>OY986436.1:144139716-144204716 GCA_963920525.1 Dichetophora obliterata | reverse complement strand
TTATATTATATTATATTATATTATATTATATTATATTATATTATATTATATTATATTATATTATATTATATTATATTATATTATATTATATTATATTATATTATATTATATTATATTATATTATATTATATTATATTATATTATATTATATTATATTATATTATATTATATTATATTATATTATATTATATTATATTATATTATATTATATTATATTATATTATATTATATTATATTATATTATATTATATTATATTATATTATATTATATTATATTATATTATATTATATTATATTATATTATATTATATTATATTATATTATATTATATTATATTATATTATATTATATTATATTATATTATATTATATTATATTATATTATATTATATTATATTATATTATATTATATTATATTATATTATATTATATTATATTATATTATATTATATTATATTATATTATATTATATTATATTATATTATATTATATTATATTATATTATATTATATTATATTATATTATATTATATTATATTATATTATATTATATTATATTATATTATATTATATTATATTATATTATATTATATTATATTATATTATATTATATTATATTATATTATATTATATTATATTATATTATATTATATTATATTATATTATATTATATTATATTATATTATATTATATTATATTATATTATATTATATTATATTATATTATATTATATTATATTATATTATATTATATTATATTATATTATATTATATTATATTATATTATATTATATTATATTATATTATATTATATTATATTATATTATATTATATTATATTATATTATATTATATTATATTATATTATATTATATTATATTATATTATATTATATTATATTATATTATATTATATTATATTATATTATATTATATTATATTATATTATATTATATTATATTATATTATATTATATTATATTATATTATATTATATTATATTATATTATATTATATTATATTATATTATATTATATTATATTATATTATATTATATTATATTATATTATATTATATTATATTATATTATATTATATTATATTATATTATATTATATTATATTATATTATATTATATTATATTATATTATATTATATTATATTATATTATATTATATTATATTATATTATATTATATTATATTATATTATATTATATTATATTATATTATATTATATTATATTATATTATATTATATTATATTATATTATATTATATTATATTATATTATATTATATTATATTATATTATATTATATTATATTATATTATATTATATTATATTATATTATATTATATTATATTATATTATATTATATTATATTATATTATATTATATTATATTATATTATATTATATTATATTATATTATATTATATTATATTATATTATATTATATTATATTATATTATATTATATTATATTATATTATATTATATTATATTATATTATATTATATTATATTATATTATATTATATTATATTATATTATATTATATTATATTATATTATATTATATTATATTATATTATATTATATTATATTATATTATATTATATTATATTATATTATATTATATTATATTATATTATATTATATTATATTATATTATATTATATTATATTATATTATATTATATTATATTATATTATATTATATTATATTATATTATATTATATTATATTATATTATATTATATTATATTATATTATATTATATTATATTATATTATATTATATTATATTATATTATATTATATTATATTATATTATATTATATTATATTATATTATATTATATTATATTATATTATATTATATTATATTATATTATATTATATTATATTATATTATATTATATTATATTATATTATATTATATTATATTATATTATATTATATTATATTATATTATATTATATTATATTATATTATATTATATTATATTATATTATATTATATTATATTATATTATATTATATTATATTATATTATATTATATTATATTATATTATATTATATTATATTATATTATATTATATTATATTATATTATATTATATTATATTATATTATATTATATTATATTATATTATATTATATTATATTATATTATATTATATTATATTATATTATATTATATTATATTATATTATATTATATTATATTATATTATATTATATTATATTATATTATATTATATTATATTATATTATATTATATTATATTATATTATATTATATTATATTATATTATATTATATTATATTATATTATATTATATTATATTATATTATATTATATTATATTATATTATATTATATTATATTATATTATATTATATTATATTATATTATATTATATTATATTATATTATATTATATTATATTATATTATATTATATTATATTATATTATATTATATTATATTATATTATATTATATTATATTATATTATATTATATTATATTATATTATATTATATTATATTATATTATATTATATTATATTATATTATATTATATTATATTATATTATATTATATTATATTATATTATATTATATTATATTATATTATATTATATTATATTATATTATATTATATTATATTATATTATATTATATTATATTATATTATATTATATTATATTATATTATATTATATTATATTATATTATATTATATTATATTATATTATATTATATTATATTATATTATATTATATTATATTATATTATATTATATTATATTATATTATATTATATTATATTATATTATATTATATTATATTATATTATATTATATTATATTATATTATATTATATTATATTATATTATATTATATTATATTATATTATAATAATATAATAATAATATTACTAATAATTAAAATAATAATAATAATTCTTTCTTTCTCTCAAAAGCAAAGTTTTGAAAAGAGAAGCAGATCTGGTTAGTATCAGCGAGCAATATGCACAAAAAGAAGACCTTTTGAATATGAAAAGGTAAAATCTGGATTCCGATCACGAGCAGAATTATAACGATCGATAGTAGATCTGGAAACGGTTATGTCTTCACACGTGGGAGAGGCTGCATCGTATTATGCTGCTACCTGACAACCAGCGGACATGTGCTGACTTTTGAAACAAAAGCTTGAAACGATCGAGGATAAGATCCTCCATTGCTAACACTGGGACCACGCCAACTTTCCGAAGATCTGGATGTGAATTCACTACTCCGGATATTACCATAATCTCTGAAGTTATGTCCAGCAAGCTAAAAAGCTGGAAGGTTTTAAAAGATTATACTGGTAGCGATGACCAGTACATACTTTTCGAGATGGCAACCGAAACGCATCCAACGAGTGCAACAACGAGACGGACGATAACAAGCCAGAGATAGAATGTGGCCAAGCTTAATAGGTCTACACTATTAGCAGAGCTAGATGAACATATGCCCACATTCGACTACACAACCGATGTGAAAGCAGCCGCCACACAAATCATACGGACAATCTCAAATGCCTGCAACTTGGCCATGCCAAGGATTTCACGAAACGGCAGGCAAGGAAAAGTGCACTGGGGACCAACGAAATAGCTGAGGTTAGGCGGTCCTGTCTCCATTTAAGCGAAGAGGCGACGCTACTACGGAAGGCATCGAATACAATCGAGCTAAGAAATAGCTTAAACTGCTAACTGTGCCAGCAAGAAAGAGAAGTGGGAAGAGCTGCGCAGGGATATTAAAAATGATCCCTGGGGCTTGGGTTATAAAATAATGCAGAAACTTGGAGCAAAGTCAAATACGCATATGCTGGGTGAAGAAATAATGGAGAACATTGTTAACACACACCCCACCCGAAACGACCTGAGAAGTTCTAGAACTACCCCCGAGGAAATCGAGCTCTTCAAAGAACGCGAGCTTGTTACAGCAGCAAAAAGCATAAAAAATAAAAAGCCCTAGGACCAGATGGAGTCCCTGCGAAAGTTTTAATAGAAAAAGCCTTAAACCGCCCTCAGATGTTGCTCAATATCTACAATGCATGTCTAAAAGAAGGAACCTTCCCCGATATCTGGAAACGTCAACGATTAGTCCTTATCAGCAAAGGAAAAAGCAACGTAGAGAACCCGTCAACTTACAGACCCCTCTGTACCCTGGACACGGTAGGCAAACTGATCGAAAAATTAATTAAACCCCATCTTAATTTAGCAGTACAGTCCTCGGGCTGATAAGCACTAGACAGCATGACTTCAAAACTGGTCGATCTACAGTTGGAGCGATAAACGAAGTGATAAAAGCAGCTAAAGCAACGCAACGAGGAAATCATTACTCTAGGCCTGACTAGTACTTCGTCGCCTGACAAATTAAGTGTTCTATGTGGCTTTCGATAGCTTTGAGTAAATTAAGTTCAAAAATTAAGGGCTAATAATTTTATTTATAGCAGACCGATTTTCTTCAATTTTAAACAGGAAATCTATTTGGGACTTGACTATATAATTTTAATTTTGAGAGGTCGTACCTTACTTTCGTAACGACTTAATGTGACATTTGTTTAGAATAGGTTTGTCGTTTGTAGCATACTTTTTGAAACTAACCTGGAAACACACGACAAAAAGTTTTTTAAAACGTATGGAGAATCTGTATTTATATATAAAAAAACAAAAATATAATGAGTTTACAAAATATTAAAGTTTGCAAAACTATTGTAGGGCTAAGCCCGGTGCACTGTCCCTTTTTGAGAGCGGACATTTCCAGTGTCTTTAATGATTTTTTTTAAAAAGGTTGTGACGAGGCAAAACATGTCCCCAGTTTTGCCGCACATGCTAAACACAACAACACGATACCATTCCTAAACACATAAAAAGACGCAAGAACAACACATTTACTACATATGGAAATTATTATTTACATATGGAAATAATTTAAATAATTTAATAATTTAACACAACAAGAATAACGCAACAACAAGAATAGCATACACAAAGCTAAAGACCAAGAACAACATGAGTACCAAGAATTAGCAACATTAGATTAAGCGCCAACGGGAACGCGATTACTTCGATGGGAGACCAGGGTCATGGTGTAAGAAAACCAGGTGTTAGTGAGTTTTTCACAACACCATGAATTTCTTTGCTTCTGTCAAAAAATTGTGAGCGAAAGAGCGGAACTGTCGATAGTTGTCAAATTGTGTTTTTTCTTTGAGTTGCTAGATGCTGTGCTATTGTTTTTATTGTGCGAATTAAGTATAAATAAATATTTAATGCAATTAATTGTGCCGTGTTGTGTTGACAAAAACTTATTGCAGTTGTCTTCGCCGATTTGCCAAGTCTGTCATTGCATGTTTTGACCATTTTATCAGAAATGTGCGCTGGAATGTGCCGCCGACATGAAGCTTTGGCCAGCATGCAAATTGTCTTGCATTCACATCGGTTTTGATTTTGCATAACGCACGTCTCATATATTTTTTATTGTTTTTCATTCACTTTATTCTCACTTTAATCTCAGTAAAAATCTTATAAATTTGAAGAAAGACACGAATTTAACAAAGTTTTTTTTCATTGCAATTCACCATCAGCCGTTTTTGACAAGAGCGGGGAAACATAATTTTATCATTTTCAGAGAGAAGTGCCAAACTCACTAACACCTCTATTTCTTACACCATGACCAGGGTGACCCAGCAATTCAATGCGTATGTTTCCGAAAACCACTGAGCAGTATCAACATGTCAACGAGAGCATAAGTAGCAGAGCGGGGCAACACTACTGAACGATGTCAACATGTAACTGAAAACATAAGTACGAATGGCTAACAGCGAAACAGAGAAGCCACCAACAATTAGCAACATTTGATTAAGCGCCAACGGGACCGCGAGTACTTCGATGGGTGACCAGCAACACGATGCGTATGTTGCCGAAAACTAGTGGTTGGCATTACTGGAGGAACTACAGGACTTGGAAGAAGAAATCTGGACGGACGCAACAAAAGAAGCTCAGACAAAAGAACTGCTCAAGGAATTTGCAGTAAGAACTTTCAGAAGGAAAGGTGACAAGGATAACAGGTGAAAAACAAGGGACCACATAGCTTATAGGCGCACCGTCAGGTCACAAGGGACCACATAGCTTATAGGCGCACCGTCAGGTCGCAAGGGACCACATATCTTATAGGCGCACCGTCAGGTCGCAAGGGACCACATAGCTTATAGGCGCACCATCAGGTCGCAAGGGACCACATAGTTTATAGGCGCACCGTCAGGTCGCAAGGGACCACATAGCTTATAGGCGCACCGTCAGGTCGCAAGGGATCACATAGCTCATAGGCGCACCGTCAGGTCGCAAATGACCACATAGCTTATAGGCGCACCGTCAGGTCGCAAGGGACATAATCTAGCCAGGAAGCACACGGATAGGACATAAGGTCCACAACGACGATTCACCAGAGTTTCCGCCAACCACCGTACCCACTGGGTACGTTTCGAACGAGAGTCGAACGTCAACAACGTCAATCACCGCCGCATTGCTCACCACATCGCCTTAATATTTTATAAAATATTTTTAAGAAATGAAATCTTAAACATTTATAAAATATTTAAAGAAATAAAATCTAAAACATTTATAAATAACGCCTTATTTGGAAGAACCTGAAACAAAAATTCTTATTTTGTGACGAATTCTGGACACGACTGAGCATACCTCAGCTATAGAGCCGGAAGACCGGCAGCTTCGTTACAAGGTGTTGGTTTGTGGGCTTTATTAAATAAATAAATTTAGTGAATGGTTGAAAAGGAAAAAAATTAATTTTTTAAATAGTAAAGATTTCTACTTATTTAAACAATATCTAAATATCATAATACGTTATCATTATGTATTTAATAATAAACAAAAATTATGAAAGTGATAATACTGAAAAGTATAACAGCAACATAATAATTTCAAAACCGTATTAAAAAATAATTTATAATTTAGGCACATTTTTTTTAACCGTTAGACCTTTTAAATTTATTTTTTATTTTTTTTTTTTTTTTGAGAAAGCTACTCCTAATCTTGTTTCTAATATATTTTTTGACTCTTCTAAAACCAGCATTTACTTGTTTATCCAAATTTGCTATTTTATATATAACTTTCGCAGAATCTTTATAAAAAATGTCGAATTAATTTTTCTCGTTCTTTACGAATGTGCACTTCGAAAATGGTGTCTGTTTACAACATAGTTGATAAATAGTTGGCACATAACTTAAAATCATCACTCACTCTGTCAATAATTTGAAAATTAACAATACACCGAGAAAAACTCTTATGTAAAATTGGCAAAAAACAAGTAGGTATAATTTATAAGTGCTTTTGGCAGTTTTCAGCATCCCAAGTTTTTTATCGAAACAACTAAAACTTACATGTTATTCAAAGCTTGTGCTTTCAAAGCCATGCATTGCTTGTACATTGTAATATATTAAGCATTAACTTTCTTGGGTGAATAACCATAAGTTTATAATTTACATACAATTCTATCTACTTAAACCGACTTTTTTACTATTGTTTTTTTACTCAGTGCATCGTAAGAAAACTTTATTGACTTGTTAATAAAAGAGGGCGAACTTCCATATTTCTGAATGCCCCGGGTCTGAAAATGTTTGTACAATTTGATTAATAAATTTGTTTAAGTGCAAAATGAATTATGAGTCTTGTAGTTATAAAATAAAGCCCTTTTTAAGAAGGAAAATATTATTGCTTGCAAAGTAAAGAGAAATGAAGTACATATATTAAAATACAAAAAATACGACATTTAGAAACTAAATAATTTTTTAAAATTTTGTATGAAAGCATATTGTATGTAACGCTTTGCTCCTAAATACGATACTTCATTTCCGAATTTGATAATAAGCTGCAACATACGACAATCAAATTTTTCTGAATCTCGCAAACAACTTAAGATATCGGAAAACCGACCACACCAAACGAAAGAGAAACCCTCAAAACATAAGGAACCGATTCGAACTCAAAACCGATAAAATGCCACATACGACACTTAATTTCTCAAGCGACGATATACATAATAACTAGTTGAAACCCGGCGCGTTGATGCCACTACCACGTGTCCAACACCCATAAAATGTTATCAGTGAAACTCCAAAGCTATTAGATATCGCAAATTTTGGTTGTATGGGAGGTGACACGCCTCCTTGTCCAAAGCCCATACAATTTTATCAGTGAAACGGCACATGCAAATTGTGTTCGAATACCGAATGCCGAAGCAGTGCAACCTATAATTTCAAAGCCATTCGATAGCAAATATTTCGGCTGTATGGGAGGTGCCACGCCCACTTTTCAATGTTAAAACCTTCCTTGGTATGTGTTTAATAACTTCCTGAAGTGTTATATTATTGCCATTCGTTTATTGCATACTTTTAAGGTAAGTAACATTCTTGGCTTAGATGTCTTTTATTAGAAAAATTTAATTTTTTTATAGGAACATGCAAGTTACTTAAAGTTTTCAAGAAATTGACACCTCAAAAACTTTTTTAACTGAAACACACAAAAAGTTTTTAGTACTAATTTTATTTTTTGATAAAATAGAAAAAATCAATCAAAAATTAAAGTGCTGTCTTTGAAAGTAAATAACTCGGTCATGTTACGATGGATTGCATTAATTTTTTTTTAAAATTTTGATCAATTGTCCGTGCAATCGTGTTTCAATATTTTTCATTTTCGTTACCCTTTCTAATTTTTATAATTTTCCAAAAAAAATCTTAACGAATTTCGGAAACACTTCGGTAAAAATATTTGTTGTTAAAAAAATATCCAAAACCTAAAACGGCTTTTTTAATGTTCTTTCATATAGTATGCATAAATGTAGGGTTGATATAAAGTTTCTATCGTAAAAATCTAAAAACGTTTTATGCGATCAAAAAATCAAGCCATATTTCACAATTCATAAAATCTAAGAATTTTTATATTATTTTTATTCATTTTGCATTTTTGTAATTTTTTTGCAAAAAAAAGTAATAGTGCAGTGAAAGAATCATGACGATTTCTCAATTCGTTTCTGAGTTATACTCTCAAATACCAATACCAGCAACAACAGCCCCACCTACCGGGTCAAAATTTCTAGCTAAATCAAACCTACCAAACCTTAACTATCTTCAGACAAAGCTCTACACACACACCAATTTTCATCAAAATCGGTCCAGCTGTTTAGGAGGAGTTCAGTGACAAAGCCATTTTCAGAAGAATTTTCTGTATAAAGATATATATTCTCGTCCTTTATAAAAAAAGAATCAAAATAAATTAACTTTTTATAAAGAATTTATGTTAACTGTGTTTTTTTTAATTCCTTTGGAAAATTTTTATAAAAAATATATCCTAACTTTTAAAATATTTAACTTTTGCTTCAGTCAAAAATTCTCTTGCCAGTTGTCAAAACTTCTACTAGCCCCACTCACCTCACTGATGTCAAAAATTCTCTTTCCGACTGTCAAAAATTTTTCATCCGAGTGAAAAGTTTCCGAATGGCACACAGTTATTATGTACATTTTAACATGCGCAAGAAAATCACTTTCGTTTTTTGACACTATCAAATCGGTATATATTGTGTGAAATCTTTAAAACAATTTATGCATTTAATTCGGAGTAAAGGAAGTACTCGTCAAGTGCTTCGTTGAAGCCAAAATAAACTTTACATCGTTCTTTTCATTTTTGTTTTACTGCTTGTTATATCCGTACGAATGTTGCGTCCGCAACACTGGAAATTCTAACATGTATCTGACCAATTCTAATAAAAAAATTATATTAAAAAATTCATTTACGCTTAAAACTTTTTTAAATTTATTGATCTTGGATAAAAGTTTATTGATTCCACTTTAGAACTATGCTAGATTTCAGCAAAAACTAATTAAAATTTTGCTATTCCAGTTTATAAGAACTAAGCAAATTTTTGATTAAATTCAAGCAAAATTTTGCTAAGTTATTATAAACTGCAAAAGCAAATTTCTACTAAATTCTAGCAAATATTTGCTAAGTTATTATAAATTGGAATAGCAATTTTTGATTAGTTTTTGCTGAAATCTAGCATATTTTTGAAGTGAAATAATTATTAACATTAAATTAAATTAAATTAAATTAAGAAATTACCACCATCTGGAGATTTGAATCTCGGCCTCGTGAGTGCAAGCGCATGGGCTTATAGATTCGACCATCGCAGTTGTTAACCAATCGTCGCCTAATTTTTTTCATTAAGAATAAACGTTTGCTCGTGTGTTTAGAATAAATTTGCTTGAATTTAGTAAAAATATGCTATTTGAGTTTAAAATAACTTAGCAAATATTTGCATGAGTTTAGTAATAATTTGCTAATATTACCATGAATTAAGTAGAAATTTGCATATGCAGTTTATAATAACTTAGCAAAATTTTGCTTGAATTTAATCAAAATTTTGCTTTTTCATAAATACAAGGAGTTATTACAATTTAGCAATCTTTTTCTAAAATCACACAGTGATTGAGCAAAGTTTTGCTGATTTGCTTTTAAGCAAAACATTTGCTTGACTCAAGAGAAATATTTAAAACAGGTTTTCCTCATAATTCTGATATATAAATAGTGGATGACATAAAAATACGGTTGCTCTTACATTTCGAACACTATTCTCTGTTGATTTAACGTGGTTTTTCAATGTTTTAAAATTGTTCATAGAATCATTGGAATTCGTTTCACAGACTTCTAAAAAAATAAATGCATATTAAGTAATTATAAACGACCAATGAAGTACGGGACTTACTTAATGATAACTTGCTCTTTTGAGAATTAATTAGTTCATCAGCATTAATGTTCTTTACAGAACTTGTTAAATATTGTGCCCAAAAGGACATCTTAGAATATTTGCTTCTACTAATGATAAATTCTTTATTGCAGCTTATTAGCTTCCGATACTGATATATTTCCTCTTCCTCTTGTCTTCTGCTAGTTTCAGAAGCAAAACTCATTCGAGAGAGTTTCGGCTGAAGTCCATTTATGTGCTTAACTGAATATTGAGATCTACGAGATGTTCGAGTTTTCGTTGCAGGGCATTTATAGTCTATGCCTACAGGAGGCAATTGGCGCTCATCATAAGAGTTCTTTTTATATTTAATATAAGGTATATGCTCACTCTTTTGGGATGTTTTCCCTGATAACGAACATAAACTTGGAAGCCTCTCTCGTAAATGTAATAATTTCGTCTGATTTTTTTCATCAAAGCTTCTTGATTGTATATATTCAAAGTTTCTGGAATTATTGGTCAATTCTGATTCTTTATCCGCTGAGGTAATAATGAATTCGGATTGTGCATAAATTTTGTGTGTGTTCTCTTTTAAACATTCAACTACATGTTTTACGTTCATAGTTCCATCAGAAGTGATTATGTTTTTTTTTATGGTATCACCTGAGTTATCTTGTGTTATGTGTTCTAATCCATCTGAGAGTGCTGCATCGCGAATCTGAAATATAAGATTTTTAATAATATGATATTATATTTCAGCTCATTTCCTAAAATTTCTTAAAAACAAGTCGCAGCACCAAAAAAATTCACAAAAATCAATATATTTATTCATGAACATCGAAAGTTATACATTTTTTTGGTAACTATTTCTTATAAAAGCAGACAATCTTATACCATTTGAATGGCACTGTTTCATAGTTTTAAACAAACATGTTTTATTTAAGTGTAATGACCTATGACCTTAAATTTAAGGGTTGAAAACATATTTGTTTGGTTTCTCAAAGAATGTTAAGCTAGAAGAAATACAATGAAATAGTGTAAATTCGTTGATTTATATGATCTAAATACAAATTCTAAATGTTTGATAGTTTAAATCATACTATAATAACTTTTAAAAAAACTTTAATCAAATGGTAGAGCACGACCAAACAAGCTCCAAACATATCAGCAAAAATCTAAAAATAACTTCAGTAACCATGCTTTGTTAGTGGAAGACTTCCAGCAGACTGTTGGACTCCATAATAATAACATAAGCATAGAGACTAAAGTAAAGCAAAAAATCAACAACAAATGTGAGAATGCGAAATGGGAGAAAAACTTAAAAATTGACACTTCAAATCTCATCGCCTCTGTGGTGCAGTGCGTTAGTGCGCGCTTGCACGGGTATCACATAGATTTCTGATGAAGCCTTTAGTACGGCCGAAATTGCAATAAAATCAGCTAGTGATTTTTTCATTTTCATATTGAAAAACTTTGTTGTTGTTGTTGTCTCTTTGGAAAGATTTGTTAGAACAATTAATTTTACTAACTTTGACCTTAAGCTCAATAAACGATTTTAAACTATCAAACAACTAGAATTTGTATTTACAATCAAGTATGATTTAAATTATCAAACATTTAGAATTTGAATTTAAGTCAAATAAAATCAACATAATAAATAACAAGGGCATTTAGAAAAACTTTAATAGTGTAAAATCTATTTTTAGACAATGAAAAAGTGACAAGTGACATAATTTTACTAACTTTGACCTTAAGCTCAATAAACGATTTTAAACTATCAAACAACTAGAATTTGTATTTACAATCAAGTATGATTTAAATTATCAAACATTTAGAATTTGAATTTAAGTCATATAAAATCAACATAATAAATAACAAGGGCATTTAGAAAAACTTTAATAGTGTAAAATCTATTTTTAGACAATGAAAAAGTGACAAATCAAACAACAAAAGAATCTGAAGTTAGTATTGCCCTGGATCCTCTCTCAGCGGATTATTATAATCACGTGTACACAATTTCTTAATAAAGTCATAAAAGTTCTAGATTGGCTCTAGTTTTCAAGATATTTGTAAAAATGTGAAACCATTGAGTATTGACCGATACACCGGCACACCGGAACATTATGCTAAATAATTATTTGTTCTTTGCAATAAAACATTTTTTAAACATTTTTATTTTATATTGAAGTTGAGATCAAACCAAAAATGCGGGGACAATTTTGATGCACTTAAGTCAAGCGATTGTTTTGGTCCCAACGGACTTTAAGGCATTTACAGAAATTGCTTTATTTTGCATTTTTGTGCCATTTTGTCACATTTAATAGGCTAGAAATGAAAAAAATCTCCAAGATCGAGAAAATAAATGTTAATTTATCTTATTGAAAAGGTTATTATGTACTAACATTTTGAGGTACTGTGTACTGAGAGCCACAAAATTTCACCGCTGCAAGTTGCAAAATAATATTGGGGTTGTATACGATGTGGTGTTTTTGTGGTAGGTTTCACAACTTATTGTGAATACTGTTATGGGGCGAAGTTTTCATCAGGGCACTTAAGTGGAGCTTATAGTAAAAATCGACGGAAAATGTTTGTTTTTGTTTTCTGGTTAATTTTCATCCTTAGGATCTTGAAAATATGTAGTCAGAAAAATTTTTTCCCTATCTAATTTATTTAACGCCATTTATTTATTTTCTAAACACCTTTTTTCCGCGCTGTACACGATTTCGCTTCAACAACTTGACCGATTTCGATGTTTGACGGGTCAAATTAAAGTTTGTTCAATAAAGGGGGGCCCTCAGAAAGCGTTTTTTTCCAAAAAATGTATTATTATTATTTTTTCAACGTTAAAGCAAAAGAAAAAGGAGAAAAATAGGGCTTTTTTTCAAAGGGCCGCCATTTTTTTAAAAGGGTTTTATTAAAATCGAAAATCACAAGGCCCCCCAAATTTCATCTAGGTTAATAATATTTTTGATTTTTTCGTTTCAAATCCCTTGGCAGGGCTGTGGAGTATACAGCGCACATCGGCTATCGCCGAACTATTTTTCATCGAAAAAATCGTATAATGTTCTTCAAATATAAACTAATAAATGCCACAAAAGATTTACGTTTGCTCAAAAAAAAATTATGAAATTACGTTACGTTTCTACTAGAAACTACTAGAACCTCCCCTTGCTAATGTGCTACAAACCTGTGTACTCCTCTAGCAAACATTTTTAATATTTCCTTGCATAGTGGCTATTTTCCCTTTTTATGGAAGGATTCTTATATTATACCCCTTCATAAGTCCGGCTCCAAGATAAATTATTCTAACTATCGAGGAATTGCAAAATTAGGTGCAATCCCTAAGTTATTTGAGAAAATCATAACTGCTCAATTAACCCACTCCGTGTCTTCCACCATTTCTGTCTTTCAACATGGTTTTCTGAAGGGTAGGTCCACTACAACAAACCTCTTAGAGTTTACTATGCGCGTTATAAATAGTTTTACTTTGGGACTGCAGACTGATGTTATTTATACGCTTTCGACAGTCTTAATCATAATCTTCTTTTGAAAAAACTCCACCTTATTGGGTTTCCTGTCACATTATTAAATTGGATAAATTCGTATTTATCTAGACGTACTCAAAGGGTTTTATTTAAGAACTCTCTTTCAAAAAGGATTTCGGTCACTTCTGGCGTTCCTCATGGCAGTCATCTTGGACCGGTTTTGTGTTTACTATTAATTAATGATCTTCCTTCGGTAATAAAACACTGTAGCCAGGGCTGCCAGTTTGGTAACTAATTACCAAATTTGGTAGAAAATTTTTGACTTGGTAATTTGGTAATTTTTTTATAGTTGTGGCAGTTTTTCCCTTTAGTTTTTCCAAAAAATTCAAAATAATCAGTTTGTTTGCAAGATTTATATAAAAAAATTGTATTTAATATTACATGAAACACTTTTTAGTGCAGCATAACATTTATGTTTTCTATTGAACATTTCTCTAAGTTTTCCAAACGCATCATCTGAAAATATTGCGAATCATGTCAAAAGAAAATGTCAAAATATTTCAATCTTGAAATTAAACGTTAACAAAGAAGTCTCTTATAAAAGCGAAGCTACGAAACAAGTTTGGTATTAATACAATAATTAGCATAATGATGGCAAAGGAACTCTGCGAAATGAGAGACAAGCCTCAATATACGTGGTCACCAGAAGAAGATTTTTAAATTTAAAATTGAGATTTTTTTTTCGCCATCAGCTCTAGCTTAGGAGTTATAGGCAAAAATGTAAAAACCTGTTATGTTCTAACAGAATAATATCTTAAAATTTAATATCTTAAATAATATCTCAACAAGACAGCTTTGATTAGGAAATACTCAATTTTTCACGCGGAAACGGAAAAGGAAGTTGTAATTTTTAAGATAAGGCTCCCCTTTACGAATGGGTGACAATCTTGACGCGATGTAGTGGCTTAAGTTGTAAAGACACAATGGCTATTGAGTTAGGCTTTGTGGAGCAACGAACTAAAAGTCACCCCCCCATTTCAAAGGTTGTAGACGCCATGCCGAGGGAGATTGCACCGATGGTGCAGGGTCTAGGGGTATTAGGTCGCGAATGATGTCTCCTCAGGGCAGACCACTCCCTGTTGTATACTAGTAGGGTAGGGCGGATAATTTGGATCTCTGTCCGTTCGGTCCGTATATTTCTTCCCAACTCGTGGGATTTTTTTATGTTAAAAAATAGCAATTATAAAAAGGAAGGGTGCGCTGAGGTAACGAGTCCTGAAGCGGTGGAGTCCCAAAAGGATTTAATCGTGGAAGGGTGCTGGAAGCCGCAAGGTGACCTGCCGGGCCTGGTGGACGATAAAACTCCGAAAGGAGTGGAATTGTCAGCCAGTCCCGTCGGAGCTGCAGCGATAGGGAACGATGCTGATTCCGAGGCAAAGCGACTCCGTGTTAGGGAGAAGCAGAAGCGGAGGAGGAAGCGAAGGAGGGCGGGCACAACCGCTGGGGAGAATGCTTTGGAGTCCCCCGTCAGTAAAATGGCGGACCAATTCCAAAGCATGTCATGCGATGAGTCCACCCCGGGAGACGAACGAGCGGAAAAGATTCAGGGAGCAGCCCAGACTTTTCGGCGAAGTCGTTACAGGGACGACTCGAACCGGTGAGTCGGAAGGTGGACAGCTTACGGCTGTTAGCTCTTCGGCTAAGGATGGGGATGGGGAAGGTGGACATCCTGTAAAGGTTGATAGCCTTCCACATAGAGGAAGGACGTTGGGAGCTGGTGGACGACCCTCAAAAGTCGATAGTCAGGGCAAATCGTGGAGGGCTGATAGCCAGAAACCGAGCGGTAGTAAAACTTTGCCAAAACAAAGGGTTGCGGACGCGAAGTCGAAGGCTTTAGCTGGAGGAAAATCCAACCAGGTAGGGGTTATTGGAAGCTGCCGGACATCCTATGCTATGGTAGCAGAAAAAGACCTCTTAATGGGCATCGTAGATTGCTCCATCGATGGTCAGTTGGGAGAGTCTCAGTTAGCGGTCTTTAAATCCGCTCTCTTGGAGTCTCTCGACACCATCAATGAGAGTGATGGCGATGTAGGTTTTGTGGGCAATGCAAACTTGGAGGATGGAATAATTGTACTTAAGTGCAAGAACCCATCATCCAAGGTATGGCTGTGCCGAAACGTGACAAAGCTCAAGAACTTATGGGAAGGGGCTGAGTTGTGGATCGACCGACTGTACGCATTGAAGGACGTTAGAAGGATGTTAATCTTTGTTTACGGAACTTCTGAAAGCAAGGAGGTCATCCTTAGGAGGTTGCAGACCCAGAACCGGTGCGTTACAGACACTTCTAAATGGAGAGTTAGTAACCTAACGAAGTTCGGAGATGCAAAGGAAGGAGGCGTCAAGCTCACCGTGTGGTGCCGGACGGATGAGGTAGAGGCGATCAGGTCTGCAGGAGGGCAACTCAACTGCGGCCTTGATCAAGCTCTCATCAAATTCGGAAAGGATGCAAGGTGAGTGCGATGGAACCCCTGGTACGGGGCTGGTGGGGAATCCTGCAAGGGAAGAACCACCAGGGCGGGTGGTGGGCCCGTACCAGGAAAACCTCGTTGTGTGTCAACTCAATCTACACCATAGTAGGGCAGCATCAGCAATGATGATGCATTGCATGGCGGAGGATGGAATTGACAAAGCAATGCTTCAGGAACCTTGGATTTTTCACAAAAGAATTAAAGGTCTCTCAGAGCGAAAGGCCACGCTGTACCAACCAGTAACAGATGGCAGGCGACGGACTTGTATCTTGGTGAGACATGGTATACTAGCAGTACATTTGCCACACCTATGTTCCCCGGATCTCACCGTTGTGAGTATTAGGGATGGTGCAGGTGCTTGTATGGTAGCTTCAGCGTATCTTCCCTACGACTCTCCAGACCAACCACCTTCAAAAGAGGTGGAGAATCTGGTAAAGTACTGTGAGGGAAGGAACATTGGAGTGATGATAGGATGTGATGCTAACGCGCACAATACTGCGTGGGGTAGCACCAACAACAACGACAGAGGAGAGCAATTGCTTGAGTTTGTGGAGAGGTACAATCTGTTGGTAGCAAATAGAGGAGCACAACCGACTTTCGTTGATGCGAGGCGAGCGGAAGTTATTGATGTAACTCTCATCTGCAGGAAGATTCTGAACAGAATAAAAAATTGGAGGGTCGTGGATAGGCTAACCATGTCGGACCACAGATCCTTTGAATTCAAGTACGGAATCCGACACCAGCGGAATAGCAGGAAGGTCAGGATTCCCAAGAATACAGATCCTGTGAAATATAAGGCGAAGTTGAAGGAAACACTGACCCAAAAAGCGATAAAAGTACCAGGGAATACGGTGGAAGTAGAAAGTCATGTCAAACACCTTAGCTCGGTCATGGTCGAAGCCTACGAGGTGGCATGCCCAATACTTTCAGAAGACGATGGTGATCCAACGCCATGGTGGTGCACGGAACTCGAATCTCTGAAGAAGAAGGTTAGGAAGGCCTTCAATCTGCACATGAGAGGGGGAACCCCAGAAACATGGGCAAATTACAAGGCACGGAAAAGGGAACTGAAGTACCTCATACGACAACGGAAAAGGCAGTCGTGGAGAGACTTCTGTTCTGGGATGGAAACTAATATCAGAAGCATGTAGGCTTCAGAAAATGGTTTCAAAAGACCCATTCTCCAAAGTGGGACTGATCCGGAAAAAGGATGAACCATGGCAGAGAACCTAGAGGAGTCCATGGAAGTTCTGATGGAGGTGCATTTTCCTGGAAGTTTTAAGTCTGATGACCCGTGGACACCCTTGAAGAAAGGAATGCACAGGGTTGACAGGCTGGAAGCCGAAAGGATGATCACTATGGACGGGGTGAGGAGTGCTATACGCTCATTTGCTCCGTACAAAACATCAGGTATGGACGGTATATTCCCTGCTATGATGCAATGGGGGGAAGATCTCATTGCACCTAGGCTGTGGGGTATATTCGTTACTTGCCTAGCGACTGGGTATGTTCCGAGAGTCTGGAGAGAGGCGAAAGTTATCTTTCTTCCGAAGCCCGGAAAAAAAGATTATGCGGAGGCTAAGTCGTTCAGACCGATCAGCCTAACATCTTTTCTCTTGAAAACGATGGAAAGAGTGATGGTTGACTGTCTTGAGAGCACCTCGCTTATGCAAAATCCTCTGAGTAGATGCCAACATGCATATAGAGCAGGTAGGTCTACGGAGAGTGCTCTTCACGAATTGGTAAGAGTGACTGAAAAGGAGGTATTTTCAGGAGGCATTGCGATGGCCACATTTATGGACATCGAGGGTGCTTTCGACAAAATATGCTTTGGAAGGCTGCGGCAAGCCCTGACAGAACGCAATGTAAGCCCAATGATAGCAAATTGGGTGGACAATATACTCAAACACAGGGCTGTCAACATGCAGAATGATAGAGTAAAGACTAGAGGTAGAGTAAGTAGAGGATGTCCCCAGGGCGGGGTGTTATCGCCAACCCTGTGGAACATAACTGTGGACTCACTACTGGTTAGACTGGATGAATCGGGCATACACACGAAAGGGTATGCAGATGACATTGCGTTGGTGGTCCGCGGCAAGTTCATTGACACCATCTCTGACATCATGAAGGGAGCACTCCGAATGGTGGAGGAGTGGTGTCGAGAACAAGGCCTTACCGTAAACGCAGGCAAGTCAGACAATATTCTCTTTACTAGAAAGAGGGTAGGCCTGAGGACAGAACCACTCAGACTTTTTGGAGCTGAAATCAACATGTCCACGAAAGTTAAATATCTAGGGGTAATCCTTGATAGCAAACTGAACTGGAACGAGCATGTAGAAGATAGGATTCAAAGAGCCAAGAGGGTTCTGTTCCAGTGCAGACGCGTTTGTGGTCATATTGGGTTTACACTATGATGGTTAGACCTGTCATCACGTATGCTTCGGTGATTTGGTGGACAAAAGTCAGCCAGAAAACCATTAAGAAGAGACTGGACAGAGTCCAACGACTGGCGTGTGTTGGAATAACAGGTGCAATACGCACCACTCCAACAAGCGCAATGGAGGTTCTGTTAAGTATGCTGCCGTTGGATTTAGAAATAAAGAAAACAGCGGCGCTGTCAGCCCTCAGGATGTTGCGAAATGCTACGTGGCATGGGGCAACGGCCCTGCATGGTCATATTCGCATCCTTGATATTGTACAGAGAGATGTCAGGGAGGCGTTTATGCCTATGGACGGAAGGCAGAGAGTAAAAATAACAGAAAAATGTTATAAAACTTTTATAACGGATGGAGCCGTTTGTGAAGAAATCGCTGGTAGCGATATCAGTATATTCACAGACGGCTCTCTGATGAATGGCCGGGCCAGGGCAGGGTAAATGGCCGGGCTTAACTCAAAAAAGTTAAGCCTATCCTGTGTACTGAGGTTGGGGAGGTTTGTGTCTGTATACCAGGCAGAAATGCTTGGCGTAGTGCATGCGCTGGACCACCTGATAGATGGCCGGATCAGTGGCAAGAAAATTGTCATCGCTCTCGACAATCAGTCTGTGATTAGGTGTATGCAACGGACAGACATCACTTCCAGGTTGGCCATAAAATGTCTTACAAAACTCAATAGGTGCGCCCAGACGAATGAGCTCACACTTATGTGGGTGAGAGGACACTCTGGCATAGAACAGAGTGAAGAAGCTGATTCTTTAGCAAGAGCAGGATCAGCAGAAGAATTCTGTGGAACAGAACCACGTATCGCCATAGGTGACAATATGGTGGCAGGCCTTGTTAAACAATGGACGGACTCGGAACACAGTACAAGGTGGGAAGAAGCTGTTAATTGCAGGCAATCAAAGGCGGCCGTGAAGTGGTCTCGTATTGAGGCAGCAAAAGTTATCCGATACAATCGAAGGACTTTAAGCTGGCTTACTGCACTGGTCACAGGACACGGTCCCTTCATGTACCATCTCGGGAAGATGACTCTGACCGAGGACGATGCGTGTAGGTTATGCCTAGAGGAGCCGGAAACAGCAGCACACATTCTGTGCCAGTGTCCGGCGCTGGCAAGCATAAGATTGACCACTCTGGGACGCCCATTTATTGGCGAAGCCGAGATTGGTCAACTAACCTATAAGGATATGCCTGAGGTGACAAAGGATGCTTACACAAGGAGCATGCTCACGTACGAGTACTCCGAGCAGTAGTACCCTTTGTCCAATGGGTGACGAAAAGGGACCCACTGTGGTCTGCTTCGGCAAATCCCCAACTTATTATATAAGATAAGGCTCTAAAACATTTTGGACATTTTTAAGTTATATTTTCCTGAATGTTTTTTTTTGCTTGTTAAGTTTCCTTCATGTTCTTGAGGTTTATCTTAAAAATTAAAACTCTCCTTTTCGATTCCACTTGAAAAGATATTCATAATAGGGCTGATTACGTCTAACCATTTTTGTAACCAAATTCTTTTTCATCTTTTGTTTTGAAGATAATGACCTTGAAAATCATAAATTTTAAAACTTTTATAATAAACATATTTGCTACCGTGAAATGTCTGAATCATAAAAATATCATTTGTCTTTGAAGTTTAAGCATTCATTTGACCTTTGCAGATATTGTAGATATTTCCAGATATATTTTGAAATAACGAAAATTGCTTACATGAAAAATTAATAGGAAAAATTTCTAAAATAGCTTACTGAAAAATTTGGGCTTCCAGCCGCTTAAAATTGCTTTGAATAAATTTAGTAAAATTAAACGTAAAAAGATATGAGCAAAAGCTTTAAATATTTTGCAATAGTTTGCGCTTTGGAACAGTTATTGAAAAAAGAACTGCATAATTTAAACTTGAGGAAACCGATAATATTTTAAAGCATTAAATGCCATATTTTTGTATTTACGTTTACCTGAATTTAATACTTTTTTGTGATTTTTATATTTTTATAATAAATAAATTTTTAACAAGAAAAAAGGTTATACTTTTTCTTTTTATGTTTTTATTTCTTTATTTAATTCAAATAAAAAATATATACGTCTCATTTTTATAAGTATATGAGTTTATGAATTTTTCTTATTTTGTGAATTTTAGTTATTAAAAATAAAAAATTTTAAACAAAAAATATGTAATACTTAACAACATTAACTATATTTATTTTAGCACTGTTTATTAATTTTAAGTATTTTAATGTTGAATAAATTTTTTTATTAACAAAAATAATAATGTTGATTTTATATGATTTAAATACAAATTCTAAATATTTGAAAGTTTAAATCATACTTGATTTTATATACAAATTCTAGCTGTTTGATAGCTGAAAATCGTTTATTGATATTAAGGTCAAAAATTATAATTTCATTGATTTTCTTACTTTAAAGAAATGTTTCGTCGCTGCGCCAACAAAAACGGCTATGTGTTTTTTATCGATTTTTTACTGCATATTTTATTGACACTATCTGTTGCCCACATTTCTGCATTCACCGTTTTTTTTTTTTATCTCTTTTGGTTTAGAAGTGATCAAAAACAGCTATGTGTTCGCAGTACTTGAAATACTCTGAAAAACGGATATACGCTTACTTGCTTATAACTGTTTTTGATCGCAGGCAAAAAAAATACGTGTGCTTTGATTTCGATGTAAAAAATAATTATAAAACACGCACAGGCTTTCGAATAGATATCACAGATTCTACTTTTTCAGTTGTTCGCATGTAAAATTTGACCATTAACAAAGGTAAAAAGTGTTCAGTTTAAAATAGCTCAAAAGATATCTGTTTTATAGTCTAAATATGGAAAAATACAATGCTTCTCTCAATGAAAAAATTGCAAAGTTTGAAAAATTGGAGAATGAGGAAATTGAAGAAAATCCGACTGCAGGTGGTAAAATATCACAGAGGAAAATATTTTAAACATGCAATAACAATAGAGTTCAGCTACTACAGCTTTTTCACACTTTCTCCGCAATAGATCATTTTAAGAACCAACCTAAATAGCATTGAAATAATTCAAAGATATCGATAAAAGTGGTAAAAAAAAACCAAAAGGGAGAAAAATTTACCCACCATAATATGGGTTGGGCTCAGGGACAACACAAGACATAACAACTTACCATGCGTTTACATTGATCTTATCCTTCATTTGTTTTCAATCTACTTTTGAGCTGACCTTTCGACAAGTTAACATCAAACACGCTACAGTTGTTAACAAAGGTACTCATGCGACTAATTGGTCAATAAAAAATCGTAAATTAAGACTATTGTCATTAAATACTTCTTTTCAAAATTCTATGCAAATTACTGTGTTATACAATTTTGTTTAATTTATAAAAATATGTACCTATGTATGCAAATATATAATAAAAACTGAATAATTTTTGTATTCTCTCATTGGATCTCACTCAACGAAATTTGGATAAAATTCACTTGGTTCAGGTTTTATGCTGACCAATAAAGTAGTTCACAACTCTGGCAATGTGTGCCAACGCATTATTCTTTAGTTTAAAAACCCAATAAATGCGTTTCTAACCATTTTTCATTACATACATGTAACAATAATGGACCACCATTTTTAGTTAAAAATTATCCTTCGGTAATGCTTGTGAGTTCAAAAACATATCTGCATAAAAAAAATTGCAAAATGTTATACATGAACAGTTATTTAGACATTTATTGATCAAATACCCTTGTTTAAAATATTAATGGTATTCAATAAAATTTGTTAAGTCCTGCTAAACTGCTAAATTGTTAAAGTTAGCAGCTGCTGATGCGAACGCACCTGCTAAGACACTTTCCAATCATGTGCTAAGCTGATATGTCAAAATTAGCTGACAGAATTCTACAGCTAAAAATCTGTTGTTTTAATTACTCGTGTAACCAGAACTCAGTAACGAAAAATGTATTTTAAATTTTATATTACAGAGCGTTAACTCTTTTGATACATTTGCTATTCAGAAACTTTGAAATGTTTTAAGTCTCTACCAACCCCATAACAATTTTTTTTTTTTTATTAATAAAGAGCAGTTTTTTACTTTGAAGCTGCAAATCAAAAATAATTTGGTACTTGTTAGAACTCATTCCCAAAACGATTCATCACTACACTCAATAAGTTTGACGGTTCGGACTTAACAAATGGTATCTGCTAAACAAAAACACGGTGCTGAGCTTGTTAACTTGCTAACAAACTGCTAAGTCTTTTCCCATACAAAATTTTGACAGGACTTAACAAATTTGTTAAGTTTAGCAAGTTAGCAGGGCTTAACAAATGTAGTGAACACCATTATTATTTTTTTAAGAAAGCAACCTATTAAATACCATTTGCCTCAGATGTTCACTTTTTTATTGGAAACAAGATGCTCAGAAACACATCCTTATAAAATTTTTTTATATAAAACCCAATTTAAGCAGAATTTAAGCACTTCTAAAAATATTTCTAGGAGCGGGGTTTTTTGGCTCGGGGTGTAACAGGAGCAACGACCAGTTAACTAATCGAGTCCTCAACTTCTCCACATTTCATCTAGGCCAAACGGCAGAGTTCTGTACAAATTGCATACAATTCCATACCACCAAAAGAGAATTGAAGTCATGTATACAAACAGCTATGTGCTTTAAAACAGCGCAAATGCTTACCACGTAGTAATGTGTAAAAAAAAATGTTTTTTTTTCCACAAATCAATAACATATTTTTAATATAATAGTATCCAAAAAAGAAATTTGCAAAATAATGTCCTTGGACACCAGGAAACAATTTTTTTCACCTCCTGAAAAGTTACTGAAAAACACATAGCTGTTTTTGTTGGCGCAGCGACGGTTTGTTTATTTAATTAATTTTTATTTAATTTTGGTAACTTTTTGATCAAATTTTGGTAACTAAATTTTTTTTCAAGTGGCAACTCTGACTGTAACGTCTTAATGTACGCTGACGAAGTGAAACTTTTCTTTGTTACAAATCACCCGAAGAACGACATCTTTTACAATCTGATCTAAATAGACTTGTGGACTGGTGTAGCTTAAATATATTAAATCTTAGCTTAAAAAAATGTAAGCAAATGCCATTCTCGCGTAGATCTGCTAATAACATAAATTTCGCTATAAATAACACTAACTTAGAAATAGTTTCCAGTTTTCACGATCTTGGTGTTATTATGGATTCAAAACTTCGCTTCAATCTCCACGTTAATATGGTGATAAATAAGGCAAGATGAGTCCTTGGTTTCATTGGCGTAGCAAGCGGGGCTTAAAAGGGGCAGTTGTCCCCCGCTTATTTAGCTAGATAAACAATTTAATAAGAAAACTTCAAAAGTTATTCAAAATATCAGTTTTTTTTTATTATATATTTTGCTCTTCTTTCTCTCTTTTTCATAAGCATGCTTTCGGATAAATATTTTCTTTCTCTGTGTTTGCAAAAAGATAGAACAAAATGTAGAGTTTCTACTGTAATTCCAATTTGAAAAAAAATCGGATACACTGAAAAAACTATTAAATGAAGTTGAAAAACTTGTTGCTTTGGTTTTGACTGTGCCTGCATCAGCAGCTTCATCTGAGCGTTCTATTAGTGCACTAGGACGGCTTAAAACGTATCTTCGAGCAACTATGACACAGAAACGACTCACTCATGATGCATTTATACACATTCACAAAGATAAAACAGAGGAGTTGAATTTGATGGAGGTGGTGAAAAAGTTTTTTCTTGCAAGGACAGAAAGAAACATTTTAGAAGAATT
Organism: Dichetophora obliterata; assembly: GCA_963920525.1. Lineage (NCBI taxonomy): Eukaryota > Metazoa > Arthropoda > Insecta > Diptera > Sciomyzidae > Dichetophora > Dichetophora obliterata. The sequence goes on along the minus strand of OY986436.1, from coordinate 144,179,720 downwards.
TAAATTGTTATAACTTTTTGTACCTTATCGCATTTAAACCATGTAAAGATATACCTAGTCTTGCTTTATAAAAGCAACAATTATTTCTTATATTTTTATATTACGATATAAACTATCCTTTAAAAAATGATTTCTTATATCAAAATTGGAAAAACTTTTAAAAATAATGAAATTTTAATATTTTCTATACAGTTTTTTTTTATTTTGAAACTAAAAAAAAAATTTCCCCCCTATTTGTACTGCCCCCCCAGATGAAATTAGCTTCCGACGCGCTTGCTTGGCTTCATTAAAAGATGGGCTAAAGAATTCAGTGATTCCTTTACTACTAAATTATTATATACCTCTCCCGTAAGGACAATTTTTAAATATGCATCAGTTATATGGAACCCACAATATAATGTCTACATCGACGCCATAGAATCTGTTCAAAAACTGTTTTTACTCTTTGCTTTACGTCATAGTCGTTGGAACCCCAAAATTATGGTTGCATCGTATGAAATACGCCTTAAGATTATTTTACTACCTTCCTTAAGAAGCAGAAGAATGATGCTTAATGTCATGATCCGTATAAATTACTTCGTGGCGAGATTAATTCGGAATATCTCATCTCAGTTCTTAATTTTAACATCCTAAGGAGAGGAACTAGACATTTTCTGTTTTTCAAGTTGAGTCAGTGCAATTCTAATTACGCTCTTCATGAACCTTTACGATGTATGTGCAGTGATTTCAATGATAACTTCAACATGATTAACCCTTTCGACCCCAACGTTGCCTGAGAGCAATTTCACATGTTTTGCGGTTAACTGTCAGCGTTCTGTTTGTTTTCGTTTGCTCATTCGCATCAATAACGGTAAATACATCTTTATACTTAAAGCGGGATCAAGTAAGCATTGAATTGTCAGTCAATTACAGAAGTTATTTTCATTTAAAAGCACGTGTGTCGACAAAAAAATTTTTGTAAATTTCAACAGACGCTTTAAAAATTTGATTCTTTTTTTTAAACAAGAATAAATAATAAAAGTTTCTTGTTCAATAGTTTTTAGAAGAGCACAGAAGAAGATATTTTTAAAAGTGAATTTACTTAATATCTAACAAATAACAGGTGAGAGATTTTTAAAGATGTCAAGTTGCTTGTGAGCAACTTCGGGCAATGGTGGTAATAAATTTTTTCATGTTTAGATATGAAGTCACAGCGAAAAGGTCTGACAAATGAAGATATCGAACGGATTATAAACTTTGATTGGAATGTTTCCAGTGATGATGAAAGTGGAGATGAGGTAGAGGAGATTTCTGTAGTTTTAGAGAAGAATTTAGAAGAAATTATGGAAAAAGGTGGACAGATAGAAATCGATGTTATTGATCAAATTATTCAGAACGATAGCGAGCAAGAATCCGATAATGTTTCTGATGTTTTCTTTGAAAAAATTGATTTAAAAACACTGAAATGGAGATCACAACCATTTGAAACTCCAGAGATTGCTTGAAAAGGAGTTTTGGAAGAAGATAAGATTCTGACACCAGTTGAATATTTTTTCTCCTTTTTTGATGCTCGAGTTTTTGAACTTATTACAACACAGACTGATTTATATGGGCTGCAAGAACTTGGTATCGAGCTTAAATGCACTGAGATGGAAATACGCCGTTACATTGGTGCGCTGTTATACTTAGGTTTTATAAAATTACCACAATTCAAAATGGCCTGGTCCCAAGTAATAAAACTTACCGCTATAACAGAATCTTTACCGCGTACCCGATTTGAAAAAATTAAACAATGTTTACATTTCAACGAGAACAGCAAACAACCGAAAAAAGGAGACATAAATTATGACAAGCTCTACAAAATACGTCCCTTATTGAATATCATCAAAGAAAATTTCAATAAGCTACCCCAAGAAGAACATCAAAGTGTTGACGAACAAATAATTGCGTTCAAAGGTCGATCAACATACAAACAATACAATCCAGCTAAGCCTCATAAATGGGGCTTGAAAATGTTTACACGTGCTGGAACTTCTGGAATAGTGTACGATTTTACAATGTACGTTGGTGAAGGCACCTGTCCGTCATATGGCTTGGAAATATCTTCTGATGTAGTACTATATCTAGCACAAAATGTTCCTAAACATAAGAACTTTAAATTATACTTCGACAACTGGTTTACATCAGTGAGTCTAGTTATTGCTTTGAAAGAAATGGGCATATTTGCTACGGGTACTATACGAAAGAATCGAATAAGCAATTGCCACTTGGTTTCAGATGCTGAACTAAAAAAACGGGGAAGAGGATCCTTCGACATGAGCGAAAGCAATCACAATTTAGTATGTTTGAAGTGGTATGACAATAAACCAGTGCAACTTATATCTTCGTATACTGGTCACGAACCCGTTGGGGCTTGTAAGCGTTGGAGCCCAAAAGAAAAAATTTATATAGATGTTCCAAGGCCAGCAATTGTTGCTTCATATAACAAAAGCATGGGAGGGGTCGATTTGGCAGATATGCTCATGGAGCTCTATAAAGTCAACCACCGCTCAAGAAAGTGGTATATCCGAATTTTTTACTGGTGCCTAGGAACATCAGTTACAAATGCTTGGCTGCTTTATCGCAAACATTTACGATTATTGCAACCGAAACAGAAGCATATTCCTCTAATAAAATTTCAACTTGAAATAGCAAATGCGCTACTACAATCTACTTCAACTTCTGCGGTTTCTATTCCGAGAAAAAGAGGTCGTCCATCAAATGTGGAAAATGATAGTCCAGCATCTCCTCTTTGTGGCTCTCCATGTAGTAGTGTGTCTTCTCATAGCAGTAAAAAGTATAGGTTCCAGCTAAATCCACCTGATACAAAGCGGTATGATAAAATGGAGCACTGGGTAGTTTTTGGTGAAAAAGGGCGTTGTAGGCTGTGCAAAACTGGTACTCCAATGTCCAAATGTCTTAAATGTAAGGTACATTTTTGCTGCAACAACAATAAAAACTGGTTTTTATCATTTCACACTTAACTTGTGTGACAATAATATTAAGACAATAAAATATTAAATTGTTCTCGTTGAAAAAAAAAATTTTTTTTACACCACCATTGCCCAACGTTGCTCACAAGCAACTTACTATACCGCCCAAACGAATGGGCGTGGCGACTTGAAAATTTTCACAGACGATCAAGGCGTTAATGAAACAAAATTTCAGGTTAAAAAAATTTTTCCACCCACAGGAAAAATTTTGGGGTCGAAAGGGTTAATTTTTCTGATTCGGTAGACGTCTTAAAAGAGAAAATTATATTACATTTAAATAATTAAATCAATTTAACTTCATCCTATTATACCTAACGCAGTTTTATAACAATGTAATATTGGTAATTGAGATTGTTCTGTTTCTCCTTTTTGTCTCGATATTATGTTTTATAAAGTAAGCACCATCAAATATGAATCGTTTTTCAAAACTTGCTTTTTAATTATTCAATATTTTAACATTAAATCGAATTGTGATTTACGTGCTCACGTGGCTTCCTGATTTGAAATTAGACTGAACTCACACTATCACCTGGATTGGTGTGCCAGAGTATATCTCTTTTCCACACAAGTTTATGCTTGCGTTGGCCCAAATGCATATCCCACTAATTGGGATTTTGATTTGGCGGATATGAGATTTATCTTATTTCAACGTAGGTCCTTGGGTTGGACAATGGCCGCAAACCAGTTAAAATGAGTATAGTGTTTTGGATTGTTTTTTAAATCAGGATTGTTTTTCGAGTATCTTAAATTGATAATCACTATAATTTAATTCGATGTTGCTTATTTATATAGAATTAAATATACTTAAATACGCGTTTGATATATATATTAAATTTTCAATTTTCGCTGAAAAGCCAATTAATGTGCTTAGTGGAAAATCCTAAATCCAATAGGGGGTATGTTTAGTACGTAGGTGCATTCTGTCTGTCCCGGCTGATCCGGACAGGATCTTTGGAAGATGCGCACCTCCGGGCGAATCAAAAAAAAAATTGAGACCCCATCATCACCAGAAGCAATCGACTTGATTTTAGCTATACAGCGTGCGACATCCAATTCACAAACAGAGTTAGAAATTCCAATACCTTTTAAATTATTCCAAAGTTGTTTTGACGATAAAGAGGTAATGAATCTCGACAAGTAGTATGCTTTTTTAGACGACCTAATAACTGAGGTAGCTTCATTCCTAGCAAGTTTGTGTGCCTCTCAGTTTAGCACAGTTGGATTGCGCTTCCACTTGGTGTATGTTTTGCTTCTCTTTTCCAAAGCATTTTTCACAGAGCACGTGATGCGTTGGTAACTCAGCGAGTACAAAGAGGAACATGAATATCAAAAAGTTTAGATATTTTGCCAACTAAAAAAAATTTAACTTTTCATCGACTGAGCTAAAGAACCAACAATCCGTCCAGTTAATTAGAGACAAGTCAGAAAACAGTGCAGCATGATCAATAGCCTTGAAGTTACAAAAGGAAAAAGTAGTGTCAGTAGACACAAAAGAGAGATCAATGTCCAATGTACAAAAAATTAGATCATGATCTGAAATAAATGATATTTGGTCAAATAATAATATTGATTATAAATCAGAAACAAAAAAACATCGAGTAAGCTTGGACATGCATTGTTAGCAAACCAAGTTGGAGAGGTTTGGTTAACTATACTGAAACCTACTTGCGCCAAATCGCTGATAAAATTTAAGCAAGGATTATCGTTAACAAAAATGTTCATGTTAAACTCACCACACAAAACGAAATGCTGAAAATCAATGGCATATTTTGAAATTTCTTTTAGTAGAGGTTCTAGGCTACAGTTATGGTAAGGGTTATACAAGCATGAGAGAAAAACTATAATTATGTTATTAAAGATTTCAACATTTAAATATTCAACATCAGAATCGCTTGATGAACTAAGCACTTTTACATTTAAGTAATTTTTTTGTATATATAGCAACTTCTCTGCCTTTCTTATTAACTCTGTCATGTCGATAAAGATTAAAATTTTTTATATTAAAAAACGAGTCGTTAACATCTTTGTGAAACCAGGTTTCTGACACGCAAACTATATCGACAGAGGAGTTTTCAAAAACAAATTTAACACAGTTAAACTTAAAACCATTGAGACTTCGAGCGTTAAAATGAACTACCTTAGGCCAAAGCGTTGCTTGCACAGAGTTTCAATAATTGCTTTATGATTTTCGTCAGCGCTTAAGACTACGTTATTCAATGCAGACATAAATATCTAAATAAACATAAGCACTACAAACATTTAATTTAGAAAAAGGAAAACAATAGAGTATAGAAAGGCAGAATGAAAACAGAAAGAATAAGAAGAAAGAGAAGGTGGAAAAAACAATAAACAAAATAGATGCGTTACAAATAAATAAAAAAGATAACTAATACAGCACATCTTCTTTAGGCAGACATCTCTCCAACGACGTCTTCATTTGCATAACTATGTAATTCATCGATGCTGCTAATTTTAATTTTTTCACCCTCTCTTTGTAGTCTGATGAATATTGAGCCACGCAAGGAAAAGGCGTTGAAGATTTTATTGCTGCGCTTGCAAGCGATTGAAGCTTGTAGAATTTTACGCGCCTCGACCGTAAGACTTTCATGTATAAATACATTATTGTCAGAGTCAAGTCCAGCATTTTTTTCGAAGGTTAACCGCTTTTTTCGCATACCTGCGATATTCCCCAAAGGCTTTGAGAGCACGGTTTCGGTCGTAGGTGGTGTAAAACTTAACTATCACCAGAGGGTTCTGGATATTCGACTTACCCTTTACGCGAAAGATATCTTTTATCTGAGGTGAATGAAAATCAATGGATTGGTATGCAAAGTTCAATATGCTCTTAAGATTTTCTCCGTGAGAAGACGGCAGTCTAAATAAAACAGCGTCTGAGCTGTGGTCTTTAGGGTTTTTGCTAATGTTGTTATTGTTGTTAATGCTGCTTCTGGTTTTGTCTAGAAGAACAACAAGCTAGTCACAGCGAATGGTAAGAGCACCCAATTCGTGCTCAAGCGTGAGTATTAGGGTGGTTTTAAAAAATCGATGTCGGATTTTTTTTTGGGGCACCCCCTAAAATGTTTCATTTTGTTAGATTTGTTGCATCCTTGCACCTGGATGCGCATAGATCAGCTAGTCTAAGGCCCTATTGGTCAGACCGGGAACTCGTCCCAAGTCCTAGTTATATTTGCTCTCCTTATTGTATTAGGCATAGTGAGTTATGCCGGTCAGTAGACAGCCGTGAGGTTGCCGGAAAATTACCTTGGTTATACTTACTCATGTCGATGCAGCTCGGAAAGTCCTCTGGTCCTTCTCTGGGTAGTTAATAAAGAAAACGGTTTTGTTCCAGGGTTTATTCCTTGGTCACACTTAGTGACTGTATACTTTTATTTTTACAGTTTTACTTCTATTCACAGTTCAAAATCAACTCCATATTCTCTTAAAAATACTTATGCTTAACACCTCGGTTTTAATGATAATTAGATGTACTCAGCATTGCCTTCCGCATCTTGCACAATAATTAGTTTTCTTAACTCTAAGTAACAATTAGGAAATGTTAATCTTGTATTTCCTGAATTCTTGGCCTAGTTTATATCTGGCTCAAGAATTTTTTCTAGTTCCATACAATTTATTACTCTTTAAAATATACCTACCTTCTTAAAATAAACATTATCATTCATTCTTTATTTCTACGCACATATTTATTTAATAATGTTAAGTGTAGAAAAACAAACGTACAATCATGTTCAGTGTGGGAGAATTGGGTCGTATTTCACAAAACACTGAATCCAACAATAAAATATTATTCAAAATATTCTACCTCTGTTTTAATTGCATGACGACAAAAAGTATGCATGCTAATTACAAAAATAAAACATTAAAATTAATTTACCTCTTGTTTTCGCTTTGTCAGCATTTGGCGCTGGCGGCACAGAAGTAAATTGTTGGCTTTATTTTATTGCAATCCAATGAATGTTGATCGCTCGCTTTGTTGTTGCGGTGGATCAACTTTCATTGTCAGCACTTGGCCACTAGTAGAAAGACAATATTCTGGGAATGCCTCGTTGTGAGTCACAAAAGTTTTTAAGATTGCCAAAGTTTGAGCACAATTGGAAGATGTTAACCCGTGCCATTGGGGCCTCAAAGTTTTGAAAATCTCGATTTTTTGGCAGTTTGGCGACTTCGGCGATCCATATCTCTGGAACGGCTTAAGCTATTTGCCGTGTCATACATCAAATTAAAGGCCACACTGTTTTTAACATTTTATATTCTAGACAATAAATACGCAACTAGTACTGAATCCGAAAAAATAGATCCAAGGTCCCACAAAACGTGACTAGGCACCCCTGAGAGCGAAGATGCGTTATTTGTATTATTATTGCTTACTATGGACAAATACTTGTACTTTGGAATCCCATTTCATTTAAAAATGTTTGCTATGGTATACCGTTAATTTTAGACACACAACAATTTTTTTTTATGTCAGGTATGTATCTATTTTTTCGTCATACTGTATCACTGGCGACCCCAAGCAGGTAAAACCAAACTAGTTTAAAAATGTATTGGGTTACCCTACTACCTATTGTTATATTTTAAGTAGAAGTCCAGGGGTTCAGAGTCTGTAATTAAAAAAAGAAAATGATAGCTAGGTGGTTCTTGCTTTTATGATTTTGTTTCTTGGTCAGTTAAAAAGTATTCGCTAAACAGTGAAAGTCGTATTTTGTTCTACGTTCGTGTCATCGAGTTTTAAAAAACCCACTAAATATTGACTACAACAGACATTTTTATTTTAATTAGGTCGGTACCTACTAACACGCACTCTTTGTTTTAGTTAGGTCATTCTGTGTCATTTATTCTTTCTTCTAGTGAACATTTTTATTTCTCGTAAAAGTGATGGCTTCTACATCTGGCATGAGAAGTAGAGGCAGAGACAAACTTTTTCTAATTGACTATCCAGCTCATCAGATAACTGGATGTAAGCTGCCCTCCAATCGACAAGTTCTAGCTACTATGTTCTACAATTTGCGTACAGTAAAGTTAAATGTGAGAGACTCTGCCACAACTACTGTTGACGAGGTTTTAGTTTTTTGGACTAAAGCTCGAATTCCTACAAAACAAAAGAAAAATGTCATAGTAAAGCTGGAAAAACTGTACGATGATTGGAGAAAAATGCAAAAGTACAAGGATAGAAAAACGGAAAGTGCAAGAAATGCTGTAAAAGAGTTAACCCTTAAGTTGGATAATCTCTTTGATGTTACTCACCAAGATGCCCTGACGATGATGACTTCAGAAGAAGACAAGGAGTTTCTTTTGAAACAAAGACAGAAAGGAAGACCAGGCTCCATGCTCGGAGTTGCCCTAAAGTTGGCTCAAGCAGAAGAAACACTACTACAGAAACAACGGAGGATCTTGGATAAACGACTTGAAGCGGGAAATTTCGGTAAGCATTTAAAAAAAAATTTTCCTTGTAGCGGAACTTTATAAGATCAAGATCACTAGCTGAAATTTAAATCAATATTAACTTTATACTTATTGTCTCATCGCATTGTTCACAGAGACGGTGGAGCTCACGGACGAGGAGAAAATAGAAGAGTCACAAGGACGTGAAACGCCGTATGAAGAGCTCGAGATGAACGTAGAATCTGAAGGACCATCTGCCCCCAAGAGAATCAAGCGTGGCTTCAAAGAGGTCCTAACCATGAAATTGTCATTGTTGCTGGACCGCTGTAAGGTGTCCGATAGGAACGCTACTCGTATCATTTTGGCTACAGAAGAAGCTCTCGGAGAGGATCCCAAAGAATATAAGATCTCCAGAAGCGTTATCCTTGAACAGCGGAGAATAAACCGTGAAAAATACACGGAACAAATTCAAAACAGACTTAAGATACCCCAAAACGAGGCTGTTTGCGTGCACTGGGATGGAAAACTACTACCAGGTATCCTCAAAACAGAGCAGAAAGAACGGGTTGCTGTTCTGGTATCACATGGAACTAAAGAACAACTCCTGGGCGTTCCTGAAACTGACAGTAGCTCAGGGGAGGAACAAGCCCTAGCAGTGTACGAATACCTAGAGGAATGGGGTCTCGCCAGCTCGGTCGTGGCTATGTGCATCGATACAACAGCATCAAATACTGGGAGACTCAATGAAGCGTGCAATCTCCTGGAGCAGATCAGCAGGTCAAGAGCTCCTGTACCTAGCGTGCCGACACCACGTTTTAGAAGTCTTGTTGAGAGGGGTTTTTGACTGCAAGTTTGGAAGATTTCAAAAAGAATAGTCGGCGATTGATAAATCCAAGTTCGATGTAGGCGAGAATGTTTTGAAACTACTGCCCAAAGAAGAAGTAGAGAATATCAAAGAAGAACTACAAAGACAACTAATGGAATGCCAGCTAAGAGACAACTACAAAGAGCTGTTACAGTTGGCATTTATATATCTTGGCCATCTTCACGAAAAAGATGTGCGCTTCAGGTCTCCATGACCGGTGGATGGCAAAAGCTATTTACTGTCTTAAAATACAATTCTTCCGTGACCAGTTTAAGCTGACTTCCCAAGAACAAGATGCCCTAGAAGCACTTTGTGTTTTCATCGTTCGATTCTACTGTAAAGCCTGGGTTAACGCCCCCAGAGAGTGTTTCGCACCAAAACAAGACCTAGACCTTATTGAAAATCTATTGAAATACGACAAAATTGACAAAAAAATATCAGAAAAAGAAATTAACAAAATGATAAATCACCTGTGGTATCTTAGTCCTGAACTTGTTGCCCTGGCATTGTTTGAGTCGACAGTGCAAAACAGCGTAAAGAGCCAAATGGCGACAAAAATCTTAACAAATCAAGCAGAAGAAAATGATAAGTGCTCCAGAAATATGCGACCTAAACTAAAAAAAAACAACTGCCAAAATTCCTAGAAAAGGGTCTCCCAGCCCTAATTACAAGTGAGACTTACCTGTTGTTCAAGAGATTAAACATTAACACCGAATTTCTGGAAAAAGATCCTGCAACTTGGCCGCAGAACATCAACTACCAGAAGGGGCAAAGGATGGTAAACAACTTGAAAGTTGTGAACGACATGGCAGAGCGAGGAGTCAAGCTCATCACAGATTACAACCAATTACTTACAAAGGACGAGCAACAAAAACAATACGTTCTCCAAGTAGTCAGCAGATGCCGTCAGTTGTATCCAGATAGCTCCAAAACAACATTATGTCAGTCCCTTGAATAAATTTAAATAAGAATAAAATGAAAAAGACATTTATTACACTTGATTTTTTAAATACATAATTGTTTTCATTCAAAAAATTGATTATATAGGAAGAAAAATTGGTTTTTTCACCATGGGTTCACCATCTTCGCTCTAAGGGGTACCGAGGCACGTTTTTAGGAACATTGGCTTCATTATCTCGAATTCAGTACTACTTTTGGTACTGAAATTGGGAGGGAGGGAGGCGTCTGTATGTTGCCGTAGAAGTTCTTCCGAGAGCCTCAATTCTTCTCTCGTACTTGCCTTGAGCCGTTGTTCCAGAGCGGTGAGTTGCGTGGTTTTCGAATCTGCGCTACTGATAACAAGTTTTAGTGTGCCTTCTGCTTTTGCTGTACCACGGGGAGCGAGCTGCTCACGTTGTTGTCGCGTCAACATTGGCGAGGGACACATGAGCGCAGAAGAATCAATGTAAAAAGAAAAGTAGAAGTCTACGTTGGCAGCAGAATACAGTCCAGGAGAATATAAGCAAGCAGCGCACGCAACGCATAGGGAACACAATAGCGGTGGTTCTGATCGAGTTTAGCAGTAGTAAGAAGACACAGCTGCAAATGTTCGAGTACTAACACTTTGAAGAAATGATCTTGCTTATATTTATTTTGTTTTATTTTAATGTTTTACTGTTTTTTTTTTTTCGTTTGGATCTTTAGACATGTTTCGTGCTATTGTTTTATAGTTTGTTGTTGCACATATTACAAATGAATGCAAGTTTTTGTTTAATTAGCTAACTAAATGTTGAATATTTTATGTAAATTTTATATTTTGTGTTAGTTTTAGATGTTTTTTAGCTGCTTTTTTGCATATAACTTCGCGTTTTTTTTTTCAAATTAACAAGAGCGCGATTAAAAAGCGTGTACTCACTTCGATGTACAATTAAATTCTTATATATAAGTAAATGTTGAAAATCTGTCCTTTTTTTCTAAATCGCAAATTTAAGGCTGAACTGCAAAAACATCTCTAAGGTTTGTAAATATATGATTTTCGGAACATCCTAGGATGACCAAGTCATCCATATAAAAGAAAACTTGAGAGGGTGTTAGGCCTGTGAAGGCTAAGGTCATCATTCTTTCTAAGGAATTGGGTGCTATTTGTAATCCATATGGTAATCTTTTAAACCTATACGTGCCATTGTCCGCTGTAAATGAAGTAATATCTCTAGATTTCGTATTGAGTTCAGTCTGGTGAAATCCTGAAGTTAGGTCTAAACATGAGAAATATCGTGCTCTGCCCAGCTGCTCTAGGATATCATCAATACGTGGAAACGAAAATTTATACGTTATTAATTTCTTGTGTATTGTCCTATAATCTATAACCATTCCCCATCTCTTTTGAGTACTCCCGGGAAGGGATCTTTTGGGTACTAAAAGTATCGAACTATTATAGGGTGATACGGATGGTTCTATGATATAATCTTTAACTAACTGATCAATTTGTTTTGATATTTCCTCCTTTTGGGTTTGTGGGATTCTTTAATATATATAAACATATTTTGCTTGTAAAAATTGTTAGTGGTATTTGGTTCATTTTCCAATATGAATATATCAATGTACTCAGTGCACAGTATTTGCAGTTTATTTGCAACGAATGTTGAAACATTTTTGCTTAACCTGTCTAATTTTTCTTTGCTATTGTTAACTTCACATTTATTGCTTTTTAGGCCGAAATCAAGCATGTTTTCATGCTGGATATGTACATTATTTATTGTGACATTATCATCAGTTGTGTTAATTATATATTCTGATAAAGGTTTGTGCTTTTGTGGTTATTGCATTGGCAATGTATATGCTTCGCTGCGAAATAAAAAGGTCATTGTGTTCCGTTTCTATTTTTACTAGTCTTATTACTTGGGATCGGGCAGGAACTGTTATTGTGTTTTGGTATTGCGCATGCGAATGGCAATGTTCTTATGGTAACAGTCCGGTCTGTGTATTCGCCAATCCTGATTTATGTAGTAATCTAATATACAGTTGTATTTTTTTATGATATATAATCCTATTATACCACTGCAATTGATAGGGAAGTTGTCTGGTACTGCATGAAAATCGTGTTTAATGAGAAGATATAAATCGAGATATATAATAGTTCCAATTTACTAACCCTAAAGTGTTTATTGTTCCTTGTCCAATACTGTTTAAATCTATTATTTTGGTTGTATCTATGTGTTTCTTCTTATTTATTTTTCCTATTTTGAAAACTGATACATCCGCTTCAGTATGTATTAAAAAATGACTAACCTCATTATTATGGGTTGCTTTTATTGATATATAACTACTAAAGTTTTACTTAAATACATAGACTGATCTGGGTGCGCTATTTAATTTGAGTTTTGTTTAGGAGTTTTGTAGTTTTCCAATTGAATGAATATTACGAACGTTTCTGTGGGTAATATTTCTATTATCGTTGTTGTTGTTACCGTTATTAATGTTATAACGTCCCTGAGTACGATGGTTATTTTCGCCTCGGTTTCCCCCTCTGCCACGGCCTCGGTAGGTATACCTACCGCTCCCGCGGTAATTGTTTGTTTTTCTATAAATTGCATATCTCTTATTTCCATTAAAATTGAGTATTTCCTTTTGTCCAATATTTTCAGTACAGCTACTGACAAATTTCGAAATTGCCTCATTCATATTATTAAAGTGGCATGACTTCATGATAAGTTTTACATTATCATTGTTACAATTTTGTGTCATTGATTTGACTGCCGCTTGGGTAGCGTATTTTTCAACTAGATTGGTTGTTAATCCATCAGATATATACGCTGATTGAAGTGACTTATTCATTTCTTCAATTTCGTGGGTGTAGGTGTTAGCGGTTTATGGATTTTGTCAAATATTAAATAGTTTCGCGGAAAACACCTCTACTGATTCGAATATTATGTTTTTCTTTAAGGATGCTTTTATCTCTTCTAAATTTTATTCATTGCCAATAATGAGATTCCGAGCTGTGGCTTTCAATTTCATCTTCACTAAACTAATTGCTACTGTATTGTTGTTTTCATTGATTGTTTCTATTAGGCCTAATGCATCCACGAAACTCTGAGGGCTTTTCCATCGAAATCTGTTAAGATCTGCAAGGCAATATTAAGGAAGTCGAGTGGAGTTTGTGGCACTGTGGTTAAATTTTTTGTATCGGTTTCTTCGGGAGGAGTTGAAAAATTTTTAGTATTTTGAGTCTGCTCTTCATCTGTGTCAGATATATCTATGAATGTATAATCTGTCTTAATATCTAGTGTTGGTATGTTTAGTTCGATATGTCGTGTTGTGCTTATTTTTATATGATTGTCTCTAAACTTAAAAAAGGTTTTATTAGTTACTGTGTTATGCTTTGGCGTCAGTTTGTTATAGTAAACATTTGGTAGAAGGCTTATAATTCCATTAAAATTAGGTATCAAGAACTGTATATATTTGTCTAATGATTCATTTTGTATTTGCTTATTGTTATTTAGACACTTAAAAGGCTTATCAAACTCAATTTTATGTTCATTAATTTTTTTCTGCTATGTCTTTCCATTTCATAATTCATACCTACTTTGTTATGTTTATTTTTTTTTTTAAATTATTATCAATGTTGCTTTGCCTGAGAATAAGTTCTTATTGTTTTTTTCTTCATACATTTATAATGAAGCATATAAAGTTTGATTAATAAAGAAGCTACCAAAACAGTTGCAATTATCCATACAATTATCCATGCAAGTATTTATGTCTAGTTCGTTAACGACATTGGCCCTGGGGTGGTCAATGTCGGATTTGGGCCCACACATGATTATAAACAGAGGCGTCCCGTGACATTTGGTTTAAACAGGCAAACTATTATTTTGGCACCCCTATTAATTTGCACACTATTGTTCATATTGTGTTATATACTCATAATTAGGGCTAGGAATCTTAAGTACTAAAAAATCGAAAATGATCGCATATAAAATGCACTTAAAACTCTAAAAGATGTGCTAGAAACAGGTAGACTATGCAATTAAAATTATTTTTCTAAATAGATATTACATGTAATTTAACACAAAAATAAAAAACAAATCATTTTAAAATACAAATAATATTAATTTATCAAACACAGCAAAAACATGAAGTAAACTAAAAGCAATAATTATAAGTTATCTTTTCGCAAAATACATATGCCGCACTAAGTTTAAATGGATACAAATCAAAAAAAGCAAAAATATGCATAAACCACAAGCATTTATTGTTAAATATACAAAAATATGCGCAATAAATATGCAAATATAGGCACTAGCCAAATCCATAAAAATAACATATTTATCTAAATTTGTGCATATATCAGATTCAATTCACAAAAGAGACAATGAAGATAAACGGTTTTGAGACTTTTTCGATCATAGATAAGTTTTAATTAGTTTAAGCTTAGAAAAACTTTTTTTTTCCTCTAGATATGCTACCTGGCAATGTTAAAAGTATTTTAAGGGCTACAAACAGATTTGGGTCATTTTGGCGCCCCTAAAAATTTAGCGCTACAGGCGTGGGCCTGCTTCGCCTGTACCACGAGACGTCCCTGATTTTAAAGAATAAAAAAGTGAGAACTAAGGATATATGCATAAATGCCAAACAAAATGCTTGTACAAAACTGAATGATATTATATTGCTTGTTTCTACTTGTCTACTTAATTGTAAATTATACGTTTAAAAGATTTTTTCGTTGTTTTGTTTGCGAAATTTTAATAATTTTCTTGAAAATTTCGCTTCACGCATTGAATAAATGATTTTGTATTTTTATATAATTTTATATATTTTATTAATTCGTAAATGTTTGTGTATGTATTTGATTTTCAATTTTTTTTTTTGTAATCTAGATGATGTACAGTTTTCCTTTGCTCTCGTTGTTTATTTTTCACTGGATAAAAAGATAAATAAATGGTCTTTAAAAGCTAAACTGTATTCATATCGAGAATTAAGTGTTTTTGTATTTTAATTTAAGGCAGTATTATTTATTTTAAAGTATTTGTTATTTTCAAATCATAATCATAAAAGAAATTATTCTACTACAAACAGCGCTCAAATTGGTTCTTTTTTTTTTATAATAGTTACTTATTATGCCTAGTAATGTTGTGGTTTTTTTCTTCTTATTCTGCTAAGTTATTCTTCTTGCCGTTGTTGTTTTCGCTGCTATCGCTTCTGTTGCTTGCGTTGTATTGTTGATGCTTGCTTGTATTTTCATTACGCCCAAACATTTATGCTCTCAACGAGCTGATTTGTTATTTCACTGCATGAATAAAACCGACATTTTTTTTTTCGTAATATTTGCAAGTGACATTTTGCTTTTATTTAAGTTAAAAAAAAAAACTTCTCATAGCATGAATATGTCTTATTTCCACTAATGTCTTGCTTTTTAATGTAATCGTCAAATATTCACAAGCAGACGCACGGTTTTTAACACTTAAGAATTATTGAAATAAGTCTCTACAATAGATTTAACTTTTTCGCTTTACATTTTATCACGACTATTACTTTTCACTACTCCTGACTTCTGGAATCTCTTGGCATGATCGCCATACAATGAAAACAACAAACGTCCGGTTTTCTTATCGTATCTTTTATTATTATAAAAAAATTGTACTTTATAACTCCCAATTATTAAATTAAACTTCAGCGAATAAGTCACTGGAGTTGCTAGCTTACACATACGTACAAGTACCTACCCAGTCGGATTATGAATCCTAAAAGACGAAGTCTTCGAAGCCGTCTCGAAGACCAAGTACGCATACTCAGAGTGAACGCAACACTCTGCAAGACAAGTCATTATACTGTTCAAAAAGCCTTAAATGTTCTCTCATAAAAAAATTGTTTTTAAATGCTTAGAGATCAATGCGGGCGATCTGCTGAAAATATGTATAAATAATAAAGAATAAATAATGCTCAGAGGTGAATGCGGACGCTCTGCAAGACTCGTATGCATATTTTCATCATATGTCCATTATTAAAATTGTATTTGTTGGAATTATCGAGACGAGTGACAGTCAGTTGTGATTTAAATTGCGAGTTGGAAGCGCGTGCGTATTTGATTTCTATTTGAATTTTTGGTATAGTTTATATATTGCGGTTCTTGTGATTTGTGAAATTTCGTGTAAAATTGTTAAAAAATTATAAAAAGGGCAATTTTTTCAATCCGGATGGAAATTAAAAATAATTAAATATAATAATAATAAATAGTAGTTTCATTTTGGGCTAAGAAGGCAGATTTTAAAGTTAGAATCTTTGTTAATTGGTAAGATGTCAATTCAGGTAGATATAAGAATTGATGGTCTTCCATTATTCAAAAGTTCCAGCAAAGCTTTGTCACCTATTTAGGTAAGGTTGTAAGCTTAGGTAAAAATTCTGTATTTATTATTGGTGCTTATTACGGTGTGGGAAAACCAGTCAACATTAACTCTTTTTTACATGATTTCATTGCTGAAATAGCGCTTTTCGCAACAGAAGACCTCACGTTTAATAATGAAAAGATAAAAATTGTAGGGCTTTTATTTGTGAAGTACCGGCCAAGTCATTTGTTACCGGCACTATGGGGCATAATGTATTCCATGGATGTAGCAAATGCCAGTAAATTGGTAAAAAAGTAGAAAAAGTCCATACGCCGTGGAAAGTAGAACTAATGAAAATTTTGCCGACAGAACATATCCTGAACATCATTCCCTGAAATTCTGCAATGAACCGTCAGACCTTCGAAGTGTTGGAGTAAAAATGGTGCCGCTGTTTCCGTTAGATGCATTGCATTTAATAGATTTAGGCGTCTGCTAAAAAATAATCAGCATAGCTTATAAAAATTTTCACCAAATAAAAAGAATTGCTAAATAGCAGATTATTGACAATTGTTGGATATTTTCCTAAGGAATTTGCCCGAAAACCAAGGTCCTTTTTGAACTGTCGAGATGGAAGGCAACGGAAATTCGGCAATTTATTTTATACACAGGAATCGTTGTTTTAAAAGATATTTTGGATGATACATTATATTAACACTTTTTACTACAACATTCATCTTACAGAATGCTCTGCTGTTCACGTTTAATACGAACGAATTTTTTTTAGCAAAGACCTTGTTACAAGATTTTGTGAAATACTTCGCAGACATGTATGGGGAAAGTACTTTAACTTATAATGTACACAACCTTTTGCATATCTGCGAATGCGTAGAAGACTTTGGTCCACTAACTGAATTTTCTGCATATGCATTTAAAAATTTTATGCAACAAATAAAAAAAAACAGTTCGGAAACCTAATAAAGTCCTTTAACAATGACGCAACTATTACATTGATAAGGACATAGCAGAAGACATATGCCTCTAAAATATAACAAAAATAAAGTTTTGATGGTGACTATTAGCTAAAGTTATTGCTACCTTAGTCAATTTCCTCCTGATAACTTTTGTATTATAAATACAGCTTATGTAAAAATAAATCGATTCGTTGATGGAATGCTACTTAGTTAGCCTATTAATGACCTCAGAATTTTTTTTATCTTCCAATACTCTTCAGTGAGATAGGAATTGTAATAAGTGATGGTTTCGAAGAAGACAACGAAGTAGAAATAAATATAAACTAAATTTATTGCAAAGTATAATGCTTGCCGTACAACAATAGTATTATTTTCATTCCACTCTTTCATAATTATCATTAACATGTACAATATCCAATATCCGTAATATGCATATTTTGAATACAAAATTACAGAAACACAATAACAAAATAACAAAATTACGGATATTTAATAAAGACAGCAATTTCAGGGTAACGCCTTTTGAAAAAGCCCTCAAATTGTTATATCCTTATCGAAAACCCTTTATATTCAACACAAAAATTAACCATAATGAAATGACCTTAAAGATTAAACACAAATTTAAACCGAAATAAAATGAACAGAAGTATTTTTTCAAAAATGAGTATTCCAATGAAATTTCTTGATATTGGATCTGAGTCACTGGTATGTATAAATGCAACTTTTTTATTTTAAGAACATTATGTATCTCTCTCTTTCTCACTCTCTTTATATTTTTTATTTTTGACAGAACTGACTCCTGTTCTGAAGGTCTTAAAAGAGACAAAATCTACAATTAAAGATATTCCTGACCTTAAAGAAATTATATGCAAAATAGAGGAAAGACAGGAAAAGTTGTTGGACATGTTGGCTGAAACAAACGTGTTGTTAAGGCGCAACTTAGGACTCCACTCGGCAGAGCTAATGGCAAAATTCCCCTAAAAACTTCTGACGATCTTCAAAACCTTAACGAAGAGCTACGCGGGAGTAAAAAGACAGATATTGTAAGTTTTATTACCAAAATTTTTAAGAAATCATTGTAAAATTTTGTAAAAAATATGTTTTTAGATTATTGCTTTAAAGAAACGCTGTGGTTGAAGAATAGCAAACGTTGAATCTTTTTTAGCCAAAGAAATTATTTTAAACTATAATTATGATGGGATTAAAGAAAAAACTCTTTAAAAGAGTATATACCTTTCGTCGATGCGCTTTTTGGTAAAATTTATGTTTTTTTTAAGGATCAAAGAACCAAGGCATGCGCCTTATACAAACAAGGTTTGGTCTTTGACCTGAAAGGGAAGTGATAGATTGTTTAGAGGAATTGAATATAACCATATGTGAATAATTGATTAGGCGAAACAAACGTGAAAGACAATTTGAATGTCTTTTAACCGAGGCTAGTGTTATGCCTTAACCTCGGCAAGCATCTCTAGCCCTTAGTTATTCCTGTCCTTTAATTCCACATTTTCTACAATTTAGTTGTGGATTTTTTTAGTTTTCCATAATTCTTAAATGTAGAAAAGAACAAAGAAAGTGAAGCCCGGCTTCGAACCAGGGACCTCTGCGCACTCTCCACTAGACTACAAAGGCTGACATAAAAGTCAAAAATGATAACGTATCTTTTCTTTCAATTTATTTTTTTAATTTTTCAGAAGCACTTTCGAACTTCTTTCGATAGTTTAACTCATCAAGATTATATAGCTGAGTTGAGAAAAGTCCTTAGACTAGCAAAAAATAAGCTACATAAGCAAGACTTTAGATTAGAAAATGCTGTATCTGCAGAACTAAATAACTAGTTGAATTGTTTTTTTTTATTATTATTCTAACCTTTTTGAACTGAATTTTTGTATTATTTTTGTTTTTGCATAATAATTTTTCTTTTCATTATTATTTCTTTATTAATAAAATAATTTATTAAAAATTTAAAAACCCCCTGTATTTTTTTATATGACGTGCAAACTCTCTCTTTCTTATGCTCTCTAAGTGTAAAAATATAAGTATCTACCACTGAAAGCGCATGGTTTTGTTTATATGCATCCGTTTAGCAAGACGTGGCTGGACGCCGTCGTTGAAGACGTTTCAACAAAATGTCTCGCAAGCCAAAGTGGAATTTTGTATAAAAATGTCTTCGAAGTCTGTCATGGAAATGGATAAATCCGTCTTGCGAGAAACTGACATGTCTCGAAGACGTCTTCGAAAACAGATCGATCCAATTCTTGCTGGGTAAGTATCTAAACGAATAAGTGTAGTACACATGCACATGAACATACATTCCGAAATGTGCTTAGTCAGCAGACTCCACGTCGTTGCAGGGTTGATAAATTACTTTTTCATTTTAATATACAAATTTAGAAAAAATTGTACTAAATGAAAAAAAAAGTATGGAATAATTTTTTTAACTCCACGCATACTGCGTTAATTTTGTTACTCCGTTTGTAAAGCTGATAAGGAGGCATGGTACAAAAAAGTGTATGTAGTCTTGATCAGCATCACCTCCTGAGCCGATTTCGCTAGGTCAATCTGTGGACACGATTACAGCCGCAATTTTGAAGCCATTGTTTTTAAATTTGGTATATGTGCTCACATTAAAAAACAAAGATCAATTCGAGAACGAGCAAAACCGGATGAAAACAACGCCTTCTTAGCAACATTGAAATTTCTAAAAATGCCACAAAAAATTTTGCAGTTATTTGGTTTTGTGCACATAAGCTTTGAAGTACAATATTCACCACATATTTCAAATTTGTTAAGATCGGATAAAAACAACGACCTTCCATACAACGTTACTTTATAAAATCTTTAATATATCTAAAAATGACACAAAAATTAATGTCATGATTGAAAATTTGCCCATCAACTTTGGTAGCAAAAATTCACTATATCATTGAAATTTTTAGGCTGTGTGTCAAAAGGAAACTTTTCAGTCGTGGTAGGATAGAAAATATCAAGTTGAATAAAATTTGTGTGTGTTGAAATAAATTTGTCTTTTTTGCTGTGTCAAATGGACGATGAAATTTTGACAATTACAAATTTTGACGTTTCACATTTCGGTCGTGTTTTAGCGCAAATATTTTATTTAATTTGCATTCTTTTCAATTTCCCACACATATAATTCGAGTGCTTGTACTTGCAACTTATTTCGTAAACTTGTAATATTGTAAACTTAAAAAACTTAATAAATAAAATAATAAAAAAAACTAAAGTGCTTGAGTTTGTGTGTGCGTGTGAGCCAACGATGCATCAGCAAGTGCAGCAAAGTTTAATTGGCTTTCTTTGCTGTCGAACGTCCTCCAAGTGCCACCACCAGCAGCACAAGCAAGTGCAGTGCAAAATTTCTTGCTAGCCAACATCCTCCAAGTGCCACCACCAGCAGCACAAGCAAATGGAGCGCAAATTTCCTGATTCTTTTGCTTGCCAACGTTCTCCGAGATTCACCACAAGCAGCAATAACAAGTGCAGCACAATTCAATTGACTGGTCAACTCTCCAATATTTCAGAAGCACCATTTCAGCATGTCTCAAGCGCAGAGGCAAATTTCTGCCATTATACTCCGGCGTGAATGAAATAAATTGAAAGCGGAGAATTTGCGCTTCATTTGTGCTGCTGGTAATGACACTTGGAGGATGTTGGCTAGCAAGAAATTTTGCACTGCAATTGCTTGTGCTGCTGGTGGTGGCACTTGGAGGACATTCACCAGTAAAGAAAGCCAATTTAACTTTGCTGGACTTGCTGATGTACCCTGAGATCGTTAGCCCACACACACGCAAACACAAACTCAAGCACTTTAGTTTTTTTTATTTTTATTATTTTGTTATTCTTTAAGTTTTTTAAATTCACAATATTAAAAAATTACGAAATAAGTTGCAAGTACAAACACTCGAATTAAATACGTCGCGGAAATTGATGTGTTGTTTTTTTCTTTATTTTTGAGTGTGCCAAAAACTCGCTTTCGATTGTCAAAATTCGTAGTAGCCCCTGGGGCTAGCACAAATTTTGACAATTATATTCACCTCACAAATGCCAAAAATTGCTCTACCAACTGTCAAAATGTGATCATCCGACTGAAAAGTTTCCGATTGACACACAGCCTTAGAATCGAAAAAACAACGCAACAGCTTCCCATACAAAGTGACTTTAACAAAATGGTTAGATAATGTTATGACTTGAAATTTTGCATCAAAATTTTGATCTCAAAGATTCACCATATATTTCAAATTTGTAAAAATAGAATAAAAACCACGCCTACCTCCTAAGCAAGGTAACTATATGAAAACAATTTTCTAAAAATTCCGCAAAAATTAATTTAATAAATTAAAATAATAAAAATATGCTTAGAATATTAAAATTTACTTTGAGTTTGGAGTTTGGCAAAATTGATGAGAACTCGACCAGTCTCCCAGACGTCATCAAAGTACCATAACTTTTATAAATTCCACAGAAATGTGTGTATTAACAGCATATTTAACACATAATCTTGCAGATATCTTAAACGTGCTCAGCATTTGAGTTTTCGCAAAATTGGATGAACACCACAATCGTCATCTATAAGGAGTGACGTCATCAAGAATATATTGTATAGCTAAGAA
Source organism: Dichetophora obliterata (assembly GCA_963920525.1). NCBI lineage: Eukaryota > Metazoa > Arthropoda > Insecta > Diptera > Sciomyzidae > Dichetophora > Dichetophora obliterata. The sequence continues at coordinate 144,157,589 of OY986436.1, read as the reverse complement.
GTGGGGTATCTAAACTTCCCAATCGAAGATAATTCCTTGCTAGGTTTTATTAAAATTAAAGTGGATGTGTTTTTAATAATTCAGTTCATAAACCTTATAAAAAAATTAAGAAGGCTTTTATTTATTTCCAATTAATCACAAAGTTTTTTATAGTCACAAAAAGCAACACAAGTGATCTTATAATATTCATAAAATGAGATCAATAAAATCTATAAAAAACTCATATAAACATAAAGTTTTGAGGTCTTTTTATAATTAAAAAACAAAATGTTTTATAAACGTTCGATTTTCTTTCGTTACCTGAATATAGATAGGCCATTAACATTTTTTAAAATCAGGTTTTTCACAGATGTCTTTAGATCAATTACCCATCCATCCGAAATCTGACACAATCCAGCTGAAAATTTTTTTAAAATGTTAGTCAGGGCCTTTCTATGTTAAGGTTACAAAAGAAGTTAATGGGAAAATCTTTTAGTCAAGCAATTCTTCACTTTCATTCAAATTTTAGAAATTTTTTCATTTGATTTATTACTTCTGATATCAATATTGTGGTATTTATTTAGTTCACTAGATTTCAAAAAATATTTTGTTTAAATTAAATTAAATAAATTGTTGCAATTTGCAGTCTTTTTCTGTAATTGGTTTTTATTCAACTTTAAAAATAAAACATTTTATTAATATTTGCTGTCAAATGAGAAATTGAAAGAATTCTTTAAGCAATTTTATATAAATTGGATAAAAACGACTCTTTAAAATCGATTTTTATGTATTTTACAGAGTACAAAAATTCAGAACTAGATAAATTTTTTATTATTTTAAATCGCTTGCTTACTTAGAGTTCTAAATTCTGTGTTTATTATAGAGTGATATAAAATGATGCGAAAACACTTTGGTAGTAGGAAATATATAAAATTGTACCAAAAAAAGACAATTGTACTGAAAATGTCAACCCTGCGTCGTTGCAGTCCGTTAGAAAAACAGATATTTATGCAAACGAATGTGACAACCAAGCAGATTAATGCCAACACCAGAGATAAAGAGATGGCTGGATTTATTTTTTCCATTTTTTATGTATTTTGGTGAAACTCATGTATTGTGTAAGTGAGTTCACCTCATAGCTGTCAAGTGTTGTTGCATCGAACGTCCGTGAAACTAGCGACGATTTTTTTTGGTACTGGCACAGGGTGTTTTAGAAATAGAGATAATGATCATTAAGTAAAACTCTTTATTTTATAAAATAAGACGTATTTAAAAAAAAAGATCAGAAATCAATAATAAACATATAAGCAACATTTTAAAAACAAAATAATGATTTTATTCTCTTTGGTTTCTTTAACATTTGAATTACAAAAAGAGGTCCAAAACGCGAATATTTAATATGTAATTGTTAAATGTAGGAGTTTTCTGCGAATATGACACCTATATAGTCATAAACCTGGTAATTTTTGAAAATGTTTGACACCAAAACCAACTCTCTAGCTGCATTGGAACAGGTTCCCTACCAGGTCGTCATCCATTTAGATATAAATCGTCACTGAGGCTCTCATGCATTCCAGGAGTTTTCTGCACATATGACACCTATGCAGTAGCAAAGTGGATGTTTTTAAAAATCTTTTGACACCAAACCCAACTCTTTAGCTGTATTTGAAAAGATTCACTACCAGGTCGTAATCCATTTAAATAAAAATCGTCGCTGGTGATCTCACGCATTCCAGGAGTTTTCTGCACATATGACAGCTATGCAGTGGCAAAGTAGATATTTTTTAGAATCTTTAAACACCAAAGTCAACTCTCTAGCTGCATTGGAACAGATTGACTACCAGGTCGTAACCCAGTTTTGAAAAATTTATTAATAGGATCCCAAAAGTTTTCTGCACATATGACACCTTTGTAGTTTAAAAGTGTATATTTTTTAAAAATTTTTATCACCAAAATCAACTCTCTAGCTGCATTGGAGTAGATGCTATACCAGGTCATCTATTTGAGGTTAATTCCGATTTGGGTCATAAGAGTTTTCTGCACATATGACACCTATATAGTCAGAAAGTTGGTATTTTTTAAAAATGTTTGACATCAAAATCAACTCTCTAGCTGCATTGGAGTATATTTCCTGTCAGGTCGTTGGACTTCTACGCTTTCAAAGAGTTTTCTGCACATATGACACCTATATAGCCGTAAAGTGGGAATTTTTAAGAATTTTTCGACACCAAAATAAGGTCTTTAGTTGCATTAGAACAGATTCCTTACCAGGTCGTCACCCGTTTAAATACTTTTGTGGATACTTTTTTTCAAAAGTGGATACTTTTTGACCTTTTCATGGATATTTTTTCAAAATTGTCGCGGCAGCACTAATGTTAACCTTCTTTTTAAAAACTGTTAAAAAAATAAAAGTTACAAAATAGGTTCTTTCATCACAAAACTTAACCCACAAATGCCTTAAATATACTTATTGAATATTTAAAAATATGGCTGATAAAGGGTTAATTCGTGTTCAAGGATGTTTTATGGTTGGCTGATTGATCGACTGACTATGAGTCAATATTTTCTTTCTTATTACAATCATGAATAAAAATTATTTTTTTTTTGCAAGTTAATAACGTTTACACAATTTTCGTTTTTATTATGTTATTTTACGCCAAACAGTTACATTTTTTAAATCTCATCATATAATTTTTAATAACAAGTAGAAGAAAACGTATTAGTCAAATGGATCTTAAGAAATCTCGTTTTATGAAAAAGTATGATATTTAGGCCACTGAGGGTTTATTCGCTAAGACGTCAAAATTTCTGAATAAACTTTTCATGCTCCATTTGGCATAGCAAGAATAAGGATTCCATTTCAACAGATATAAGTTTTCTTCAACTCGGAATTTTCTATCCTACCACGAGTGAAAAGTTTCCGATTGGCACACACCGTCTGATGAGAATTTCTGAACCACAAAAATATCGGCGGAGCGGGGAGTTCACATATGAAATATCGGCGCAGTGGTGACTTTCCTCGAGATTTTACTACCACAGTTATACATTATGTGATAGTATTAACTAAAGTTGGACAAAAATCAGATATAATGTTGTTGCTCTCTAACATAGTTTCCCATCTCTTTATCTCTGGCCGACACGACACACGCATGCATGCTACATTATTGTTTTAGTTCACGTTAACTAATGATTTTCTTTATTTTTTATGTATATGCTTAAATTCAAACTCAATCAACCTAAATCAAATTCATTCATAAAAATTAATTATACCATTACTAGTAACAGCTACCTTTTTTTATTTATTTGTATAAATTTTAAGATTATGTATAATATATGTTGTACTATAAATAATTTTACTAGTTATATCTTTTTGTACTAATAAGTGTCAAAATAAATAAATACGAAAAATACGAACCGTAGTGTCACAAGACTTTTTAATATTATAATATTATATTCGAAGTTAACGACAAGCGCATCTACACAGAGTATGGAAAAAACACCCTTTTAAGGGTAAACCCTAGTGTCGAAAACACTTTTTGCAATTCTTTCATCAGATACATAATCAACGACCTCTTAATACTGGCAGCACATACATAGTATAAAAAAACACATTTTTAGGGTCCACCCTAGTGTCCTATCGAAAAACAATTTGCAATCGAAAAGCAAAATAAATTGGCACAAAAGAGATGAAACAAATGTTGGAAAGTATAAGCACAAAGCATAAAAGCAAAACAATCTGCTACGACTGTTGAAAAACTGGTGCTGCTTCTAAAGCTCTAAGCTAAAAAGTTACGCCGCTTGGCAATTATCAGCCAAACAAGTGATTTATCAAGAGGGGGTATCGTGAAAAGAGAGAATATAAGCTTTGGTACATACACAACTCTAATAAAGTTTAAGGCTTGACCAAAAAATAAGATCACTTTTTTCAGCGTTATATAATTCATGTGAGTTTATTCAAACATCTGTCAAATCATATGAAACGTAAAACAACGTGCTGGTCACAGCTGAATCACTCAAGACTACTGAAGAGGAGATGTAGCTATTTCCGAAATATACTGTATAGTCTGCTGTGTGATTTTATACAGAGTTGTTGTTGTTGCCTTCTTTCTTAAATTACTTTAATTAAAGCTCTAAATTATTACCTTGTAAAATCTTTAGAGGTCACAATTAATTATCAATCTTAATAACTTTCGTTAATTTTTCCTAGATGGTGCGGAAACTTTTTCTATTGAGTCTGATGAAACAATATATATTATTTTACGAATAGCTTACTTGTTGGTACTTTTTATTATCCAGTATGATATTTCCTCCGACTAAACAATTATATCCACTGACAACGAGTTCAAATTCACGCTCAACTTCCTGCTCGAAGTCCCCAATAATATCCGCTGGGGTCGTTCTTACCCAAAAATCTTCCTTGTCCACAGACTGATCTATGTCAAGAGTATTGTCGAAGCTTATCGATACAAGATTATTATTACAATTATTGTTTCGTTCCAATTTACTTTTATTCAATTCAAGCTTCAATTCGCTTGTGATATCAATGGCATTAATAAGATTGCGGTTTTGATGCACACATTGAAGTATATCTGGACAATTCTCCGATTTAAATGCGATATCATTTAAATGTTTATAATCCGTCAACAAAATGTCGGGGGTTGACTTTCTAAGATTTATATCAACGTCATGCTTAGCCGAACTTTGATTGCAATGCTCATTATCTGCTGGACTAGTCAATTTATGCCTTCGGAACTCTAAAATTTCTGAGTCAGTTATTTCCATTATTGATTGAAAATCATTTACTAAATCGTCTGTTAAAAATGACTGCTCATTTTTATTGAAACGTAAGTCTGTTTTATTAAGACTAGACATGTCTGGTGAGTTTTTATTAATATTTTGTATCATACAAAAAGTAGGCGATTTGAAATTCTTCAAATTTTATTTTTTGTTGTTTCAAAATGGCTTTCATAGTTGTTATTTACATAAACGTAAGTATAAGGTTTTAAACGATTTTTAACCATCAAAAATATCGCTGTTTGTCGAATATCTGCAAAAGAAAATAAATACCCTTCGAATAAATTGCTTATAAGAATAATAAATACATAAGTGAATTTATCAATTTCACGGTGTATCAGTGAAAACTAACTTGACACGAAACCTAGTGGGCGTCCTAGGATTGTTAGAGGATATTAATACTACATACTTGATTTTTTTAATTTACCCTCATAATCTAGATTTTGGGTATATATTAGGGCGGGTCAATTTGTATAGGTTAAAAAAAAATCGTAGGTGCGGAAAATTTTCTACTGAAAATTCAACAGTTTTCCGATTAAACCCTTAGTCTAAAATCGATTTCGAGCCTCCGGTTTTTCGAGGGATGGTTTGAATTGATGATGTTTTGCTACAATATGTGAAAACGAGTATCGAGAAGCTATGAAGGTTCTGGACCAAAAACGCGTGTATTTTCTTATGGGGCTCAAAATTAACAAAATTGTGGCAAGCTGCGCAGTTGGCGTCACTGCCGAAAAGTGGTGTGTTTTGTTATTGCTTGCTGCACCCTATGATCGGCCAACTGAAGCGTGTTGTTATTATGAATTGGAGATAAGCATGCAAGACTTCAGCTTGTGTTGGTGGATGAATAGGCAGACAGACGGACAGACAAATTGGTAGATGGAAAATAAATTGAAGATAAGCGTACAATACTGCAGCTTGTATAATTAAAAAACTCAACTTGGTTAACGATCGCGCAGTGAGATACGGTCTGGTGGTTGAGGGTTGGGGGGTTGGCGATGATGACTCCATCCATTGCTATCAGTGATGCTGTCAGAAATTAGTAAATAATTATTATGACTTTTAAGATTTGACTGTAAGATTTGTGTCTCCGTAAGTTTGTTCAACGAAAACGTGCATGCATAGACATTATTCTGCAATGGGAACAATTTGTTATCAGTAATGCTTTTAACATTTTTTTTTTTTAGTTTCATCAATCAGTTTCACAATTACTCTTTAATTTATGTTTACACTTTCATTTATTTATTCATTTTGTGTTGGAGTTAGTTTTTGTTATTTAACAACTTGCAGGATTACGCAAGTGATTTTAATTTAAGTTCAATGAATTGCAATAAAGAACAAAAATAAAATAATTGCTAATATAACTGTTTATGTATAACTACATTTGGAGTTCAATGAAATGCAATAAAGAATAAAATTAGAGTCACTTGCGTAATTTTGAAAGTTGTTAAATAACAAAAACTAACTGCAACAAAAAACGAATTTTCAATTTAAAACTAATAATAATAATCTTGCATATATTTGGAAATTATGACGAATTTGACTATTTACTGTGTCTTATTATTTGGTTTTAAATAATTTTTTAATTGATAATTGATTTTATAATTTGGGATTTGATTTCATAATTTGATAAATTACAATGTTCGCACGAATTCGGTCATGATATTGTGACGAATCTCCAAAGTGCACTCTGTAACTTCGCTGATTACCTAGAAAAATGGAAAATCAAAATAAATGCTAAGAAAACGCAAGCTATATTTTTCACAAGAAAAAGAAGTCATTGCTACTTGCCTTCCACTAACTTAAAACTACATAATCACAGTATACCCTGGACAAATACGGTCAAATACCTTGGTGTAGTTCTTGATAATAAAGTACTCTTTCGCGAACATATAAGCCATATTATATATGTATACAAATATAGTATCGCCATTAAGATGTTATATCCCTTAATAAATAGAAGTTCTTGCTTAAGCAAAGATAATAAGCTAATTATTTGTATAACCATCTTTCAGGCCATTATTTTATATGCATGTCCGGCCTGGAGCGTGTGTGCTAAGACTCATATAAAAACGTTACAAACCTGTCAAAACAAGCTTCTCAAGATGATGCTTAGACTCCCATGGCATTTTTCTACAAATAAACTTCACATCGAGATAACTGACAGATTTAAAATTCGCTATGCTTTGTCCGATAATAGACTTATTTCAGAATTGTACCAATAAACGTTTGTCTATATTTATCAATATGTCAATTTATCATTCATTAATTTATAAATTGGTTATTAGTTCTAAGCTTCATATCTAAGGTTACTACATACTACTATCAAAAGTAGTATTTTCCTTCGAAAAACAATTTTGCATTCAAAATAAAATCTGTGATAAAATTAGAGTTAAGATAATGTTCTAGAATAAAGGTAAAAGTACCATATATCTGTAAATTGTGCGATAACATAAGTTTTGTAACGTTTTAATTTTTCTACTAATAAAGATCTTCTTCTTCTTTATCACATCGTGTCCTGGATTGAGTAGGCTGTCATCGGCGTAGGTTTTGATGATGTATTCATTAAGGTTCTTAGTTTCCATACTAGCCAGACAATTATGCTGATGATTACACGAATGGAAGTGTAACACATAATCAGGGTGTGAGTGTTTGTGTTAATGATGCCATCTGGTAAAGTTGAAGAGTTGATGAAAGAGCTCAAATTCTTGAATGGTTGGCTTAAAAGATACCTTGCTGAAATTACTGCTGTTATACTGTTTCATCCATCCAATGGACAAACCGAGGTTAGTGCTAGTAGATTTGACTGATGTGACAATTTGTTGTTTGCCTTGCATCGTGATTTGATAATTCTTTATTGTGCAATCCTGCTGAAGTTCAATCAACCCGCTGTTTTCTAGATATAATTGGAGCGTGTCTTCACTGCATACAGCATTGAGTCTTATAGTGTTCAAAGTGACATAAATCCATTTGTTCGGCTGATTTAATTGATACCATAGCGTTGTCTTCTCCATCTTGTCTAAGACATATCTGGGATTGGCTTGGTTGTTATTAGGTCTATCTCGCATTTGCTTATTTCTGATGGTGTATGATATGTTGCTTGTCCATTTTTGCAAAGAAGCTCATTTTCTCTAAGGGCCAGGCACACGTCCAGTTGCGAAGTGAATAATAGGAGATATTTGTCATGATGTGGGCTGATTTCTAGATACTGTGTAGATAATTTTACTGCTGATAGTGTCCTGTTTATAACAGCCACGATTGGTATGAGGTGTACTAGCAGAAATTCTCTAGGATCTGCAAGAGGAAGTTTGATAATGAATATAATGTGGTCCTTTGCAACTACTCCATTGACCTTCATGAGTTTGTAGAGTTTCAGTATGTTCTCCTGGTGGATTGGCAACTGTAGGTGTGACGGAAGGTGAGACTTAATTTTCAATATTTCACTATGCAAATGGAGCGGCGTAAGTAAGAAAGGATTGATTTTTCCATAATGGCTGTTTATTTGAATGTCCTTAATTGAATCGTGCGTACTTTGCAAATTGGATGCGATGAAGAATAATTGAAGCGATAGTATGAGAATAGCTTGTGCTATGTGAAATTGCCCTTTTAATTCGTTTTCATGTAGTAAGTTGTGAATTTGAGTGTCGATTTCATTAAATGTTCCTTGTGTCTTTAGTTCAGTCCTCTTAATGATATTGATTGTGGAGTCAACTAGCGATGTCTGATTTTTAAGAAGCCTGTTCAAATGTATGTCGTGTTTCTGGAGTCCATTTATGGTTTTGGACATAGTTTGAGTTTATAGTTTGAGTCGAGAACTCCAAACAGTGAGTGAGCTATGTTTCCAACTATGTCGATTACACCTCTTTTAGGTCTACAAACGAATAGAATGTTCAGTTTTGTTTCTAATTCATCTTTAATCTGGTCGAAGTAATTCAGCATCGGTTGACATTTTGTGTTGTTTGGAGCATTGTCGCACAATTTCTGCAATGTTACTGTACCATTACTTAGAATATTGATTTCGTCTTGATATGGCTTGAGATCATAATAGACCACCATATTCCAATTAGCAGTCATAAGTTTGAGCACACCGAGTTGCTCAAAATATATTCCTGGTCTGTTGTTGAATCGTGTAGTGTGAATTGGGCTGCACAACGCTATGAGTAAAATAAATAAGGTTAAAATGGTGAACCTGAACCGAGACTTGAACGTTTTCTTGGAGTTGCTTCGCTGTCTGATACCTTGGTTTTATTTATTCGATGTAGTGGAATGCTGATGATTAGTGATGGTTTTGAAGAATCTTGGATTAATTCCTCTTCTTCTTTGTCGGAACGTTGTCGATGAAAATTTGCATTGCGTTTAATTTGATCGTCATCACCGTTATCTTATGGAAATAATGAAGCTAACCGATGAACTGACCGTTTAAGAATTCCTTTTTGAGTTTTTACATCGCAAACTCTCACTAAGCCGTAGTCACCCGTGTAAACCTTTGTGATTCTACCTTTTGGTCATTTTAACACTGAAAGGTTGTCCTCCTTAATGATGACCATAGTGTTGACTTTTATATCGGATAGGACCTTGCCATTTATATCGTTTTTGCAATTAACATAGATATTCTTTTAACCATTGTTGCCAGAAGTTATGTTTTAGCTCTGAAACTCTTTGCCATCGTCTAACCATTTTACCTTTTAGGGCTTGGGCGTGAATATCTACACTTGCTGTAAACTTTTTTCGATTAGAAAATGTCCAGGAGTGATTGCATTTAAATCATTTAGATTGGAGCAGCTAGGTGTGAGAGATCGTGAATTTAAAATAGCTTCGATCTATGTGACAGTTGTTTCAAGCTCCTCGTACGTGAGGGAAGCAGTAGATACATTCTTTACTAATAAATATTTTGCAGACTTTACCGAAGCTTACCACTACCCTCAAAAATGAGGGAACCTGGGTGAAATGAATTTAAATTCAATTCTCTTTGCACTGCAAGCTCCGATGATTGATTCTTTTGAGGATTTTTCTTGAATAATGTCGTTTAACTCTTTAAGTTGATGCTTTACACCAACAAATTTCGTTGCGTTATCATAGAATAATGCCTTGCAGTGCCCCCTTCGTGAAACTAATCTTTTAGTGCACCAATGAATGCATCTGCTGTTAACTAAGTCACGAGCTCCAAGTGGACAGCCTTTGTTGCAAAGCAGCAGAATACAGCGAGATACTCTTTCTGAGGTCGTTTTCCATGTGTCTTAAAATGAACCCACAGTGGTCCACAATAATCAACGCCAGAGTTTAAAAATGAACGAGCCAGATCTACGCGTGTCGATGGAAGATTTCCCATTATTTGTTGGTAGAATATTGGCCTTGCTCTTGTACATTTTGCGCAATTCTGGACTACTGATCTGGCTAAACGTTTTCCCTTCAGATGCTAAAAATGTTGTCGTACTTGAGCTAGTAATGCTTGAGGACCACAATTGTTTCTTTTTTTATCAAAAGCTTTACAAGTGGATCGCTGCCTGGTAAAATCATTTGATGTTTTGCATCACATTGCTGTGATGATGAGTTTATTTGTCCTTCTACGCAAATTATTCCTTCTTCGTCAAGGATTGCTGTAAGAGAGCTTAAGAAGTTTGTCTCACGCACAAATCCTTTGCTCTAATTCCTTTTAGCTCTGAGAAATCTGATGCCTGAATTTGTGATAAGATAATTTTTTGTGCTGTGTCAACTCTTAGAGCTGTAAGTTGCAGTTGTTCTTGCCAAGATCCCTTATGTAATCTTGCGTTTCTCGAAAATCGTAGCGTACCCAATCACTTGCTGTACATGTGCGAACGAATTTTTTAAGTCAATTGTATAAATCCATGCATTTTCTAAAAATTGATCTTTCGTAGCAATAGCCCTGACTGCGTTATTTTCAATCTCAATTTGGAATTCACTTTCAATTTCTAATTTGAAGGGAGTTGGCCACATAACCTTTTGTTGGTACAGGAACATTGGACCGTAAAGCCAAATGCTGCAATTAGGAAATTCACGTAGTTTTAGACCTCTTGACAGAATGTCAGCAGGATTCTGCTTGAATGGGAAATGACACCATTGATCTGGGAGTGTAATCGACGGATTTTTGCTATTCGATGTGCCACATAAACTGGTAGTTTACACGGATGATTGTATATGCAAGAAAGCACAATCTGAGAATTAGTCCAAAAATAGGACAATTTATCCTGATAACTTAAGTTAATCTTTACTCTGGCCACAAGTTTGACTGCTAAAAGTGATGCACATAACTTTAACTTCGAAATGGTTTGTAAATTGATTAGTGCCACCCTTGACCTAGAGCATAGCAAATTAAGTTTAATATTGTTATCCTTTTAAAGTGTCCTAATACAAAAGGCTGCCCCGTATGCTTTTTCTGATGCGTCAGAAAATGCGTGTAATTGATCATCCTTGCTGTCATGGTTACAAAAACATATCTGGTTACGGTTGCATTATCAGATGTGGGTAAGTCTTCTCGGTACTGGGAACATTGTTTTCTTATGTCTTCGGGAAATTCTTCATCCCAATCTGGTTTTAGTTGCCAAGCCCTTTGCAGCTGAATCTTTCCAGTAACTAATACTGGACCAATGATACCTAGCGGGACGTAGATGTGTGCCAGATCAGAGCTCATTATTAGTTTTGTGATAGTTGTTTGTTTGCGCACGTGTGCCTTTATGCAAAATGAGTCTGGTTTTGTTAACAACAATAGGCCCAATATTATTGTGTATTGTCTTTCTTCCGATTCAAAGTTTATGTTGACTTCTTGGTCTTCTGGTGTTATCCCACGCAAAAGTTTTGGATGATTTGCGCACCATTTTTTTAGGCTCATTCCGGATTCGCTGAGAATGATATTTAGCTGATGTTGGATCTGTTGAGCTTCAAACAGTTTCTGCTATGATCTACGCAGAAGTCGTTTCTCAGAGATTTTGCTCCATATTAAAATTTATTTTGATACTCATCGGCCAGTTTAGTCAAACAGCGTGTCGCTAAGTAAGAAGCGGCTCTGGTGTCATATGCAACTGTATTTAATTAATACACCTTCATCTGATCTGCAGGATTTTCTCGCCAAAAAATTAGTTGCGAATTTCGATCCTTCTTGTTTACCAAAATTTTATGGTACATCTTTTCTACATCTTTTAATAACGTATTTGTGCATTCTAAAATAAAGTAAAATTTAAAACAGTTGGCTTTGAATATTATTTTGTTTAATGATGGCCCCGACTAATTGTGTGCTGATGCATCGAATACTACTCGCAGTTTCGTGGTTGAGCTGTCTGGTCGAAGAACAGAGTGGTGAGGTATGAAGTAATAAGGAGATGTGATTTCATGTGGGTTGACTTGTGAAATGCGTCCTAAACACATTTTCTGTTTCTGTTTCACATTTCTCTGTTGATCCTCTGTTTTCTGCTTTACCAAGCAGTATTATTGATTATGACTTCATAATGTTATGTGGAGATTTCAACATCAATATTATTTCCAATGAAACTAGTAAGTTTTTTCTGTATGATAATTTATCGACAGTAGGGCTATCAGTTGTAAATGATACTGTACCCGCGCGGTACTGCAATAATTTCACTTCTAGTCTACTTGATTATTTTATTGTTTCTGATCTTTCAGTAGTTTCTCTATTCAATCAACTCTATTTTTTTCTGACCACGACTTAATATTTTGTTCGTTAAATGTTAATTTGTCTCGTAATGCAATATCTAATAATTTTTCTTTCCGTGATTTCAAAAATATTGACTATCAGTCCCTGTTCCTCGATGTGTCAATGTTATCTTTCAATGAATGTTGGATTCATAATAATATAAACGATTAGCTTAGGTCTCTTTTAGCACCGATAACATATCTTTTTGACAAACATGTACCGCTACGTACGACAACCGTGAAAAATGTGTCCTTTGTTCACCCAATACGTGTCTAATAGCATTAAAAAAAGGAACAAATTACAGAAAATATGGAAAATCAGACCATCTCCTGAAAACTGGGAATCTTTTCGCTTGGCTAGAAATAAAGCTGTTCTGTTAGTAAGACAGGCCAAAACACGATTTTTTTCAAAGAAACTAGATGGATCCCTTAATTCGAAAATGTTGTGGAACATCATAAACAGACTTGGGTTATGTAATAAAAATCGTAATGAATGCAATGAAGATCCTGAGATTCTAAATAATTTTTTTGTTGACATTTTTTCTGCCTCTAATGATACCTCTACGCTTTCCTGTGACAACCTGACTATACCACAGTCTTTTAAGTTTGAAACGGTTAGTGAAATTGATGTTGGAAACAGTGTTATGCAGACTAAATCAATTGCAGTTGCAGAAGATGGCATTCCCATCAAATTCTTTAAACTTTTACTACCTCACACAATAACTTCTCTTACGCACATTATAAATCATTGCTTTATAACATCATCTTTTCCCTACATGTGGAAAATTTCCATCGTTACACCTATAGCTAAAAAGCAAAATCCATCTGGTGCGAATGATTATAGGCCTACTAGCTGAAACCCGGTGCGTTGCTGCCACTCTCTCTTGTCAAACGCCCATAAAATGTTATCAGTTAAACAGCATGTCTAAACCTCTATCCACAAAGCTATTCGATATAACAAATTTGGGTTGTATAGGAAGTGCCACGCCCTCTTGATCAGCGCTCATAGAATGTAATCAATTAAACTGCATGTGTACATGGAGGTCGAATACCGAATTCCAAAACTGTGCGACATATAACTCCAAAACTATTCGATAGCACAAATTTGGGTTGTATGGGAGGTGCCACTCCCCTTTTCCCTACGCCCATAAAATTTTACCAATGAAACTGCATGTGTAAATTGAGGTCGAATACTGAATTCCGAGGCTGAGCTACCTATAACTCCAAATCTATTCGATATTACAAATTTTCGTTGTATGGGAGGTGCCACTCCCCCTTGATCAACGCTCATAAAAAGTAATCAATGAAACTGCGTGTGCACATTGAGGTCCAATACTGAATTCAGAAACTGTGCGACCTATAGCCCCATAGCTATTTGATATCTCTAATTTGGACTACATAGGAGGTTTCCCGCCCCTTGTCGTATGCCCATAAAATGTAATTAATGAAACTGCATGTATAAATTGAGGTCGATTACTGAATTCTGACGCTGTGTGACCTATACCTTCAATGATATTCGATATCACAAATTTACGTTAAATGGAAGGTGCCACGCCCCTCTTACCAATGCATGTATAAATTTAGGTCGAATACCGAATTCTTAAGCTGTCAACCCATAACTTCAAAGCAATTCGATATCGCAAATTTGGGTTGTAAAAGAGATGTCACGCCTCCCTGTCCAACGCCCATAAAATAAAATCATAGAAACTGCATGTGTAAATTGAGGTCAAAATTCCACAGCTGTGCGGCCTATAACTTCAAAGCTATTCGATATCGCAAATTTGGGTTGTATGGGAGGTGCCCCTCCCCCTTGTTCAACTCCCATAAAATTTAATCACTGAAACGGTACGTCTGAATTGTGCTTGAATGCCGAATTTCTAAGCTGCGCGACCCATAACTCTAAAGCTATTCGATAACACAAACTTTGTATATATTTGTGGGAGGTAGATGGGGTGTGGCATTTCTTCTTAAACCATCTCGTACTCAAAGCAAAGCCACTTACAAAATTTGAGCTCAATCGGACCAATAGTTTCGAAGTATTTTGATATTTTCTTAAAAGTAGGCGTAGGTGAAAAGTGACCACGCCCGTTTTTATTAAAGTTAATGACAGTTATCATACGAACTTATTTACCAAACTTTAATTTAATACGACCAAAACCGTATTAAATATAGCATTTTTATTAATATGTGAGCGATAAAAGGGGGTGTAGCATTATTTTTTTCCTAAACCTTTGCGTAGCAGTAACGAACAAACCCGTAGAAGGAAGTATCCAATTTGGTCCAGTCGTTTTCAAGTTTTAAGCATCCGAACAAATCACGATTCATTTGTATATACACAGATATTGATTTGTGGGCGATAAAAGTGGGCGTGAAAACATTTATGTATCGTGACTGCCTCTTGGAGCACCTACACAGCAAGTTTTACTATAAAAATGTGTAGAACTCCGGAATCGCTACGATTTAGAAAAAGTGGGCATATATATATTCCGACAAAGCAAAATTACTAAATCTTAGTTTTTTACGATCGAAACCGTCTGATATATATCCTTTATTTGGTTTGTGGTCGATAGCGCAAATTTGGCTTGTATGGGTGGTACCACGCCCCCTCGTCCAAACGTTACCAAACCTCACAGGGACACTCACTCTCCTCGGCAGACATTGTTCTGCCACAGACCGCCTTACTGCCATATAAGAAAATTTCAAGAAATGCCAAATATATTCACCATTTTCAGTATAGCTGCCGAAAGTAGCCATATGCACTTAATAACCAAATTTTAGTATAATACGATCAAAACCGTGCGGAATATAGCATTTTTGTTGTTTTGCAAGCGATAAAAAGGGTGCGGCAAAATACTTCCCTTGAGCCATCTTGTAATCAAAACTAATCGACTGCCCAAATTTTAGCTCAATTAAGGTTAAGCCTGGCGCACTTTATTTCACTCGGCGCTAACTCCCCGAAAAGTAAGTTTAACTAAAGTGGGACAGGAGTATTTTTAGTGCACTTGTCGAGAGTAACCATATGAACTGAATTACAAACTTTTTGTCTAATACGACCCAAACCGTTGAAATAAAACGTTTTCAAAACGGTAAAAAGGGGGCGTGGAAACCAATTTTTAGTACTGTTGCTGACATTAACCGTAAAAACTAAGCCAACATTTTAGCTCAATCGACCCAGTAGTCAATTTTAATGATTTCTCAAAAAGTGGGTGTGCCCATATAGCGATGACGCCCTTTTTTAGTAAAGTTGCCGAAAGTAACCATACAAACTTAGGTATCACATGTTAGTCTCATACGGCCAAAACTGCTTGAAATATAGCATTTTCACTGATTTGTGGGCGCAAAAAGGGAGCGTGGAAACCAATTTTTCGTACATTTACTGTCAGTAACTACACAAACCAAAGTACCACATTTAAGTCTTATACGACCAAAACCGTCTGAAATAAACAATTTTAATTTATTTGTGGGCGTTAAAAGGGGGCGTGGAAACCCATTTTTAGTACAGTTGTCGACAACAACCGTATATACTAAATTACAAAATTTTTAATACAACCCAACCCAAACCGACTGAAATATAACATTTTTATTGATTTGGGGGCGGTACAAGGGGGGTGTGACAACATTTTTTCCTCAACGATCTCGTTCCTGTAACAAATCGACGCCTCTTGGAGCACCTACACAGCAAGTTCCACTGAAAAAATGTGTAGAACTCCGGAATTGCCATGATTTCAAGAGGTAGGCGTATTCATATTGAGACCACGCTCATTTTTTGTACACTTACCGACATTAACCATCTGAACAAAATTACTAAATCTTAGTTTTTTACGATCAAAACCGTCTGATATATATCATATTTTTGGTTTATGATCGATAGCGCAAATTTGGTTTGTATGGGCGGTACCACGCCCCCTCGTCCAAACGTTACCAAGTCACAGGAACACTCTCAAAATGTGGCTTCAGTTTCCCTGAAAATTTCATAAAGATCAGTTCAGCGGTTTTGGAGTCTATACGTGATATAGCCACATACACACATACATACATCCATTTTTATATAGGCCTATAAGTATACTGTCACCATTTTCAAAGGTATGTGAAAAACTTATGGCTCAACAAATTAGCAATTATCTTTCTGAGAAAAAACTGCTATACCGCTATCAGTCTGGTTTTAAGGCAGGGCATGGGTGTTCCTCAGCGGTAGTAAAGGTTCTTGATAATATTCGACCCGAATATGATGCCGGCTCTATGACTTTATTCTGCTTACTTGATTTTTCCAAGGCCTTTGATAAAGTCAATCATAGTTATTTGTGTCAAAAGCTGAGGTATCTTTTTGGGTTCTGTGATAGTGCTGTTAATCTAATGTCTAGTTATTTGTGTCACAGAATGCAAAGAGTTAAGGTTGGTCAGGTATCCTCGTCATACAAATTAGTAGTAAGTGGTGTTCCACAAGGCTCTATACTAGGTTTATTTTATAAACGACATCTTTATTGTATGCCGGAATGCATCTGTTCATGCTTATGCGGTTGATATCCAGCTTTATCCTTCGCGACGAACAGGGCTTCTTGATGATCTGTTTTGTAGGCACAACTTTAAACTCTTCCCACCTGTTTTTCATTAACGCCATTAGGTTGTGGAATGCTTTGCCACGATGGCTTAGAAAGGTCACTGGGAGAGATCCTTTAAGGCAATCTTTCTTTTCATTCTTCTCTACTCAATAGCTTTTCACTTCTTTACTTCTCTATGTTATCTATTTTTTGTTATCTATTTATATTCTTTAAAATAAAAAATAGCATAAAGCCAAAATTGTTAAAATTAAGGTCATTCTTTTTGATTCTGTTTTAAAAAGTTGTTATTATTCTTCATTTTTAATTTTTAACTTTATTTTCAAATTTTTAATATAAAATTATTCATTTTCATTTTAATTTCAATTTTAATATTAATTTTAATTTTTATTTTAATTAAATTAAATGTAAATTTATTATATCTATGCATTTATGCTGTACTATAAAAGAGCTTAGCTCTTATTGTACTTATGATTACTTAAATAAATAAATAAATAAAATAAATAAATAAAACGACCGATGCTCTACAAGACATTGTTCAATGGTAGTAAATAGTTTGTACGCCAATCCTTTTGAGTCTGCCAGTACTCATGGATGATTTTTAAGGGCAATTTAAGAACAACCTTTCCGTAGCTTGCTCGAGCAATATGCTGCAAGAAATGTGATTGCACAGCAATACATCTTCGGTAAGCGTCGATTCTGAATCTGGTATTTCTTCCGATTTCCAATCGTATAATAATATAATATACTATAATATAACACAATAAATTATAATATAACATAATATATTATAATATAATATAATATACTATAACATAACACAATAAATTATAATATAACATAACATAATATAATATAATATAATATAATATAATATAATAT
>OY986436.1:144132209-144134516 GCA_963920525.1 Dichetophora obliterata | reverse complement strand
AATATAATATAATATATAATATAATATAATATAATATAATATAATATAATATAATATAATATAATATAATATAATATAATATAATATAATATAATATAATATAATATAATATAATATAATATAATATAATATAATATAATATAATATAATATATATAATATAATATAATATAATATAATATAATATAATATAATATAATATAATATAATATAATATAATATAATATAATATAATATAATATAATATAATATAATATAATATAATATAATATAATATAATATAATATAATATAATATAATATAATATAATATAATATAATATAATATAATATAATATAATATAATATAATATAATATAATATAATATAATATAATATAATATAATATAATATAATATAATATAATATAATATAATATAATATAATATAATATAATATAATATAATATATAATAATATAATATAATATAATATAATATAATATAATATAATATAATATAATATAATATAATATAATATAATATAATATAATATAATATAATATAATATAATATAATATAATATAATATAATATAATATAATATAATATAATATAATATAATATAATATAATATAATATAATATAATATAATATAATATAATATAATATAATATAATATAATATAATATAATATAATATAATATAATATAATTATAATATAATATAATATAATATAATATAATATAATATAATATAATATAATATAATATAATATAATATAATATAATATAATATAATATAATATAATATAATATAATATAATATAATATAATATAATATAATATAATATAATATAATATAATATAATATAATATAATATAATATAATATAATATAATATAATATAATATAATATAATATAATATAATATAATATAATATAATATAATATAATATAATATAATATAATATAATATAATATAATATAATATAATATAATATAATATAATATAATATAATATAATATAATATAATATAATATAATATAATATAATATAATATAATATAATATAATATAATATAATATAATATAATATAATATAATATAATATAATATAATATAATATAATATAATATAATATAATATAATATAATATAATATAATATAATATAATATAATATAATATAATATAATATAATATAATATAATATAATATAATATAATATAATATAATATAATATAATATAATATAATATAATATAATATAATATAATATAATATAATATAATATAATATAATATAATATAATATAATATAATATAATATAATATAATATAATATAATATAATATAATATAATATAATATAATATAATATAATATAATATAATATAATATAATATAATATAATATAATATAATATAATATAATATAATATAATATAATATAATATAATATAATATAATATAATATAATATAATATAATATAATATAATATAATATAATATAATATAATATAATATAATATAATATAATATAATATAATATAATATAATATAATATAATATAATATAATATAATATAATATAATATAATATAATATAATATAATATAATATAATATAATATAATATAATATAATATAATATAATATAATATAATATAATATAATATAATAATATAATATAATATAATATAATATAATATAATATAATATAATATAATATAATATAATATAATATAATATAATATAATATAATATAATATAATATAATATAATATAATATAATATATATAATATAATATAATATAATATAATATAATATAATATAATATAATATAATATAATATAATATAATATAATATAATATAATATAATATAATATAATATAATATAATATAATATAATATAATATAATATAATATAATATAATATAATATAATATATATAATATAATATAATATAATATAATATAATATAATATAATATAATATAATATAATATATAATATAATATAATATAATATAATATAATATAATATAATATAATATAATATAATATAATATAATATAATATAATATAATATAATATAATATAATATAATATAATATAATATAATATAATATAATATAATATAATATAATATAATATAATATAATATAATATAATATAATATAATATAATATAATATAATATAATATAATATAATATAATATAATATAATATAATATAATATAATATAATATAATATAATATAATATAATATAATATAATATAATATAATATAATATAATATAATATAATATAATATAATATAATATAATATAATATAA
>OY986436.1:143834709-144124709 GCA_963920525.1 Dichetophora obliterata | reverse complement strand
CCGAAATCTGGTATCGGCAGCCCTGATCTGTTTGGCGCGCAACTCTGTGCTTTGGAAGAACGTTTGAAGGCAAACTCAAGATCGGAACTCAGGCGCTCCAAGGAACGTCTACGCTCCAAGAAACGTCTCCAAGGAACTCACTCTCGACCGACTTCGCCCACAAGTTCAGTAGCTTAGAGAGAGAAGTTGCGGCCACTCATGCTAAATTCATTAAGAGCGACAATAAAAAAATAGCTCTTAAAAACGAGCTTAGTGCACTTGCCACTCGCTGCGATGAGCTCTCGGATCTCTTATATAAAGCAATCAACAACAAGAACAACATCAACAATACAACCAACAGCACTATTGACTGCAGCTCAGACGCTGTTTTGTTTGGGTTGCCGTTCTTGCAGGGAGAAAATTTAAAGAGCAGCTTCAATCTTATCTGCTGTTCGATCGATTTCCACTCGCCGCAAATAAAATATATTTTCCGAGTGAAGGTGAAGGCAAAAACATTAAACTCACTAGTAATAGCCATGTTCTACACCACCTACGATCGTAACCGTACTCTGAAGGCTTTTGGGGATTATCGCTGGCGTTCAAAACAAGCGGTAAACCTTCGTAATGCTGGAATGGAATCGGACTGAAACTCGTAAAATTCTTCACGCTGCGATCGCCTGCAAGCGGCACAAAACTATCTATAACGCTTTTTCTTATCGTGGATCAGTGTATATCAGATTGCAGAAGGATGGCGATAGAATCAAAATTAATACTTTCGATGAACTGCACAGCCACCAATTGAAGTCGACTTCGACGGTGGCGAAGTATTATTTAAAGGATTCCTTTTATTTTTCTTCAATACTGCTTTCAATACTGCTTTTGATAATTCTTTCTTATTTTTCTCACTTATCTTCTTCTTTTCTTTTTCTTATTCTAATTTAAATGCGTGTAGTGCTCTAAATTGTTTATCTATTTATGTCTGTATTGAATAACACTGTTCTTAGCGCTGAGGAAAATAACAAAGCAATAATTGAAGTTCTCTGCAAGCAACGCTCCGGCCTAAAGATTGTACACTTTAACGCAAGAAGCCTTTATGTTTTAAAATGGCTTGTGCTAAATTTGTGTTTTAAAACTCTTATGTCGACATTATTTGCGTGTCCGAAACCTGGTTTCATAAAGATATTAGTGATTCTTTTTTGAATATTAAAAATTTTAAACTTTATAGACATGACAGAATCAATAAAAGAGGCGGTGGCGTTGCAATCTATTGCAAAAAACATCTGAATGTAAAAGTGATTGGTAATTCAGGTGGTTCTGATGTTGAATTTTTGAATGTTGAAAATTTTAATAACAATACTAAAGTTTTTCTCTCGTGTGTCTACAATCCTAACCGTAATCCTAACCTAGCCGCTTTTCACTGATATCTCTTCCCGCTTCATTGATTTCCATTATTTCATTTTATACTTTGATTTTAACTTTAACATTCTTGTAAATGACAACCTCTGCATTAATTTCTTAGATAATTCGACACAAGTGGGTCTTAATGTTGTTAATAAAACCACACTTACGAGGTTTTGTAAAAGATTTTTTGCCGTTGAGTCCTAACGGATTAGTATTTTAACAGCAGCAGAGTTTGCCTTCGCTGTTTTGCCCTAATAATGCCTGCTAGGTTGTTCCGACTCAGGCATAGAGATTATCAATTATAACACAAGGCAGAGACTGCCGGCTTGGATTATAGTTCAAGTCTGATTTTTATTTATTGCGAAGACCCTTTTATAAGGTTTGCGTGATTATTTTTGAGTTTTGCAAAAATTGAGTGACTTAAAAATATTGAGTTTGTCTCTAAAATATTGAGTCTTAAATTCTAATTGGTTAATCACATAATTTGAGCTATTTTGTTTATTGGTCACTTCTGCAATAGCAAACGTAAAAATGCTTGCGTTGCACATCACAAGGGAAGCGTGCCATGCTGTGACTCAATAAACAAAATATAGCTTATAGCTTAAAATACTCTATGCTAAGCAGTGTAAGAACGATGGGGTACACTACACCCTCATTCTTAAGTGAAAAATCAGGGGTTACAATGATTTTTCTTAATTATTGTAATTAAATTTATAATATAATATAATATGTAATTATAATTCACAATACAAAAGATTTTTTTTTTTATAATGTAATGTTAAATAATGTACTTTCATAATGCTTGACTGGTTTATAATAATGTTGCTTTGTAAGGTTTCAGTTGATTATTATGTATTTCTTTCTTTTATTTTTACTTCATAATCTATTATCGTGTTTACTCCTAACTTATCTAAAACTTTATAGGGGCCTTTATATGGCTTTTCATTCTTCTTTCTATTCTCTATTTTTAATAGAACTAAATCTCCTATTTCTACATTTAGTGTATTTATACTGTCTATATTGGTATTAGTGCGTTTTTCTTTTGCCTTCTTTAGCATTTCATTTGCTTTATTTAAAGAGAAATTTAGCCTTGCACGCATCGCGATTAGGTAGTTCTCAAAATTATAAAATTTGATATTTTTATCATAGACATCATTTAGTAAGTATGGCAATTTTCCATATACTAACTCGTATGGTGTGTACCCTGTGTCAATGTGTGGTGTCGTATTATACGTAAAAGTGAAGTATGGAATCCATTTGTCACATTCGTGGTCAGCTGTTGGTGTTAATAGGAATTCATTAAGAACTCTGTGGTTCCGTTCAAGTGAACCTATTGTTTGGTGATGGTACGGTGTTGAAAATGTTTGTTTAATTTTTAATAGCGTGCATATATTACGCATTAATTCATTTTTTAATTCCGTACCATTTTCAGACTTTACCACTTGAAAATTACCGTACTTCAAGATTACTTGTTCTACAAGTGTTCTTGCAACTGTGTCCGCATCTTTTGTTGATATTGGGTGTGCAATTACGAACTTTGTTAGTTCGCATTGCATTGTTAGTATGTAGCGATACTCGTTTGAGATTCTTAGTGGTCCCACTGTGTCGATTGATATGATTTGAAAACTATTGCTGGGTGTGTTTGTCAGTGTTAATGGTTCTTTTGTGTGCTTTGTTTGTTTACTTTTTGCACACGTGTCACATTGTGATACAAATTTCTTGACCATTTTATACATGTTTTTCCACACGTATCTTTGTTTTAATTTTAACAACGCTTTTCTTACTCCTAAATGTCCCATTTTGTGGTTTTCGTTAAGAAGTTTGAATTTTGTCTATTCTTTGAAGTATGTATTCTTTTTGGTGGTTCATAAATTAGTATCTTTACCAGAGGACTCTGAATTTCTTTATTTATTTTTGTAAAAATTTCTTTTAATTCTTTCTTTGTAAATAATTGGAATATTTTATCATTGTTGGCTAGCGCTAGCTCTTCAATATTTTAATTTTTCATTTTAGATATCAGTTTTTTCATAATCGAATCTAGATTCGTTGAATTATCCCTGTATCCCGCATGCGTATTAAAATTGTTTTGTTTTGATTTTAGCTTCTTCGAACACGAAACTGGTTTCGTTGAATTATCGCTAATATCAACGTGCACTACATTATTCTCAATGTATATTTTATTTTCATTCTTTTTGGCCATGCTAAATTTTATATTCGTCATATTCTTGACGTCACTAATGGATGTGCAATCCCATATTGGAAGTTGATCATACTTCTGGGTCTTGCTACTATCCATGATAATATCTTTATTTTCATCCCTAGTTGCCTCTTTATTTTCAATGGCTTCTTTGTTTGCGATACTTCTTGTAATTACTAACGTTTTCTTCACAATTTTGTCGTCTTCATGTGGTATCATGTTTTTTAAAATTTCCGAATCTATTTGAATTCTAGATACCTTTTTTATAAATAATGTCGTAATCATAGTCACACAAATCTGACCGAATTCTTGTAATTTTAGAAGATTGATTTCTGTGTGAAAATAGCGATAGCAGTGGTCTATGATCAATTACGACAGTGAATTTTCTACCGTACCAGTGGATTGCCAATAATTCCTTTTCTATGACTGGTGTCTTCATATCATGTTTCTGCAGCGATTTGCTTGCATACGATATAGGTAAATCATTACCTATATCGCCTTGCGATATCACTGCACCTAGAGCATAACTTGAAGCATCAGTCGTTAGAATAAACGGCTTGTCAAAATCTCGGTATTGTAATAAAGGTGGAGTTATTAATTTTTCTTTCAGTGTATCGAAAGCAATTTGACATTCTTCAGTCCAAACAAATTTACAAGATTTCTTTAATAAAGCATTTAAACTTTTTGCAATGTCTGCAAAATTTTGAATTAATTTTCTATAATAGTTGCAAAATGCAAGAAATCTTCTTACTGCGTCCGCATTTTTCGGGATAGGTTAATGCTAGTGTCATATTTGGCTGGGTCAGTTTTGATACCATCACGAGTAATCAGGTGTCCCAAGTCTACCACTTCGGGACGCAAAAAACAACATTTGGCCGCATTTAGTTTCAAATTATAACGTTGTAGTCTATTCAGTTTTGTGAAATCCACAACAAGTCTCCATTTTCTTTTGTCATCAATGTTCTTTTTGGGAATTAAAAGGAGTGGGGCGTTGTAAGGACTAACCGATGGTTCGATAATATCGTCTTCAAGCATTTTCTTGACCTGTACATTTATTACGTCTGTGTGAGTGTGTGGTAATCTATAATTTTTGTTGTAAACTGGTATGTCGTCTGTTGTCGTTATGGTTTGGTTGTAAAAATTATTTGTAGTTATAGGTTCGTTTTCCCAATGAAATACGCCCTGATATTTTTTTAAAATTTCCGTTAAATCCTTTTTAGTTTTGCGTCGCTGCATTGTATGTCTAATGTTTCTAAAATTTTGTTCAATCGTTTTTGTGAGTGTACTGGTTTTTTTTTCGTCGTAGTTTACGATGTCATAATTGTTCATAGAATCAGTTTCCAACTTAATACCATTTAAAGTTATTTTCTTATCAGTTGTATTTAAAATTTTAAGAAATTTTTCTGAGAAAAATACCTTGCTGAATTTCTTTCAACAAACAATTTAGGGCAGTCAACCGTACCAACAACAATATCATACAAGAAAAGAAGAGACAAAATTATTCTTCTATTCTGTAGAGTTTTTAAATTAATTAAACTGCAACGATCACTATATGAAGGAATTGGAATTTCCAAATTATTTGTTCTAAAAACAAAGCGCGTAAAACTTTTTGTATTCGTTCTAGGCGGAGAGTGTTTGAAGCATAAAAAGGATTCCTTATAAATGAAGCATATGCTAACTTCGAACGAACAATAGTAGTATAAAGAACTTTCAAAGTAAGAGGGTCATTAAAATTGGAACCATTTCTACGAACTACAGCAAGAAGCGAATACGTTTTAGGAATAATTTAATTGAGGTGACTGATAAAAGAGAATCTGGAGTTAAATATTACACCAAGGTCTTTAATTTCTTTAACACATTTCAATGGATTGCTATCTAAGTAGCATGATGTTTTTAAAGGAAATGCAGATTTAGCATAAGTAGAATGAATACATTTTTCATAATTAAGATACAAATGGTTTCCAGAACACCATGCCTTTATGGAGTTTAGATCTTCTTGTAGTAACGAGGCATCAGACAAATTATTAATTTTACGAAACATTTTTAAATCATCAGCGTATAACAGACACTGAGAGTTTTTTACTTTTGAAGTTACATCGTTAACAAACAGAATAAAAAGTAACGGACCCAATATGCTACCCTGAGGAACCCCTGAGGTAGCTATGAACGGTCTGAGCTAAACCATTGCAATAAATTAGAATGAAAACCAAGATTTGCTAATTTTTTTATTAAGATATCATGTGAGACTTTGTCAAATGCTTTAGATAAGTCAGTGTAGATTGAGTCTAATTGACAGCCCAATTTAAAAGCAGAAGTGCAGTATTCCAAAAATAAAGTAAATTTCGTTACAGTTGAACGTTCAGATACAAAACCATGTTGTGAAGGCGAAATTACACACTTAACAGCAAGAAATATTTTGCTCTTTACTACAAATTCAAAAAGTTTAGAAACTGCCGTTAGCTTGGATATTGGTCTGTAATTTGCGACGTTATTTTTGTTTCCAGATTTATAAATTGAGGAAATGAATGACAGTTTCCAATCAAAAATAAATACTCCTGAAGATAGAGATTTATTGCAGATAATTTGAAGAGGTTTTACTAGGGGTTTACAACAATTTTTTAACAATATACCCTATAATCCATCCGAGTCGGATCTGACTGTAGTTTTAAGGTTCAAAATTCCCTCTACTACATCATCTTCAGATATATACAATGAACCTAAATCAACTAATGGTGACATATCATTAGCAATATAGTTTGAAAATATATTAGACGGTTCAAAATTTGATTCAAAGAAATTTGCAAAAAGATGAGCAGTTTCGAGCGCACTATTAGAAACTTAATCTCTAAAAAACATGCTGGTTGGAAAGTTCGAAAACCTCTTCTTTGAATTTACATAGCTCCAAAATGATTTAGGGTTTGACTTTATGTTCGTTTCAAAGTTCAGAATATACTGTCTATAAAGGTATTTATTTAGAAAATTGAATTCCCTCATATAGTGTCTGTATTTATTGAAGAAATCAATATTGTTAGCCGCAGCCCATTTTCTATAAAATTTATTCCGTAGATTTTCAATTTCATTAAGCCCGTAGTATACCACGGCAGTTTATATATTTTGACGCATTTTCTAGGAATATGCTCACAACAAATTTTTAAAATAATTGATTTAAACCAGTGTTTGGCACGCCATAGGCACGCGTGCTCGGCACAAATCGTTTTTTTCACACAGGCATGATCGGAAAAGCACACAAACGATGCGGCGTAGCAGAGAAATATTGCATAGGTGAGGTGTAAAGCTTAGCAGCGTTAAGTATATCTCTCAGCTAACGAACACAAACATACATTACGTTTGTGTGTGTGCGCTCGTGTTTGCCAAACACTGATTTAAACAAGAAGAACACATCATTAGCATTAAGGGGAAAGATCTCACTATACCAATCTATGCCAACAAATAAATTGTTCAAAAGGTCAAAATTACAAGCGTTAAAATTAAAATTATTTTGATTATTAGTTATAGTCTCACAACGAAGAAAATTATAAAATTCGAGTTCAATATGTAATGGAGTATGATGTAAAGTAGATGGAGATATAGGAAAAAGAGATTCATTTATACTAAAATTAATATTCTTACTTATAAAAACTAAATCCAATATTTTATTTAACTTATTAAAGCAACCATTTATCTGCAATAAATCCATTTCTAAAAAACTGTCAATAACACATACATCAAGGATGGTGTTAACATTCGCACCGAATCTCCAGATACTTGCGACCATATTATTTTGTTTAAGTTGAAATCTCCCACGATGCATAATTAATACTTGCTATTCACATTTTGTGTAAGAAAAATTAAGTTATCCATATGTGCTTTATATAGCTTAAAATCACTATTCGGAGGAATATAAGGGACACATAAATATACAATTTCAGATGAACCATGCACAGCAACACAAAGTTGATCCAGTAGAGAGTGTGCATTTTTTAAAGTAAAAATTGATGCAGAGATCAAAATATTTACAGCGTTGGGGACTCCTCCCCACGTCTACAACCAGTCTTCTCAAAATCCCGATCTTTCCTAAAAACACGGAAGAGATTCGGATCGATTTCAGTTGATCTCTTCTAATAGTTGGTGTCGGTTGTGTTTTATCGTTTATGTAAAGCCTTTGTTTGTTATATTCGTGAGTGTATTAAAATAGTTTCAATATTGTTATTATTTAAATATCATATTTTACTATACTAAAAAAATTAATATAAAACTGTTCGCTTAAATAATAATTGTGCATTTAAGTTGTGTAAGTTTGATTCTTGCATTTTAAATTTGTTTAACTTATTTAGTTAATACAGTGTTGTTGTTGTTTTTGCATGCTTGCTGTGTTTTAGTTTCTTCTTTGTGCTGTGATTTGTTTATCTTCAGCTCATTGAGTGTTGTTGTTGTTTTTTGTTTTCTACTAAACTGTGCACACACTGTCTGAATAAAATAACCCTGAAAGTACATTTTGCATATGCTCATTTTTTAAAAAAATTGAAAATGGATTATTTTTCTGCAGAAAATATCGTTGCTTGTTCTTTGGACGAACTCTGCAAAAGCCAAAATATTCTGAACCCCATGTTTAGCTGTTCTGGTCCATGTGAGCAAATGTTTCATGCATCTTGTGCCGGTATTTCCAAGTCATGCCTTGACGACTTAAAATCTCTGCGATCAGGTCTTCGCTGGTACTGTGCTTTGTGTAGGGCACTTTCCCCAGATGAACTTTATTAAAAAATTAAGCTTTTTGGGGAAAGTCTTAACACGTTAAACAACAATTTTCGAGAAATTGTAGTATTTTTTAGTGAAGTTAGGGCCGCACCCAGTACCAGCGTCTATGATGAAAATTCCATTTCGGAAAATATCCCGCTTGCTTTGTCACAGACTGTTTCTTCCGGGACACAAACAATCCTTTCATCTGAAGACCACATTACCTCAAAAAGAAAAAATAAAAAAAAAATAATAAGAAGCGAAAATCATCTGAATCTACTTCTCAGGCCAAGCAGCCCTCAGCACCGCTTTTGAACAGGAACACTCCAGTTACTCCCTCGTCACCTTCTAACATTCCTTCTTTGACTAATAGTTCAGTTTTGACTCCTATTGAGCCTAGAAATCTATCAAGCTTAAGGGCAGTGTCGAGGAAAAAAAAAATTATTTATTTCACGTCTTCAGCCCGACACAACTGTTGAAAATGTATTGACTTTTATCAAACATAATAACTTTTTGAGTCAAATTGCATTTTGTTCATGCAAAAAAATAGGTAATAAACCTTCCCATGCTTCTTTTATTCTCACAGTTCCAGTTGAAGAGTTTGCAACTGTTCTAAACTCTAATTTGTGGACTAATAATATACTCGTTACAGAGTTTCAGCCTAAGAATAAGCCTAGTGGGATGACTCAAGCCGCTCGTCAATCCAAAAAAAACTGAATAGGTTATCCCTTTATTATCAAAATGTAAGGGGATTACGCTCTAAGACGCGAGACATATTTTTAATGTCTCAGAATTTCTCTGAGGATATTATCGCTCTGACTGAATCTTGGTTAAACGGAAGCATTACTGACTTAGAATTGTTTGAAAACAGTTTTGAAGTTTATAGAAGAGATAGACACGCTGACAATACTTCTGGTGTCGGTGGAGATGTCTTATTAGCTGTATGGAACTCCTTCGTTAGTTACATTATTGTTATTCCCTGCTCTTCCAACATCGAACTTATATGCGTTAAGGTTGTACATTGCAATTCTAATGTATATCTTATTAATGCATACGTTCCTCCTAAGAGCAGTGTAGAAGTTTATGCAAGCCTTGCGGATTGCATAGAATACGTTATAAGCATAATTGACTTTCATGACGACATTTTATTGTTAGGTGATTTTAATCTGCCTGACTTGAAATGGGAATCTTCTGACGATGATACATATTTTTGTGCATCTAATTCGAAGACTCGGCAAGAGCATATATTTGCTGGTAATATATGTTCTGACTTACAACAAGTGAGTTGTATTTATAATAGTCGTGAAAGACTTCTTGACCTGGTCTTAACTACAGACAGTAACAATGTGATTGTTGAGAGGGCCCCTCATGCTTTGACTGCTGTTGATGAATACCATCCACCATTGAGCATATGGTACAAATCGGACAGGGATAATATAGTAAAGTCTAACTCAATAGATAAAGTTTATGAATTCAATTTTAAAAAAGCTGACTTTTTGAAGTTGAATCATTTACTTCAAAGTAAACTTCATGTTGTTTTAGAATATGTTAATAATAACACTCTTGATGATTCAATTAATTTTTTTTATGTGGAAATCTTTGCTGTGTTTTCTCTGTCCGTGCCATATAGCCTCAAATTTACGAAAAATTGTGCTTACCCCTGGTACACAAAGGAGTTAAAGATTCTTCGCAACAGCAGGAATAGGGCATGCAAAAAATATGTCTGTAACTTAGACTTGAACGACCTAGAAATCTACAAGTGTTTGTTTCTGGATTTTGAAAATTGCTCAGCTACCTTATATCAAAATTATTTAGACAGTATTAATCTGAGAATATTGTCTGATCCGAAGAAATTCTGGGGTTTCATAAACACCAAAAAAAATATCTGATGGATTCCCTTCATCATTTAAAACCTCTGACGGATTTACTGACGATCCTGTCGTAATTTGTGGTCTATTTGCCAATCTCTTTAAAGAGTCCTTTTGTTCAGACTCTTTCAATCCTGATGAAGAGTACTTTGAATATATGAACTCTACACCCAGGGTTTCGTTGGATTCTATATCCTTTACTTCAGAGGACATTTTAAAGTATATTGGATTGATCGATGAGGATTTTAATGCTGGACCTGACGGAATTCCTGCCGCAGTATTAACACGATGTGGTTCCGTTCTAAGTCAACCACTGTCCATGTTATTCAATAAATCAATTAGCGAAAGTATTTTTCCACTTTTTTGGAAAAAATATTTTATAAATCCTATTTATAAAAAAGGTTGTAAGAACGATATAAACAACTACAGGCCTATAGCGAAACTCATCGATTCCAAAACTTTTTGAGCGTCTCGTGTATGATCGTGTGAAAATTGACTGTGGGAAGGTCATGACAACTCGTCAGCATGGATTTTTTACTGGCAGATCCACTGTGTCTAATCTCCTCGATTTTACAACGTTTTGCTTAAATTCATTTCATTCAGGTAACCAGGTCGACTGTATTTACACTGATTTTAGTAAAGCATTTGATAAACTGCCACACAACTTAATTCTATTTAAACTAAAGTTAATGGGTATTCCACAATTTTTTGTAAGCTGGATTTAATCGTATCTGACAGAGCGATCTTATCAAATACGATTTCGAGGCGTATTGTCAGCTGAATTTATTGCTGAATCAGGTGTTCCTCAAGGTAGCCACCTTGGTCCACTTCTGTTTATTTTAGCCATTAATGATGTAACCCACATCATCAAACACTCTCATCTACTTATCTATGCAGATGATATGAAAATATACAGAACAATAGATGCTAAAGACAATTCAGATCTGCTCCAGTCTGATTTGAAATCCTTTGAAATTCGGTGTTCTAAAAATAATATGTTTCTAAATCCAGATAAATGCCAAACTATGACCTTTTCGCGAAAAAGAAATAATTTAATTTTTGACTATAAGATCCTGCTTTAAGTCGTGTAGATGCTGTCAAAGATCTTGGAATATGCATGGATTCTAAGCTATCGTTTAACGTTCATATTGATTACATTTGTAAAAAAGCATCTTCGATGCTCGGGTTTATAAAACGCTGGGCCAAAGAATTTAATAGTATGATCACAACTACAACGCTGTATTATGCAATTGTGCGACCTCACTTAGAGTATGCAAGTCAAGTTTGGTCTCCAAGTTACAATGTACATGTTGAACGTATAGAGAGAATCCAAAAACGTTTTGTTTCGGTTTGCTCTAAGGGCTTAAGTGCAACGGACACTTTAAACCTTCCTCATTATGAGGATCGTTTAAAACTATTAAAAATGCAATCTTTGAACTAGAGAAGGAAGTCTGCAGATATCGTCTATTTACACCAACTCATAACTGGTGTACTCGATTCACCAGAACTCCCAACTCTTATAAATTTTAACACTAACCGTAGAAGTAGTAGAAATGCTAACAATTTAATTTACTTACCTTTTAGTAGAACAAATTATATGGCTACTGCTCCTTTACATCGCATGAGTACCTTTGTTAACAACTGTAGCTTTTTTGATTTTAACTTATCGAAAGGTCAACTCAAAAGTAGATTGAAAACTAATGTATGATTAGATCTATGTAAACGCATGGTTAGTTGATATGTCTTGTGTTGTTCCTGTTGTCAACCCATATTATGGTGGGTAAATTTTTCTCACTTTAGATTGTTTTGGACCACTCTTATCGATATCATTGAGATATTTTAATGTTATTTGGGCTGGTTCTTAAGATGATCTAATGCGGAGAAAGTGCGAAAAAGCTGTAGTAGCTGAACTCTATTGTTATTGCATGTAATCAATTTAAAAAAAAAACTCTTCATCAGAAAAGTCTGAGTTCAGCCACGTCTCAGTAATAACATATACATCATAATCCAACTGTGCAGTAGCTATAAATATGGGATTAGTTTTTGTTCTCATACCAGAAATATTTTGATAGAATATATTAAGATTTTTGTTATCTCTTTTTATAATTTTGGCTAATGAGGCCTTGCTCTTTGAAAATTTACAAAAGAGCTAACTTTCACATCAGCCGGCCAAAGAGATGCATTAAAGACTTCATTATAATACAATGAAGCAACTGCAAGCTTAAAACTAACTCTTTTTATTGAGTCAATCGGAGCTGTTTTCCTCACTAATTTATAGCAAAGCAGCTTCTGTTCGTTTACATTGGAATGTTTGGAAATATAACTCACAATGTTTTCCTCAGAGACTGATGGCAGAAAAGGTGTAATATGAAGCCATCTCATATTATCAGCTACCGCGAGCTCAGTGCTTAAGCTTTGACCAACAATCATATTTTGATTTATTTCATTATTTCTCTTAGTTCTTCTAACGTTTTAGTGCAAGAAAAGTGCAGCCAGCGGAACCGCGCCTAAAGACGGGGAGACAGCCACATCAGCTAGTGCAGGAGTTGAAAAGATGGCAGCAGCTGCAGTAAAAACCGGTTTATTTGCAATTGACGATTGTCGCGATGAGTTCAGAGTAACAGAATTATGATGATTAGCATGATCCAAAGTAGTCAACGAACAAGATGTAACTATCGGCTTAGAAATAAAAAGACCAGGTTGAGCAACAACAACTGACTTGGGTTGATCACTCAGTTTGGCAGGCTTAGCAGTAGTCGGCACTAGGTCTGAAGCTACAGCAGCATAACTTTGGTGATAAGGTGACAGCACGCGCGGGGGTGTGAACACCAGCATTAGCATTATCCAATGTAGTTAATGAACAAGATGCCTCTATCGGATTTGAAATTAAAGAACCAGGATGAGCAACAACAATTGACTTTGGTTGATCACCCAGCTTGGCAGGTTTAGTAGTAGTCGGCACTGGGGCTGGAGCTACAGCCGCACAACTTGGTGATGAGGTGACAGCATGCGCCGGGGTGTGAGCAGTTGCTGCAATTGATGCGTTACGTCACTTTTTCAGCACTTTCCAACGAACGCGTTATTGTTTTTATTACCATTTGCAGAAAGCCGACAGAGTTCTGCGACTAATAATTTGAGTTCGCAAACATCGGCCACTAAATTTAAAACAGATCCAACAAGCGTCTCTGATTGTTTGAGACACTCATTGCAATTAATAACAATGTTTTGGATAGAGTATATTAGCAACACTATCTGCAATGCTTAAACACGATTTGTGAAACTTGTTTTTGCAAATACCACAGGATAAAACAGATTCTTTCGCAGTTGATTTGTTGCATTGCGCACAGCGATATTTTAAATGCGACATAATTAAAAAACACGACCAATCGAATTAGCAGTCAGAACTGAACTGAGCATTTGGCGAAGTCATTGACTCATTTTCTAGCTCGAGTGCTAATTCTGCGGCTTCGACTTAATCTTTTGGTCGCGCAGCGAAAATGGTTGGTTTCAAGTTTTCATTCAGACCTTTCTTAAATGCGTCGAGTGCAATTTTGTCATTGCATTTTATTATAACGTTTTTTTCGAGTTCTGTGGCTTGAGTTCCTAAACTTTCGATTCCTAATCTGTTTAATCCTTCTATAATATCAAGTAGTTTTTCTTTGTATGAATGTATTTGTAAATTCCGTTGTTGTAAATTGCTAAGTTTTGTCTGTAGTTGTGCTATTGTTGTGTTGTGTTTGTATCTGCTTTTTTATTGTTGTTTTAGAGTTTCAAAGTTTTAGGTTGAGAACAGCTACCTAATGAGGTGTGTACATTAGCCGTTAATTTTGCATGGTATACATATTGTAGGAAGTCTATTTTATCTTCATTGTTTAACGTTTTATATACCTGAAAAAGTGGGCAATGCCTTTGAGGCAAAATCTAAACTAAAAGCTGACATGGTTTTTATGGGGAAATGCTTTTGTTCTGTCGTGTCGTCAATTTCTGTATCTGAGCTTTCGCTACTTTGAAATGTAATATTTATGAATTTTTTTATGTCTGTTGGTATTTCTTGTGAAATTTGTAAATGATTAAACAGAAATTCTAGTCGTGTTTTAATTGTTTTGAAATATGTAACGAATTCAATGTGGTGATCTGGTGTCAATGATGGGTATATTGACCTACTCTACCCCGTTATTGTATCATGTAGATGCACCAGAGTTTTAAGGTGTTTTGTCAGTGTTGTCTCTGTTTAGGCATTTATAAGATTTGTCAAATTCTAATTTAATGTCTTTTCATTTTGCTAATATACTATCCCACGTAACGTGATTTGTCATACCGTTTAGTACTTAAAAAAGATTTATTTCTCTTAAAACATTTTATATTTGTTTGATATTCCTTAAATTTTTAATATTTTTTTTTTATATAAATCTATATAGTTCATTATTTATATAATTGACGAGCTGGTGTTGTCCTTCAAATTCTCTGAGTCTCGATCCTTCTTGTGCACTGATTGAAATAATGTTTGGTTAGTGCATACATTGTAGTAATCGCCACTAATATTAATAGTAAAGGCATCAATTGCCAGAAGTCTGGGTTTTTATTTTCTTCTGTGTTGTAATGTGTGGCTTCTTTGATCATTGAAATTTTTCCATTTTATTTTCTTCTATACCTTTCCCAACTTCGTATCCTGAAATTGCTACCAGCATAGCACTAAGTATATTCTTCCACCAGGGCATTATTTCCGGTTATTCAATTTACTTTTTATGGATTCAATCTCAGTCCATACGGCAGTTGATATTTTCCACGCGGGAGGTGGTTCTTCTCGGCTTCTTTGTAAGAGGTGTGCTTAGACGTTTCCTTAGTATTGTCTTCAATCCACCTCTGTTGCTTTTTCTTTAGCTCGTCGTAGTTGACGTTTCTTGTAGTCTTCTTTACTCAGTGCCTTAGGACCGATGCGTAGTGGAGTGTGCACTGGAACTGCTGTCTCATCTCTTGATGTAGTTATCGGCTGTGGTATGTACTCTTCCATCACCATCCAGTTAAGTCGGCAGGATCGCCATGTAAAAGATTGTTTACCGTTGAGTGCTAATGGATTAATATTTTAACAGCAGCAGAGTTTGCCTTCGCTGTTTTGCCCTAATAATGCCTGCTAGGTTGTTCCGACTCAGGCATAGAGATTATCAATTATAACACAAGGCAGAGACTGCCGGCTTGGATTATAGTTCAAGTCTGATTTTTATTTATTGCGAAGACCCTTTTATAAGGTTTGCGTGATTATTTTTGAGTTTTGCAAAAATTGAGTGACTTAAAAATATTGAGATTGTCTCTAAAATATTGAGTCTTAAATTCTTATTGGTTAATCACATAATTTGAGCTATTTTGTTTATTGCTCACTTCTGCAATAGCAAACGTAAAAATGCTTGCGTTGCACATCACAAGGGAAGCGTGCCATGCTGTGACTCAATAAACAAAATATAGCTTATAGCTTAAAATACTCTATGCTAAGCAGTGTAAGAACGATGGGGTACACTACAGTTTCCTAACATTGTCTGTCCAAGCTTACAGGATATTTTTGTTGTCTCAGATATATCATTAGTACTGCTTTTCGATCAATTATCGTTTGTGTCCGACCATGACCTTATCTTTTGCACTTTAGACATTAATCTCTCAGTAGCTGCTACCACTTTTTCTTATCGAAATTTCAAGTCAATTGACTATGGATCGCTTTATAATGATTAGTCTTTTATCAATTGGGATGATTGTTGGTTTCTCAGCTCGGTCGATAGCAAACTAAACTACTTTACAAACAAAATAGTTGATCTTTTTAATAACCATATTCCCTTATGCACTCGTCGAGTCACAAACACATCTTGCCCTTGGTTTTCGACCTCTGTGAAAATGGTTTTATAAAGCGAAACAAAACTTACTGCAGATGGAAGCGTAATCCAACTATATTGAACTGGGAGTCGCATGAAATAGCAAGAAATGAAGCTACCTCAGCCGTTAGGTTGTCAAAAAAACATTTTATCTGTCCAAGCTTAGTCCCTCATTACCTTCGAAACAGCTATGGAAAAATTTAAAAAGTATCGGTATTTCCAACAAATAGATTGAATCTAAAAAAATTAATCCCAATATTCTGAACGATTTCTTTGTTTCAAGCTCGAAATCTGATGAATCTTTGAACTTGGTATATAAGTTAATTTATTGCGAGTTTAAGTTAATAAAAAAAATATTTTTTTCTTCGCTATGAGCGACTTTTTTATTTGAACTTAAAACTAACTTAACATTTTCTATAGCTTTATTATTACACCTAAACCTGCGCTGCCGCTGTTGCTGTTGTTGTTGCTGTTGATTGTAGTGTTTGTTGAAGTAGCTGACGTTGGCGTTCTCACGGTTTGACGAATTTAGCGGATGCACGTGGACTCTGTTGTTGTTGTGTTTTATTGAAGTGGTTATTGGAGTAGATAACGTTGGCATTCTCACGGTTTGACGAATGCATCGGATGCGCGTGCACTCGTAGACATAGTGTTAGCATATTTCGTTAGTTTAAATATTTGTTACCTTAATTCCTCCCTTCTTAAATTCAAGCGTCCTCGCTGGAAGGTGTTTCTTTATTAAAAATATGATTTAGTCCTTCTATTGTGAAAATTTCGGAGTTTTTGGCCTGGGACCGTCTGGTGACGGTTCATTATCCTTCCTTAGTTCGCTTTTCGACATCTTATTGGGTTTTGTTAGTTGGGTTTTTTTTTAAGGTATAATTTTTCTTGCTATGAAGACTATTAGGATAATTATCAGGACTGTAAGACTTAAATTGGCGGCTAATGAAATCTCGTTCCGTGTGTCTAGTAAATTAATTTGTTCGGTATTGTTAATGTTAAATGCTCTCATCATTTCCAAAGACAATATCTCCTCTATTTCTTTTCATTGGGAAATTGGTTGTAGCAGTGCTGGTAGTGGGGTGTGGATGGTAACTTATTTTGTTAAATACGTTTTGTTGTTGATTTCTATGCTTGTGTTGTGGTATTTTATTATAAAACTTCCTTTTAATTTGATAGTTTCGTTATTCGTGGTTAATGATCCATTGAACTGGTTAAGAAGCAGTAATCCTGTTGAGATCTCCTCTTTTTCAGGGATGTGCTGATTGTTAATAACGGTGCATCTTGTTGGTCGGCTTCGCATTAGGTTCGGTATACATAAAGTGTTGCTTATGTCTATGATATTACCATAAGGGAATATTGATAGCTTATTATAGGTTTAACAATAATTTTTTATTCCGTAGGTTTTATTATTACAACTCAGGATGTTTTCATATTCAATTTTGTTTATAACATTACCCTTTTTTAATGGTTTTATCTTAATGGTATGACACTGATGATAAGCAGTGGTAGGTATGTTTATTATATAAATTAAAGTTGACTTATTACTGGCTATTTTTATTTCTGCAAACTCAAGAGCCTCTTCTATATTTAAGTAAGGGGCTTCTTCTTTTGCAATAAAGATTTCTGTAATATTTACTTCTGCGTTAGATAATATGAAGGAATTAACTACTCCTACTTTATGTTAACAATTTCTTCTTTGATTATTTCTTGTTGGTTTTTGATTTTTTGAATAAATTCTTCCCTAATGATACCTTCGTTTTGCATATTTTTTTAAATATCATTTGTTATTTTCGTTAATCTTTTAATTTGTTAAATTGTTATTTTATTTATAATAAATTGCTTATTATTGTTTTCTAAAAAATTATTAATTTTTTCCTCGATAATATTGGCCGCATTCAGCGCAGACAACTGTTGTGAACTGTAATGGTAGCTGTCTGACCAGAATCATGTCGTTGTCGTGTCGGCAGGCAGAGCGCTGACAGAGACAATGCAAACCTTATGGGAGAAAATTTCGGCAGAATACGACAACGAAAACGCCAAGATAGAAATGTTTCTATTTCTATTTTGACTTTGTCGTTTATTTGATAGCTCTCTCAGCTTTTCTCTAAAAATATTGCCATATTTTAACAAAGTTTGAAGAATCTGTCAACCAATGTAGCGAGTAAACAGTGTTCCTATTTGCTCTAATAATGATAGGAGTAGCCTTCAGTTGAAAATGCAGTAAATTTATATGTAGAGTATTGCAAAAAGTAGTGAAATAAATGGAAGTGGAGTAATTATTAGTTCAATCGGAGTACGATGAGAATACTGAAGCAAGTTCAAGAAAATCAACAATGGCAGATTGAATAAAAGCAAAACGACAAAGCCAACGCTACAATTCTGGGCCAACTCTTAGCGATTCTCTCTCACCGACACGACAACGACATGATTCTGGTCAGACAGTAGCGCTACCTTAGTTCACGATGTTTTTCTCTGAATGTGTTTCTCACTTAAATTTGCTGCGTTCTTTTTGCGTTTATTAATTTAACAGCGTCAGTAACAGCATCTGACAGTTAAGCAAACAGTTGTGTTCATGTAGCATAGAATTTGTTCGCTCGATTAAAAGGCGTTCGCTACTTTATCAGTTTTAGTAAGCGCTACCAAATATGTACCATTCAGCGAATTTTTACACAACAGTTGCCAACTGTTGTCTGCGCTGAATGCGGCCATTGAAGTCAGCATGGTCAGGACTACCTGCAATCCATTTCCAGGCTGAGCCTATAAAATCTAATGATCTTCTTGTTTTTTTGTTTGTTATTATTCTATTGATATTGTTTCTTATTTGCGATATAGTGTGGATGAGGAAGGGATACAAAGTGTGATTCTGCTTTATCGCTTTATTTATTGCTATTTCCGTCTCGTCAATAAACGTTCGATATTTTTCAAATTCGATCACGTGAACAATTTTAAAGGTTCTTGTCTGTAATCTAGCTGTTCCTCTATCTACGGTGATTAATTGTGAATTAGAAGAGTCCAGTATTCGTATTTCTGCGTTGCATATAGTCTGGAAGAAGATGTTAATATTTATTAGAGGTCTTAGTTCCGTATGTTACTCTTATGTACTATTTTCCCTGATTCTGTTACCACTGTGGTATGCCTATTTTCTTTCACTATTTCTTCTTTAATTTTTGCCGATAATTTCGTTCCTATTCTCTTGTTTTGTTTTACATATATCACTTGTCCTGGCAAGTATTCTTTTATTGTGTGTCTATTTTTGTTATGGTGTCGTAGGTCAGTTTGTTGTTTTTCGGTAAGTTTTTTTATATTGTCTTGTCGTGTTTTTTCATAGTTATGTGGGCTAAAATTCACGGTTCTGCCAAAGAATAGATCTATCGGTATCTGTTGTAGAGTGAATGCTGTGGTTGTACCCGTTTGTTGATCTTTCGAGTAGTTCTTCAAAGTTTCTATTTGTTCCGTCGCTTTTGAGGCATCTCATAATTTCGGACAAGGTTGAATGAAACCGTTCGACCTGCCCATTGATTTCGCTTTTATATGAGGGAGTTACATAAACATTGATTCCTAGCTCGTCTTTCATCATGAACATTATCCTTGCTGAATTTAGGGATTTTTCGTTATCTATTATTACTGATTTCGGTACGCCGCACAGTGGGGTATTGAACCCTGAAAATTGTGATCAAATCACCTAGCAGACGGAGGGAATTTTTGACTTTGTGTTTTAGCTAGAATGGGTCCAAAGATAAAAAAAAATTTCTGTCCGTCCGTCCGACTTTCCGTCTGTCTGTCTATCGACACAATTAAAGCCGTAATTTTGAAGCTATTGTAATGAAATTTGGTATTTAAGCTTGTTTCTAAAATATAAAGATTAGAATCGAAAATGAACCAAATCGGATGAAAACCACGCCTACCTCCCATACAA
The DNA here is from genome assembly GCA_963920525.1 of Dichetophora obliterata. Classification (NCBI taxonomy): domain Eukaryota; kingdom Metazoa; phylum Arthropoda; class Insecta; order Diptera; family Sciomyzidae; genus Dichetophora; species Dichetophora obliterata. The sequence goes on along the minus strand of OY986436.1, from coordinate 144,104,753 downwards.
AGTGACTTCATTCAAAACGGTAATATCTCTTTAAATTCCACAAAACTTCATATATCGACTTTTTTTTTTGTATATAAGCTTTGATATTTAATATCCGCTTCAAGTATGCAATTCAACCAAATCGGATGAAAACCACGCCTACCTCCCATACAAAGTGACTTTATTCAAAACGGTAATATCTCTTTAAATTCCACAAAACTTCATATATCGACTTTTTATTTGTATATGAGCTTTGATATTTAATATGCGCTTCAAGTATGAAATTCAACCAAATCGAATGAAAACCACGCCTGCCTCCCATATAAAGTGGCTTTATGAAAATCGTAAAATCTCTTAAAAATACTTACTTTTATTTTTTTTTTTGGTAACATATCACTTATATTTGTTGTTTCAAAAAAAATAGACTTCCACTGAATTCACAACTTTATGCTTACATACGAGTATGTACCTAAAAACACACATTTTATAAGCCTAGACGGGAAAAAACATTAAAAATACGAACTGGGGTAATTGATAGCAAAAAGTGTGATTACTAATACTAAGAGTCAAGCCTCTTAGTAACGAAATTTATATTTTTTAGTTAACAAACAATTAGAAAGTATAAAAAGCATCACAAAACCATTTAATATGTGGAACTTTATTTTTTTTTCTTAATATTAATGAAATACATATGCAATACAAAAATATTGCTATTCTATTACTATTCTACGGAATAGTGATATAAACCAAAATATTTCGTACTTTTACCCCTCTAATAAACAAACTGAAGCTACATCACTAACTGTTGACGTTAATTATATTATTAAAAAAAAAACAAAACAAAAAAAAAGCACTAAAAAAAACAACATGAACACAGCAACGTACACACAGCACAGAGTACCTTTACCCTTCGAATAAACAAATACTTGCTTCGCCACTTGTTGTTAACCTTATTAATTTATAAAAACAAAGAAAACAAAACAAATAAAAAATAACAGCAACAACAACAATAGTAACACTAACTTCATGTACACATTTCAATTTTTCGACTATTACTTGCATATATGTATTTCAATTGCATGGGCATGAAAAAAAGTTTTTCTTAAAAACCGCAGAAAACTTGCAAACTTTTTTTTTTAACTTATCACTTATATTTGTTGTAACAAAACAAAAAAAAAAGTTTCACTGAATTGAGTGGTATTCACAACTATATGCTTACATATGTACCTAAAAACACACATTTTATAAGCCAGCACGAGAAAAAACATTAAAAATACGAACAGACATTTTTTGTACTAATATATTTCATTTGACGTTCCAAAAATACCTGAGGTAGAAAGTTTCATTGCTCAAAGAATTTTACTTATTTAATGTTTCAAGAAAAACCACTTGGAAATATAAAAATTTTTGTGTTTTTTCTATGCGCGCACCAAAAGTAAAGAAAACGTCAAATTTGCAATCGCAATGCACGGATACCGTTGACTTTTTTTCAATTTTTCTTTCACATAGTGATGTAGAATTCTATTCTCTTTCGAACGATACCAATCATGGTTGGGTAGCTTCGATTTGATTTTTTTAATTAATCACACAAGTTGGTATGAAATACCCCAATGTGCGCCGTACAAAAATAATAAGTCTCTAAGGGGTCTCCTTATTTCTTCTATTGATTTTCCGGGAATTATTTTCGTTTGTGCGTATTTTGTAAACTTGTCTAGGCTAGTCAACACTAATTTCTTGTCCGTCGAGTAAATATCTATATGTACCGTGTGACCGGGGTGGTTAGGCATGGGTGTTTCGTTTAATTTTGGTTGATTGGGGTGTCTTTCGTATTTATTCTGTTAACAGGTTACGCATTTTTTTGTTACTCTCTGAATTTTGCTGTTCATACTTGGAAAATAGTATTTTTTTTTTAATATTTGTAGTTTATTTTCTTTTGCGTTTCTATGTGCTCGGTTATGTGTGTCTTCTTATAATAATGCCTTCCTGTCGTTGTTCGTTAATAATGTCCTCCACGACAATTTGCGTAAATCTTATTTTGTAATTGTTAAAATGTTGTGCATAAACTTCCTGCAATAATCCCATAACTCTTATACAGTTTATGACCGAAGGGTTGAGGTATCTTTTGCAGAGATCTGTTAAATTTTTTTGATTGTATTGAGGTTCTGTAATTAAATGCCGGTGATATCCGGAGAGAATTATCTTAAACTGGTATGTTGGTATTTCCTCTATTTATAGAAATATTAGATTTTTAAAAGCATTGATGGGTGTATAGACTGAGGGAATTAGGTAATGAGATGAACTTTTATCGCTGTGTTCGGTAGCCGTAAGGGTAAAAACCTGTGTGGGTGGTTTCGGTGGGAAGTATGGTCGGTTATTGAATCCGGAAAGATCAAATGGTGACTTTGGTTGAAACCCAAACTAGTTTTTACGTGAAAAATTGTTATTATTGTTCTGGAATCCAAATGGATTATTATTATATCTGAATTGGGGCATGTGCGTTAGTTCTGGGAAAAATCTATTTCTAAACGCTGGCATGGGGAGATGGTTTTGATGATTTGGTCTAAATAATGGTAACGGATAATTGGGTTTCTTAGTGGTATTCGCCCTCTGCATGGAGTTTATTTTGTATGCCACGTGTTGTCTAGTTTTTGGCACAGTTGCAGATCTTGCGGCAGTGTTGTTGGCTCACGAACACTTAAGAGCTTAGGGAGCTCGCCGTTGAGTCCCCTAATGAACGTATCTAATGCCTTGTCCCGATATGCATTAATCATAGTGTGAAGCGATTCTTCGCTTAGCTCTAAGCATGCGATCTTGTCTTATATTAAAGAAAGGTATTGGTATACTAGTTGGTAAAATTCAGTAATTGTCTTGTTGTTTTGTCTTAGTGTAACCATTTCGTGTTCGAGCGTGCCTATGTCACGTTTATCTGAATAGTGCATCATTAAGCACTTTTTGATTTTAGGCCAGTCTAGCGGTGTTCTGTACAATTCTAAGGCTGTGTCCGCCTCGCCTATGATCTTATGCCTAACAGTGTGCAAGATAGCATAGTACCTCGGTGTTCCTTTTACATTCTCGTAAGCGGTAAAGATTCTATCGACGGTTTTGCGCCAGGAGTTGAATTCTCCTGGTTGTCCAGATAATTTGCGTAGACACTTTACTATATCCGGTATTCTATCAAGTTAATTGGATTAAATGGTACCGTATAGTCGGTGTCATCGTGTTCCAAAAACGGGTTACTAAGATTTTGGATAGTTGATGTAATTAACTGCGTAATCTGTCTCGTTAAATTCTCGTTTAGAATGATAGGCTGGGGATCAGAGTGTGCTCTAGATGGGTGTTGATTGAGATCATTAGGAGTAGGATTGTTAGTGACCCTAAGCTTAGCTAGTTTCTCGCTTAACTGTTCTTCTGGAGTCGACATGTTTTGTTAATGGATAGGAAAATTCCGTTTAATTAATTTGCACTTAATGTTTTGCCTAGACTTAATTTATAATATTTGCTTTAATTTCTTGGATAATTTTCAGATCAGTGTTCCGTAAGAATGAAATAATTTCACTTTTATCTAATCACAAAAGTTGGAAAATTTTTAAATAAACGTTTTCTTGAATTTAGATATTTTCGCCTTAATTAATGTACAAATATTTATAAGATAATTTTTAAATAAACGTTTTCGGATATTAACGCTTTAATTTCTTTACAAAAATTAGAAATTTTTTTTTTTAAATAATTTTTTTCTTAAATTCAGGTACCTGTTTCCTTTTAATATCTTTTCGACAATTATATAAGCCAGAATTTTTACTTTAATTTCTGCGCAAAATTTTGATGATTTTTAAATGAAATTTTATATTTTTAGACATTAGTTTATTTAAGTAGTATTAAATTAGCTTCCTTAATTTTTAATTTTCTCACTTTTTTAAAAAAATTCTTACAAACTTACATAAAAATATATTAACAGTATCCTTAGTGTTATATTCATTGTTCCAGCGGTGCTTGTAGGTGAATTTATGGGCAGGCGGCTGCTTATAAAAAGCTCCTTTTCGTACGGTTATCCATTTACTTGGGGGCCTCGTTTCCTGCTACGTATTTCAGCTTATTAGCACTATCACTTCAAAGTTTTTCCGTTTTGGTTTTTAACCTTAGATAATGTTTTTTAACGATACTTTTTTATTTTCTCGTTATTCTTTTATTTATCACTGTTTTTGGTTTTTAACCGTAGATAAAGTCTTTTAACGATACTTTTTTATTTTCTCGTTATTCAATTATTTATCGCTTTTTAAAACTCATCTATGATTATCACTTCGGAGTTTCCCAGTCGTGGTTTCTAACCGTTGATCGCGATACTTTTTCCTTTTCTCAGTTTTTAATTACCGACTTTCGAAAACTTGTGTGAATTTCGCTGGTCCCTGCTCGGGCAGTCAGTTAATTTATTGCGAGTTTAAGTTAATACAAAAATATTTTTTTCTTCACTATGAGCGACTTTATTATTTGATATTGAACTTAAAACTAACTTAACATTTTCTGTAGCTTTATTATTACACCTAAACTTGAGCTGCCGCTGTTGCTGTTGTTGTTGCTGTTGATTGTAGTGTTTGTTTAAGTAGCTGACGTTGGCGTTCTCACGGTTTGACGAACTTAGTGGATGCACGTGGACTCTGTTGTTGTTGAGTTTTATTGTAGTGGTTATTGGAGTAGATAACGTTGGCATTCTCACGGTTTGACGAATGCATCGGATGCGCGTGCGTAGACATAGTGTCAGCATATTTCCTTAGTTTAAATATTTGTTTCCTTAACTTATATCAGCAGATCTGCTTTAGACTTTCCGTCACATTTCAATTTTATCGCGGTTAGTGAACTAGATATCGTGCACGCTATAGCAAAAATCAAATTAAATGCTTCCAGTGAAGACATAATCTCAATTAACTTTCTTAAACTCATATTACCCTATGTGATCAGCCTTTTCGCTCACATAATAAACCACAGCTTCACTACCTCGTACTACCCTGCAATCTGGAAGGTAGCAACTAGTATTCCAATTGCTAAAAAAGCTAATGCTCGTGAGCCGAGTAACTTTAGACCCATTAGTTTGTTGTCATCAATATCTAAGGTTTGTGAATCTATAATATCGGAGCCAGTGTTGCCATGAAAAAAAATTTTGCAGCGTAACTTTTGCACTCTGCTCGTCGGATTTCTCATCGGATTTGTGAAACTCTGAAAACAAGAACTAAGAAATTTTCAGTCGCATTTTACAACAAAGAAGACAAATAAAATATGGTATTTTATTAGACGTATGACGTGTATTTAAGGTTTATTTTTTTAAATAAATAACATTTTTTTTAAAAGTCAATTCTATAGTCATTATAACTATAGAAAATATATTATAATAAATTACATTTTGAAAATATTTTTGAACACACAAACAAAGAGTAAAAATTAAGTTAAAAATACATTTGAAACACAGTTTGGTTTAATGTAGATCTCTTAAATCGGTAAAAATGAAATGCATAGAGATATAACTTTAGTTTTATTAATATTTATTTGACCAAAAGTTCGCTCAACGTTAGCTGAGGAATTCGCTAATAAAAAATAAATTTTTCCATTATTGGAAATGCAGAAGTACATCGCATCTTTTTATTTTAAAGTTGCCATAAATTTTATTATACTAATTTTTTATTTTCATATATATATATATGTATATAAAAATATATGCAAAATCGAACGCCGGATCTACTTTTTCTGAAATCGTAACATTTTCAAGAATTTCGGTCAAATATCGGAACGTCGGATTCAAGTATTAAAATCGTAACATATCCGATATATCGGACCATATGGCAACGCTGGTCGGAGCAGATCTCCAACCACATATGCACATTCAGTCTTATGTCAGATCATCAGTCTGGTTTTCGTCCTGGCCATAGCTATTCTACTGCTATAGAGAGTGCGCCAGTTCTTGAATCCGCAGAGACGCGCAGCGCCACGATCCCAAAGTGTCGCTTGTGCTCCATGGAACGCAATCTGGTGTCGTGCCGGCGGTTTATAGCTATGAACTTGGAAGAGCGGTTGAAAACAGTACTACTCCATTTTTTAATGTTCCAACTGCCTTTCAGCTGTTCATATGCGAAAGGACTGTCGGAGCGATGTCAGATGCCATCGTTGCGGTTAATATCACCACAGCATGCTGCATTCGCACGTTTGGGTCCGATCAAGTTCAGCACACTCCCGAAGACCGCGTAGAAGACGCGCAAAGCAGCCAAAACGACAGCCTGCATCCGCAGCTGCCCGAGAAACGACGGGGATTGGGGTGGAACCGAAGAGTTCGTCTTGGAAGGGTCCGCAGTCGACGTTACAATTAGCGTCGTCGTCGAGGGACGCCATCCCGAAGCGGTCCCCTTCCAAAAAGAGACCGCTGTCGATGCTACCGTTTGCGTCATCGTCGACGAGCCTTCAACGGGTAGTTTCTCTACTACCAACTATCATCAGTACTTGGGCCAATGGATGAATTGTCCAAGAGCGGGCCATACTCGACGCCTGCCTTTCGCAAACCCGGATCGCCCGAGAATTGGCCGTGAAGTGTCAACTCAGTTCTACAAGAGATCACCGGCTCGGATCCTGCTGGGCACCGATGTTTACTCCCGGGTCATGCAGCCTGGCATTCTACCGGCTGGTTTTAGCATGCCGTTGGCCCAAAACTTCATTTTTGGTTGGGTCTTATCAGGACAGGGTGCCAGGTAACGTCTTGCATTCCTGCAAGGCGGGCGGCATGTTTACGTTACTGGTGGATACCCGGCGCTGGCGCGGGAGTGTCGTTCTCTCATCATAAACTCTTTTTAATATTTTCTTTTGGGCAGCGCTTCTCGCTGCCTTGTTTTAAAACTTTGTCTAGTTTTAAGAATCACTAATAAAATTACTTTTATACAATTCGCTTCGTCTCTCCATGTTATGATTTCAAAACGAGTCTCCCCAGTTTTCAATAAAACATTTAGTTTCAAAATTCCTTACAGATTGCTCAAGAGAATTCTTTCGAAACCACTTGAGTAACCAAAAACTAATTCAGTCAACACGAGTGCATTCTACTGCCTTAGCTAAATTCCATGGAAAGAAAAGTAAGCGTACACATAATTGTGGAAACGGATTCATGCTTTTCCACACAATTAACCAACAAGACTTAAACTTAAAGACTTAAACTTAAAAAGACTTAAAGACTTTCACTTACAGACTTAAAGAAAGAAGTGCAGGCAAGTTTGTGTAAGGGAACATATGCTGAGCAATCAATAATCCACACAAGTGAAAACAAAAAGAAAAAACTAAAGATATAATTTAGAACCAATAGCAATGGAAAGACAGTGTTACCTCTATTAGCAGTAAGTTAAAGTCAGTTTATTACTAAGATTCACAAAATAAAGGTAAAGATAATTATTGAATAATAAAATCGGAGTTTTATTTTCAATTTATAATTATAAATCATAAAAATGGCGCAGTTTGCAAGATTACCGACAAGGGCTTAATAAATATTGTTAAGAAACAATAGTTTGTTAAGAAACCTAATCGGTGATTCTAAAAAAAAAATACAACAAGAACGCGAAAGATCGCTTTTTTACAAAACTTACAAAAGAAAATAACTTTAAAAGATCAAAGCTCTATAGAATTACGCAGCATCCATTAAAAAATGTTTTTAAAATAGAACGTGCGAATTTTAAATCTTAAACACAACAACCAACAGCAGCCATCCACGTCAATACCTGACTACTTCAACGACAACGAGAACACTTGGGATCTACACAAAACGCAACTAACAACAACAATAAACTAACATATGGAACAACAGCAAACTCAAGAAAACAGTGGACACATTACTAAGATCGGAGTCAACAAGGGAATCTTCACGAAAGACGAAGACACCGCAGGTTATTCACAAATTTATGAAGAAATATTACGCAAAGGAAGACAAGAGGAGCAGCAATCAACTGAACTACCAAGACCGAAACCCACAGCTACAGCCATAGTAAAGCCCTACGATTATAAGTAATCGATAACTGATAAAGAACAAAAATTACCAAAACCGAAACCCACAGCTACAATAAAGCCCTTATAGAAGAGTAAGAATATTTTATAATTTTCAATTTTTTTATTTTAAATTTGTGTAAATTTTTTTTATGTTGTAACAAGTTATAAGTTATTGATAAAAAAAATATAAAGTGTGCAAAAGTGCAAATTTAAAAGTGCCATCTTTTTTTACTTTAAGGGATTACATAGATATTATAATTTGAATGGACGAACGTTAAGGGTCATTAGGACAAAAGTTAGAAAGACTACAACAAATTACGTGGAGTTGCGTTTCTTACAAATAGCATAGACTTTTATAAGGACATAAAAGGAGCATTAAGACGTCTTTATATGAAAACAAAGCAAGGTTTAATAGACGCAGTTAGCGATGACGAGTTAAAACACTCACTCAGTTTAAATATAAAAACAGCTCTAAAGCTGTTTAAATCCAAAATGTCTGAGCCAATGAAATCTATATTATATTGTAGGGACCCGGGGGCATTAGAGGAAGCAATCAGTATACTCCACGACGCGAAGTATACATATTACAATCCTTTGAGATAAAATCAAAGCATTAGGAATGACGCTCAATATAACGAAAGAATCAGAAATAATCAGTTTGCACCTCAAAGCAGTCAAACAAATAATAATTTCAATTACACCACAGAATAGGCAAAACAACAATAACTCCAGCCAATTTGTACCACTGAATAGGCAAACCAACAATAACTCTAACCGTTTTGTATCGCTGAATAGGCAAAAAAACTACAATTAAAACCGCTTTGTACCTCAGAATAGGCAGACAAATTCTAATTTTAATAATTTTGTGCCACAGAATAGTTAAACTAATTTTACATCACTCAAATGATTCATCCATCAAAATGAGGAAACGACATGCTTAAACACTTTAGGGCAGTCATTGATTACGAAGAGAATATTTTAACTATCAATAAGAATCGGTTACTCCTCGTTTTTGGAAATAAAAATATATTGAAAGTATCGATACCAACTAAGCAAAATGAAGGTCTAGCCTACGTTAATGAACAGAAGTCTTTAACAGGAGATCTAACAATAAAGGAGGGAGTTTATAACGTTTAAAATTTTAATATTGAATGTGATGTTGAGACAATAGATTTTCTAAGCCTATTCTCAAACGTTGTATCAATAATTTCCGAAGAAGTTAACCATAAGAACTTCAATATTATCGAAGAATGTGAACAAAAAGCAAATATATCAGAACAAATTCGTACTGAACACCTCAATACCGAGGAAAAGCGTATGTTGCTTCATAGTATAAAAAAATTTTCAGACATTTTCTACCAAGATAACTCAGACCTTACTTTCACCAATGGTATTAAACACAGAATACGGATTGCCGACAATGTACCAATTTACACGAAGACATACAGATACCCTTATATTCATGAGGTAGAAGTTCAAAAACAAGTTCAAGAACTTATCGACAACCGAATAATAAGACGTAGTCATTCTTCTTACTCAGCCCCAATCTGGATAGTACCGAAGAAGGTAGACCCCAGTGAAAAAACTAAATGGAGACTCGTTATTGATTACCGCAAACTTAACGAGGTAACCATTGACGACAAGTATCCTATTCCAAATATGAATGAAATTCTTGAAAAACTGGGGAGATGCCAGTATTTCACAACTATTGATTTAGCAAAGGGATTTCCCCAAATTGGAATAGAAGAGGAAAATATTCATAAAACTGCATTCAGTGTCGGGGGCGACATTATAAATTCTTGCGTATGCCTTTTGGACTAAAGACAGCCCCAGCAACTTTTCAAAGATTGATGAACGATATTTTTAAAGACTACATTAATAAAATTTGTTTAATATACTAAGACGATATAATTATATATTCCACGTCACTTCAAGAACATATAGATTCCATATAAAAAGTTTTTGCTAGATTAAAGTAAGCAAATCTAAAAGAGCAACTTGACAAGAGCGAATTTTTAAAAAGAGAAACCGAATTCCTTGGACACTGTAACGGAACGGTTACCCTGCGCTTGGCCAAGATAGAAAAACGACCAAGTCCCTTGACCTTGAAGCGGGTTCTGCACGCCTAGCTGTGCTTCGGTCGTAGCTCAGGGAAAATGGGAGTGGGGCTGCTTCAGGCCGCAGGAATACAGGGGGTTACAGGAATCATAGTAGGTGCAGAAGGTTAAGGAAAAGAGTCAAACAAACAAGCGAAAGGAAAACCACAACAAAAAAAAATTATTTACAAATGCAGATCTGGTGTGAGTTCGAGGGATGGAAAGAAGGTGTTAATCCCATCTATGTCTATACCCGCCCAACCTTCCCATGACTAAATAGATTTCATGAGCCCTTATTAAACCCCTTAGCCCCTTTAAACCTTTGATAACATTGCCCTTCCCAGCGAATAATAATCAAATTTAAAGATTCATAATAGTTTTTTTTTCCAGATAACAATTCAACGTTTTATTTATAGAATCTAAGGCTAAACATTTTTGGTTTTATTTTTACGAAAATATCAAATTTTAATAAGCGATTTATTAATATTATTAATACAAAGCAAAAATTATTAATAATGGCAATACATATTATTTGCCAATACTATTCTAATTAAACAGCGAATTAAAGGTATTTTTTTTCTCTCTCTAAATTAAATTACTGTACATATTTTATAAACTTTCTAAACCCTTTATAAACCAAAATGAATATATGAAGTCTGTTCTCGCCGCCACGCAAAGTTTCTATACACGCACCCTAAATTGTGTCGACGCAAAAAAGAAAAACATTTTATATTGATCTCGATTAAAGTAAAAGAGGTAGCAAAACAAAGCCACTGAAACAAAACAAACAGAAAATCTCTTTGATATTTACAGGTTAGCAAAACAAAGATCAATTACACAAAAAAAAACATTTATGTTAGCAAGAAAATATCGATCATAAAAATGTCAACTTCGGCTTTGTTTTGGTTCTTCTAGGTACTCTGAGTAATTATTAGCATGCTCTAAGTAATTTTATTTAAGCTACTGTGAGCAAATTATTAATGCATATTTATTCTTTTTTTTTTATTTTTTTCCAACAAAACAAAAATAAAACTTAATTGACTGGCTCCGGCGATGTCAGCAGGCCTGATGAGTCGCTTCGGTAAGAGTGCACTATGTTGAGAAGAGAGGGTTGTATTTTTCTCTTAACTTAGTTGAGGGTTTGATATTACTTTTGCGTTTACTTTTGTTAATTATTTCTTTAATACAAATAAAAATTTTTTGTTTTGTTTGAGAATTAAATTTATGTTTCTTTCAGGAGTATATGAAGATGTCAGAATTTCAACTGCAACAAAAACAAATTTATGATGCATGAATTTATGCTCTAAATATTTAACTATGCAAATCGTTCCCTATAAAATTGATAATAGGCGATAAGTTTTGTTTTTCTTTAGCTATCCAGTAGAGAAAAGTTGCCCGCGAGTAGATTTATAAAAAGTTTAGAAAATGAAGTTGTTTAATAACAAAATTTAATTTAACTGATTATCAAGTAATTATTTTAATATAAAAAAGGTAGGACCCAGTATTTTAATATTAAATGTAAGTAACTACTAATATATATGTGGATAAATTTATATTATTTAATTTGAAACACATAGAGTTTGGATATTTTGTAAAATGCTACTTTAACAAAAGTAGAAATATACTACTTTAATGAAATTGATCTACACAAACTATGACGATATACGGCGAAATTTGGTTTTAAGAATGAAAGTCGTGTTATTATGTAGACCCACTAATTCATAGGTAGGCTTCAATGAGAAGCACTGAATAAATTACAAGCACAGCTTGTTGTTCGTATTTAAGTAGCATTGGACATAATTCGGATTTAAGCAAACCGCGAATATTTTCCAAAAATTGACTTATCAAATTTTTTTTTTTTTTTTCGTTGGTTCAGTGCAAACCTCATAAGATTGAAACTAAACTACTGTAACTAAAAGAATCTTCAACTATATTAGCATCAGCAAAACATTGTTGATTGTCTTATTGTTGTTGCTGCTGAGTTGATGTTACGATGGCGATGGCAAAATCAGGAAAACTGGAATACTAGTGCTTGCAAACAGCTCGTCTTTTGAGGTTAGAAGCGATTTGGCCAGGACAGCTAGATCTTTCGCAAAAACCCTTTAAAAATTTAAATATATAATGCCTAAAATAAAACTCATGATTAGTTAACTAGAGGAACTAACCTCTTCGAGGGTTTCCAGTTCTTATATGCTGGATCACCGCCTTATGCTCACTTGCCGTCGTTGGCTAATTTTGTCTGGCGCTACTTTAATTAAATACCACCATTAAATCCCCTTTAATACTTTAATTAATTTAGAACACTTTTTAGATTAAGCAGAAAGTTTCTCATAACTTTCTTTTCAAGAAATTTTATTTTTAAGTTTGTATTCCAAGTCTGGTCTGTACTTGGGTTGTTTTATTAAAGACAGGAAGCAGTCAGAAAAAGTTTCAATGTTCGATTTACGCAGTAGATTTTAGAGATAATCTCGTGGTAGTTTTTGACATTTCTCTATAGTTACATGCATTACGGCGAATTGGGCTTACGTTGACATGGGTGTGTGCAACCAAATAGAATATGTTAAGGTATAAAACATATATGTTTTAAAATTATCTTCAACATGAAACTATTTATTTCTCACAAAACAAACACGGATCCAATCCAGATGCAGAGAGGTGTTTGAGAATGATAGAAGTTTTATGTAATTTTTAAGCAAACATAGAAAATCGAAATTTGAAATTCGAGACACTGTCATTAGTTCCATATGTCCTTCGCATGATAAGTACCAATATCTTTGCCAGATACATCTTCCAGGACATAGTATGAATTCCCGATAACTTTTTTTATCCGAGCCTTGATCCCAGTTGGAGCGAGCTTAGCGTTGAAGTGTTTGGCCATATCACTAAGGGCATAATTACGTCTGATTACTTCTTCGCCTACCTCAAAGTTTCTAGGTCTGGCTCGCAAATTATAAGTTTTCTGATTTTTACAATAAGCATCAGCCATTTTGGATTTAATAGATTCTCTCAATAACTGAAATTGATCCTGTCGTTCTAACTTCGTGGAACCTTCAGTTAGCGAATTTATATTTCTCAATAGCTTGTATTCGTCGCCGTGACACAACATACTTTGACCGAACAGAACCTGATATGGTGAATTCCCAATGCTTTGGTGAATGCTATTACGTAAGGAACAGTTTACACTACTGATATACTCGTCCCAATCTCTTTGGTCTCTTCGCAGGAATGCGCGAAGGGCTTCATTAATGCTCCTGTTAACCCTTTCGGACGCATTATATTGCGGCGAGTACACCGCAGTGCAAACATGTGTCACGCCATATTTTTTTAAGAATGATTCAAAATCTCTGCATTTAAACTGGCTCCCATTGTCGGTGATAACCGTTTCAGTCAAAAATTTGTTCCTTCATATATTCAATTACGTTTTTTGAAGAAAACTTTCGCAAAGGTTTTAAAAAGGTAAATTTAGAAAAGTGATCGAGCAAAATAAGAACACCAATATTCCCCCTTTTACTGCGAGGAAAAGGACCAATTAAGTCCACGTATAATCTTTGGAACGGACGGTCGCTTTCGGCCATTTGGCCCATTGGTGGACGAAGTGAGTGGGTTGGAGCTTTCGAAGTTTTGCATAGCTCACACGCACCAATGTAGTTTCGAACCTGTGTATTGAGGGCCAATAGAAGTAACGTCGAATCCGCTCCAAAGTTTTACCAATGCCACCATGTGCTGCAGCGGGAGTATTGTGCGAAGCGTAGAGCACGCTCTTGCGTAAGTCCTGAGGGACAAACAACTTCCACGTGTCCGAATTTTCATCGTTGTCAAATTGAGTGCGAAAGTAAACGAATTTATCAACGACTTTGAAATCTGGCAACGTATCTATGGATACTTTCTCTTTTATCTGTTGATACTCGGACGAATCAAATGCTTTAAAATCTAAGTCAATCACTGGTAAAACTTCCAACTCTAAGCTTTCTATTTCTTTTTCATCCTCAAAGACACGAGATAATGCGTCTGCCACCACATTTTCACTGCCTTTGCTATGTTCAATAGTAAAACTGAAACCCTGCAACTTCAACGCCCATCTTGCCAACTTACCGCTCAAATCTTTCTGACGCATCAGCCACCTCAAACTCGCGTGATCCGTCACCACCCTAAATTCGTGTCCTTCGATATAAGGGCGAAATTTTTTTATCGCAAGTACCACAGCCAAGCACTCCAGTTCAATGACAGAATAGTTGCGTTGAGCTTTGTTTAACTTTTGTGACATAAAAGCGATGGGCCGTTTGATCCCGCTTTTATCAACTTGCGCCAGCAACCCTCCTATTCCACACCGACTGGCATCACACTGAACAATGAACTCTTTATTGTAGTTAGGATGCTCAAGCAGAGAAGCTGAGGACAATTTAGATTTAAGAGATTCGAAAGCATGTTGAGCGGAAGGATTCCACATAAAGGTTTTTTTCTTGGATAATAATTCCGTTGAAGGAAAGGTGGTAGAAGAATAATCGTCCACGAATCGCCGATACCATCCAGTTAACCCTAAAAACTGACGCAGTTGCCTTATTGACTTTGGAACCGGATATTCCGCAACCGCTTTTACTTTTTCAGGATCGACTTTTAGAGAACCATTCCCGACCACAAAACCTAAGTACTTAACTTCTCTCATACCAAATATGCTTTTCTTGATATTAATCGTTAGGCCCGCCTTCTGTAGGTGTAACGCCACTTCCAGCAAATGAGTAATATGTTCTTCTACAGACTAGGACACTACCAACAGGTTGTCCAGGTAAACAAAAACATGTGTTTTCAGTTGATAAGGTATAACCTTATCCATCAATCTACACATAGACTGAGGGGCGTTGCACAAACCAAAAGGCATACGAGTAAACTGGTATAAAGGGCGGTTTGGTGCAGTGAAAGCCGTTTTTTGGCGAGAGGTTTCTTCTAACTTGATCTGCCAAAAGGCGTCTTTTAAGTCAATCTTTGAAATTATGTGTACAGAGGGTAAACGAGAAATCAAGCCATCTATATTAGGGATCGGGTAAGCGTCTTTGATCGTAACCTCATTAAGTTTTCTCGAATCGAGACAAAATCTGACTTTATCTGGCTTTACAATAAGCACTACAGGAGATGACCAAGCCGAATTGTCTGATTCTTCAATAACGCCTAATTGAAGCATCCGATCAATTTCTTCGCACAATAGTTTTTCCCTGGCAGGCGAAATGGGATAATACCGTTGTTTAATGGGTTGTGCAGTTCCAGTCTCTATTCTATGTTCGATTAAAGTGGTTAATCCAAGCCCTTCTTTCTCATAGCTGGGAAATGCAGAAATTGCAGCATCCAGTTTTGCACGTTGTGCAGGTGTCAGAGGCAAAAACTCCGCGGATTCTGCATTGCCTTCCATTTCTTCTACTATATTCGAAAAGGACAATGTTATGTCAAAACAATTCCAAAAATCTATTCCACAAATAATATCCTGCGTTAGAGAAGGAACAACAAGAAACTCAAAATTTTTCATTTTATTCTCGTACGTTATCGGCAGACTGATTGAACCCACGACCTGCTGCTTTTGACCGTGAGCAGTCTTAACACTGTTTATAAGTTTTTTAAAATTTGTAAAAGCAACAATTAGTTTTGCCAATTCACCACCGATGCAGCTGGTGTTAGCTCCGCTATCCAGTAGAGCTAAGTAGTTTTTCCCCGAAATTAAAATATTGGTATAAGGCCTCACGTCTGATCCTTTCATAATCACTGCGGATATTACACATTTTCGCAAAGATTTAATACGCTTCCAAAAATCGTGAGTGCGCTGAGATGAGCGTGTTTTGATTTTTGGCGGCTGAGAAAATATTTTAGACCGTGCTTTTAAATAACGTTCTAGCTTTATATGATATGGTTGAAAAAGAAAGTGGGTCGGATTCGAGAAAGTGTTGGAAGACATGGTAAGTTGTTTAGAAGAACTCTGCAAAATTGAAACTGATTTTAATTCCGAGGTCGGATATGGGGATGTCCACCGTTCTTCTGGCAAACATCCGCTATTACGTTATCCGGCTTTCCAGAACATTTTGGACATGTTGGCTTATACATGTCAACCATTCCACAACCGTAGCAGAATATACGCCGCGGTTTTAAACAAAATTGATACCCATGACCCACTTCACTGCAGTTCCAGCATTTGAGCACAATCTGATTGACAGAATTTATTTCACCATCGCAGTCTGAATCATTCGTATTTACCTCATCAAAATGTTCAATGGGTTGTGAGTCTTGAGTCAATTCTGAAACTTGTCTCCGTGCTTGAAACTGTCGAGAACTTTGGTTGGTTTGTACGTCCTTATAAAATTGTTCATGCTTTCGAGCCTCACGCCTTAGTTCAGCTATATTTCGAACATTTAAGTGCAAAAGCTCGTGTCTTAAATCTGGCTTCAAGTTACGTATTACTGTTTCAATAAGCTCTTCATCTCTCATTGGAACTCTAAGTCTATCACAAAGACACATCACTGCGTCCAAATAATCATCGAAAGGTTCGGAGAACTTCTGTTTCCGTTTGCGAATGTCATTTTTAATATCAAAGTCGGTCGTGAAGTCTTTATATTGTCTTCTCAAAGCATTACAAAGCTCAGACCACTCGAGACTATCTTCGTGGCGATGATAGCGCCAAAACCACGTATTTGCTTTGCCCTCGAACAAAGAATGAACATGTTGGAAAAGGACTTCAAAATTTCCATTAAGGTGATTGGACGTTAAAATATTTACCCTATAAATAAATTCGTCAACCGATATGTCCTCGCACGAACCATTAAATTTAATACGCCAATTACGGACGATATTCGAAATGCGTTCATTTCTGAGGGGAAATGAACCTCCTTCGTTTACAAAATTTGGGTCAGATCTCTGTCGAAAGCTATTGATTTGTCCAGGTGAAATAGATATGTTATCATTTTCTCTATACCGACCTTGTGGTGGTATATCATTTACGCCAATATTTAAATTCCTAAATAAGGCTTGAATCTCACTTGAAATTGATGCTGATATTTCCTGGCGGAAATTACCAAGGGAATCTGAAATCATTTGTTGAACTCTATTATCGGTATAAGCGTTATTATTGTCTGCACGATTGCTACTTCCTGTCTGATGTGCGGATTCACTGTTAGATCCGTCTTGAGCTTGTCTTTGAGTATGCATTCTGGTCTGTGGTCGCTCACTATTTGTTGCTACAGCACCCGATCGGCCCCTGCGAGACGAAGTTTGAGTTCTTGAAGTGTTTAAGGGATTCAAGCTGCTTGCTTGATTAGAAATCGAGGCTAATTCTGAGAAATTACAACCACTTCTACATACAGGACAAGTCTGATTCGTCTCTAACCATGTGCATATACAATGTCGGTGGAACTTGTGCTTGAATATAAGGTATTCGCTGCTTTAAAAAGGGACTTAGCATGCAGCAAAGGTATTAAAAAGGGCTATAAATTACTTCACACCACAATCATGCCATTTGTCTACTGAACTAAGAATAACAAAAAAAATTATTAACTATTTAGCATTATTATAATATTAGCATCATGATATCTGTGATCAAATTCATAGAAGAAAATCTCAGGCTAATATAATCACGCAAAACCAAAAACAAATATAATTGACTCAATTAAAATATTGGTATCAGAATCGCTCTAGAGCAAAAATCAAAAAAAAAAAAATCCAAACATAACTAATCAAGAAGAAAACAAACATTTTAACGTAAATGAAAGATAGAAAATTTGGAATTCGATTATTATTTTATTGCTATTCTTCTGGTCAGTATCTAAAGTGAAATTCTAAATATCTGCAATCCTTTAAGAAATAACAATAAATATTAACGAAGAAATATAAATAACTGAAACATAAGAGTGAAATTTATTTAAGCAAGTGTTTGTAGAGGAGAAGGGATTATGAAGGGGAAGGGTTATGAAGCAAAAGGGCAAAGAAAAAAACTGTTTGTTTTGGCCAACGCCAGTACTTGGTCTTTGTTTCAAAATTTGTTAGCTAAAAAGGCCAACACTTCAGAAAAAGAACCAAAAGTAAAAAGTTGTCAATAAAGTTTCTGAGCCCTACGTTGGGCGCCAATAATTCTGTAATGGAACGGTTACCCTGCGCTTGGCCAAGATAGAAAAACGACCAAGTCCCTTGACCTTGAAGCGGGTTCTGCACGCCTAGCTGTGCTTCGGTCGTAGCTCAGGGAAAATGGGAGTGGGGCTGCTTCAGGCCGCAGGAATACAGGGGGTTACAGGAATCATAGTAGGTGCAGAAGGTTAAGGAAAAGAGTCAAACAAACAAGCGAAATGAAAACCACAACAAAAAATAATTATATACAAATGCAGATCTGGTGTGAGTCCGAGGGATGGAAAGAAGGTGTTAATCCCATCCAGGTCTATACCCGCCCAACCTTCCCATGACTAAATAGATTTCATGAGCCCTTATTAAACCTCTTAGCCCCTTTAAACCTTTGATAACATTGCCCTTCCCAGCGAATAATAATCAAATTTAAAGATTCATAATAGTTTTTTTTTTCCAGATAACAATTCAACGTTTTATTTATAGAATCTAAGGCTAAACATTTTTGGTTTTATTTTTACGAAAATATAAAATTTTAATAAGCGATTCATTAATATTATTAATACAAAGCAAAAATTATTAATAATGGCAATACATATTATTTGCCAATACTATTCTAATTAAACAGCGAATTAAAGGTATTTTTTTTCTCTCTCTAAATTAAATTACTGTACATATTTTATAAACTTTCTAAACCCTTTATAAACCAAAATGAATATATGAAGTCTGTTCTCGCCGCCACGCAAAGTTTCTATACACGCACCCTAAATTGTGTCGACGCAAAAAAGAAAAACATTTTATATTGATCTCGATTAAAGTAAAAGAGGTAGCAAAACAAAGCCACTGAAACAAAACAAACAGAAAATCTCTTTGATATTTACAGGTTAGCAAAACAAAGATCAATTACACAAAAAAAAACATTTATGTTAGCAAGAAAATATCGATCATAAAAATGTCAACTTCGGCTTTGTTTTGGTTCTTCTAGGTACTCTGAGTAATTATTAGCATGCTCTAAGTAATTTTATTTAAGCTACTGTGAGCAAATTATTAATGCATATTTATTCTTTTTTTTTTATTTTTTTCCAACAAAACAAAAATAAAACTTAATTGACTGGCTCCGGCGATGTCAGCAGGCCTGATGAGTCGCTTCGGTAAGAGTGCACTATGTTGAGAAGAGAGGGTTGTATTTTTCTCTTAACTTAGTTGAGGGTTTGATATTACTTTTGCGTTTACTTTTGTTAATTATTTCTTTAATACAAATAAAAATTTTTTGTTTTGTTTGAGAATTAAATTTATGTTTCTTTCAGGAGTATATGAAGATGTCAGAATTTCAACTGCAACAAAAACAAATTTATGATGCATGAATTTATGCTCTAAATATTTAACTATGCAAATCGTTCCCTATAAAATTGATAATAGGCGATAAGTTTTGTTTTTCTTTAGCTATCCAGTAGAGAAAAGTTGCCCGCGAGTAGATTTATAAAAAGTTTAGAAAATGAAGTTGTTTAATAACAAAATTTAATTTAACTGATTATCAAGTAATTATTTTAATATAAAAAAGCTAGGACCCAGTATTTTAATATTAAATGTAAGTTACTACTAATATATATGTGGATAAATTTATATTATTTAATTTGAAACACATAGAGTTTGGATATTTTGTAAAATGCTACTTTAACAAAAGTAGAAATATACTACTTTAATGAAATTGATCTACACAAACTATGACGATATACGGCGGAATTTGGTTTTAAGAATGAAAGTCGTGTTATTATGTAGACCCACTAATTCATAGGTAGGCTTCAATGAGAAGCACTGAATAAATTACAAGCACAGCTTGTTGTTCGCATTTAAGTAGCATTGGACATAATTCGAATATTTTCCAAAAATTGACTTATCAAATTTTTTTTTTTTTTTCGTTGGTTCAGTGCAAACCTCATAAGATTGAAACTAAACTACTGTAACTAAAAGAATCTTCAACTATATTAGCATCAGCAAAACATTGTTGATTGTCTTATTGTTGTTGCTGCTGAGTTGATGTTACGATGGCGATGGCAAAATCAGGAAAACTGGAATACTAGTGCTTGCAAACAGCTCGTCTTTTGAGGTTAGAAGCGATTTGGCCAGGACAGCTAGATCTTTCGCAAAAACCCTTTAAAAATTTAAATATATAATGCCTAAAATAAAACTCATGATTAGTTAACTAGAGGAACTAACCTCTTCGAGGGTTTCCAGTTCTTATATGCTGGATCACCGCCTTATGCTCACTTGCCGTCGTTGGCTAATTTTGTCTGGCGCTACTTTAATTAAATACCACCATTAAATCCCCTTTAATACTTTAATTAATTTAGAACACTTTTTAGATTAAGCAGACTTTCTCATAACTTTCTTTTCAAGAAATTTTATTTTTAAGTTTGTATTCCAAGTCTGGTCTGTACTTGGGTTGTTTTATTAAAGACAGGAAGCAGTCAGAAAAAGTTTCAATGTTCGATTTACGCAGTAGATTTTAGAGATAATCTCGTGGTAGTTTTTGACATTTCTCTATAGTTACATGCATTACGGCGAATTGGGCTTACGTTGACATGGGTGTGTGCAACCAAATAGAATATGTTAAGATATAAAACATATGTTTTAAAATTATCTTCAACATGAAACTATTTATTTCTCACAACACATGGTGACTACAGATGAAATTAAACCAAACCAAAAAAAAAAAATAGAATGTGTTTTAAAATTCCCTTCACCCAAAACACCAAAGCAAATAGAACAGTTTCTTGGGCTTACGGGTTACTATCGTGAGTTAATAAAAGATTATTCACTAATTGCTAAACCGATTACAAAATACTTAAAAAAAAGATGCGAAAATTAATTTAAATGATCCCATGTACCAAAACAGTTTTGATACATTGAAAAAACTCTTAACAAATGATCCAATTCTCCGATACCCTGATCTAACTAAAGAATTTACATTAACAATAGACGCCAGTAACTTTGCCCTGGGAGCAATCTTGTCTCAAGAAAACCATTCAATTTGTTATGCTTCACGTACTTTAAATGAACACTAAGTTAATTACAGCACAATAGCAAAAAAATTCTTAGTCATAGTTTGGGTCACTAAATATTTTAGACTGATTAGCAGATAGAAAATGTATTTAGAGAGCTTAAAGAAAAAATATATCACGCTAATTTAAAAGAGAGATTTACCAAATTTATTAACAACTGCGAAATTTGCAACTTGGAAAAATACAATAGAAACCCCCCTAAAATTCTTTATAAAATTACAGAAACTCCAAAAAAGCCTAACGAAATAGTTCATATCGATGTGTTTTATAGTTAAAAACAAACCCTATTCATGACTATAATCGACAAATTCACGAAATTTGCTCAAGCATACAAAATTAACAGCCAAACTTGGGTAGAATTTAAAACAAAGCTTTTGCAGCACATAAGCCACACGGTAAAATGGATAAAATTATCGTAGACAACGAACTGGGACTTAAAGCTATACCAATGAGGGAATTTCTTAAACAGGAAAATATCGAAATACATTTCAATTCTAATAGCAACCATACATCAAACGCGGATATTGAAAGGCTACACAACACGATTAATGAACATATAAGACTGCTAAGACACGACGATCTGAACAACACAGAATCAGTGGAAGAAAAAATCCTTAGAATTATTAGATTTTATAATAACACCATACACAGCACTACCAACAAAAGACCAATTGGCAAAATTTCTGAAAACGAGTACACCAAAATCTACGGTCTAATACAAACAAAAAAGGAAAAATACATTAATAAACTGAACAGTGGTAGAACAGATTTAACAATAGGAGATGGAACGACAAAAGAAATAAGAGGCGGAAAAAATCATTCAAAATATAGGAAAGTTAATGCAGAAAAGATTGACGAAAATCATGTCTAAGATACAAAGAACAAGTTAAAGTACTACCAAACACACTTAAGACCGACAAAGAAATTTCAAGACAAAGAGAATCTGTTAAGTATAGTATATATCTGTTAAAGTTCACGCGATGTGAACTTGAAGCCAATTATTCTACAAATGCTTATCTTTTTCTAAATCTATTAGCTTATATCTATTTACATATTGAACGTTGATACGAAAAAATGAAATGCAGCGTAACCATGCATTTTGAAATGCATTACTTAGGTGACAACTGATCTGGGTCAGTTCTCAAAAGAGAATTGGATAACAAACCGATCGCTTGCTTCAGGTACGGGTGTTAAATGCAATGATAAATGGGTCGTTAGAATGCGACCTGCACTAAACGCTAAAGGCGATAAGTGCAATGTGACATAAATGACAATAACGCCAAACATAGCAAGAATAGAGTATTATAATCCATTTATTGCTTGGCTCATCGATAGTGTCAAGTATGAGAAAGAATTTAAATGAAAGTGGGTTATTAAATATAACCCTGCACTTATTGCTTAAGGCGATAAGTGCAATTTGACATTAATGATTTTAACAAAATGATCAAATGAGCTGGTTGAGGGCACTGATTTACAAAAGTTACGCTACACCTCTCCTCTTTTTTGAAAAATCTTTTATGTGTTAGCTATTCAAATAAAAGATTTTCACAACTTTATGAAATGAAGTTTTATATTAAAGTAAGTTTTGTAAAAAAATTATTGTGTAATATTTGAGTGTATATATGTCTTTTAATTTCTAGTAAGTTTTAATGTTATAATGTATTTTATGTAGTTAACAATAAAAACTATGTGAATTAAATTTTACTAAATTTTATAATTTATTTTAATAGTACCTTAAGATGTATGTAAAAATAATTTTATTTACTGTAGTTTGAGCCTATTCTTATGAACTAAAATAGATTTTGAGCTATTTGCTATTTTGCAATTACCTCTGCTGTCCATTTCAATTACCTGAAAAGGGCCCTTTGTTTTTTTTTAATTTTGTTTTTTCTACTAAGTTTCAAGCTCTTTTGTGGGCTTCCTGTAGTCTAAACCTGAACTCTTTGTCAAAAGCGTCAAAGTTATAGATTGGATCTGTTTTGTGTGTTATGAACTCAAAGAGTTTTGGGGTTTTCCCATAGATTAATTCGAATGGTGCGTAACCATGGATGGATGGTGTCGTATTGTAACAATACGTGAAATATTTTAACCACTCATCCCAGTCTGACTTGTCTGGGGATAGATATGCTCGAATGTACTCGTTAAAAGTACGGTGACTCCTTTCAATCATTCCAAGTGTTTAGTGGTGATAAGGTGTCGAAGTTTAATGTTTTATATTAAGTAGTTTGCAAATTTCTGTGAACAATTGATTGATGTACTCAGTTTTTCCATGAGTATAATTTTCGTAATTTTGAGAGTAATTTATTTATTCCACAATGTCCACCTAGGATTGGATCATTGTGAAATTTTTCTAAAATTTCTTTTTTCTTTGTCTGATCTGTTACTACAATATTTCAATTTTTGGGATGATAGCTATCTCTGTTGTTCTTAGTATTTTGTTGCCTATTTGCTTGAAGTCGTTTACATTTTTGTATTTAAATAAATCGTCATTTAGCGAAATTTGAAATTTACGAGATTCTAAATTGTTGACTAATTTTGCAAGTCTAGAAAAGAATTTCTCTAGTGAAATTTTTCTTTGAACAATTAGATCTTTCATATCTATTTCTAGAAGCTTTGTTTTACCATTTATAATGTTCAAGCTTTGCGCGCATTTTTGTAATTTTAGGCAAGGTGTCTTTTTTTAGATTTTTGTGTTTGATTGTTTTATATACATTTTGTGATAATGATTTAGGTATAGGCTGGGAGGTTGGATTTTGGTTTTTAAGTCTGTTTTGATTTGATTTTGACCTTGTAAATACTTGGAATACCTGTGCGTCGCCTACATTAATACGTTTGTTTAGCCCAAAGTCAATACGTGATAATGCATCAGCGCCACAGTTATCCTTTCCTTTGATGTATTCAAGATCAAAGTCATATTCTTCTAAATCTAATCTAATTCGTGTTAGTTTTGAAGACGGGTTTTTTAAAGAAAAGAGGTAAGTTAAAGGTTTATGGTCATTTTTGATTAAAAATTTATTTCCATAGATATATGGCTTAAAAAAATTAACTGCCCAATGGATGGCAGTTAGTTCCTGTTCTATGACAGATTTGTTACTTTCACCCATTGTGAAAGTTTTCGACGCAAATGCTACAGGTAGATGTATGCCGTCGTACTTAGTACGGCTTAGTATGGTGCCACAAGCTATCTTACTAGCATCAGTCGTGATACAGAAAGGTTTATTGAAATCGGGGGATTTCAAAATTTTGGGTTTCAAAAGTGAGTTTTTAAGATAATTGAATGCTGTTTCGCATTCATTTGACCAAACGAATGCTGTTTTCTTTCTATTTAGGCGAGTTAAATGAGTTTAGTGGAATGAAAAGTTTGGTATGAATCTTCAATAATAATTTACGAAGGCTACAAATCTGCGCACTTCGTCTGGATTAGTTTGTTTGGGATAGTTTTGGATTTTATCATATTTGGATTCATCCGGAAGTATACCTTTATTAGTACATTTGTGTCCTAAAAAGGCAACTTCTGGATTGAAAAATGTACACTTGTCTGGGTGTAATTTAAGGTTGGTATTTCGGCATATTTCAAAAATTGATTTTAGATTTTTTAACATATGGCTTTCAAAGCATCCAATCACTATCAAATCATCCATGTATACAAAAGCTTTGTTGGGGCCAAGTCCAGAAAAAGCTATTGACATCATGCGTTGAAATGAATTGGGTGCGATTTTTAAGCCAAATGGTAAAAGTTTGAACCTAAAAGAGCCTTTTGAGATTGAGAAAGAAGTTAGATTTCTAGAATTTTCATCTTGTTTTATCTGGTGAAAACCAGAAACGAGATCTAGGCACGAAAAGTACTTAGCTCTGCCTAATTGATCTAAAATGTCGTCTATGCGGGGTAAAGGGTATTTGTCTGAAGCTATTTTTTTATTTAATTGGCGATAGTCGATAACTAAACACTATCTTTTTTTCTGTTGAATTGGATAGAGACTTTTTGGGTACTAATAGGATGGGGCTATTGTATTCGGAACAGGAGGGTTCTATTATGTCATCTTTACACATTTTATCTATTTGCTTATCTATTTCATCTTTATGAGTATGTGGAAGTCTATAATTTTTAATGTATACGGGTGTTTCATCTTTAAGTCTTTGTTTTTGAGTATAAAAATTGTTAACGCTGACTGTGTCAGTTTCAATTGCGAAAACGTCTGTGTAGTTTTTACAGAGATTTAGAAATGCGTTTCGGTGAGTAAGGTGCAATTTTTAGACAATTTTGATAAAACGGTGTCTATTCTTGGTTTGGAATTTTGGATGGGGTCTATTTTTAAAATGTGGTATGAATCTAAACTTTCTGTTTTGATGGAATAATTTTCTAGTAAAATATTTTTATTTGTGGTATTTAAGATTCTCACATATGGGTGATCTTTTGATGCCAAAGTGTTTGCAACAAAAATACCAGGTGAAATTTCCTGATTTGGTATTAAAATTTCTGACACATTGCAGTTTATACTTATTTTCTTAACTACTTCAGCTCTTGCTGGGAAAGATATCGTATTGGCTTTGGGCTCATCATAAATATGCATTATTTCTTTAAGATTTATGAAATGGGGTCTAATAATGAAAATGCTTCTGTGGAGGTTGTAGTCTAACACACAATTATGGTTTTTAATAAAGTCTAAACCAATGATTCCATCGCATGGTATCGGAAAGTCATTGTTGACTGCTTGGAAGTTTTGAGTTAATTTAAAATTTTTCAGAAAGATTTTGGCTTGAACAAAGCCTAATGTTAATATTGTGCCTTTCCCTATACCTGTACGTTTATATGTTAGTGTTTCGTCAGTTTTAATTTTTTCTACAAAAAGTTGTTTAATAATATTTATGTCTGACCCTGCATCTAGTAAGAATGTATTTGCTAAATCGTTCATAGAAGTTTCCACAAATATATAATTACTAAACTTAAGATTAACATTAAGTATTTTAATTGTTTTTACTCTAAGTATTGGAGTGGGAAATGCGCACCCAGTTGGGCTTGCTGGGAAATCGCCTGCTATTTCCTCTATTATTTTGATTATTATACCGCTGATTATTACTAGGTCTATATTGGGTATTTCCTCTGTTAGATATTTGGCCATTGTATTGTCGCCTTTTGTTCTGACCTCTATACTGTTGTACGTATTGCCCACGATACTGTCCTACATAATCTCCTCTGTTATGTTGTTGATTACCTTTTCTGACAGAGTTTATTTTAAATGCATCTTCAGCATCGTTGCTAGGTTCTACAAACTTCACAACAGCTTCGCTTATATCAGTAAAGTTTGCGGATGGCATTAAATATTTCGCTTTTTCTGATCTTGCATTTTTTGTTATTGTTTTTATCGCTGTTTTTTTTTTTTGAGTAATTCTTCGCTATATTATGAGGGACTCCATAAGAAATGTAGGCGTTCTCCAACTGCTTGGTCAGTTCTTCTACTGCTTTGATGTAATCGTTGGTGGCTTTATTTCTCTGTCTAGCGTTTAGTAGTTTTGCTTCAATTGACTAAACAAATTGATTGAGTTGATTCAGCTTTAACGCTTTGTCTTAATTTTTCAACAATTGCTGTTATTGATGCTTCTGTTGAGACCAAATTCCTGGCCGTACCAGTCAGTTTGCTTTTAATGAGTTCAACCGCTACGCTTTCGTGCATTTCTTTGATAAAATTTACTAAATTAATTCCATCTAAAAATGGTTGTAAATTTTCGAATTTTCAGTCGAAATGTTGAAGGAGTTTCGATGCGGCGGACAAGAAATCATTCACCGTAATCGCCATTGTGCTCAGTATTGGATTTAATTTTTCTAAGGTTTTTTCGGAGGCTGTATCAGTATCGTCGGTATCACTTAGATTGTCATCTGATAAGACTGTTGTGCCAAAAATTTCCGTCTCTATTCTAGTTGTCAAGTCTTTAGGTTTTTCCTCTTGAATTCCTAATCTTTCAAATAATGTTTCTAGTCTCCCTTTTAACGAGTTGAAGAATTAAGAGATTTCTGTCTCTTGAAAAGATGTGAGATTATTTTTAAACTCATTAACTAGATCTGCTATTTGTTTGTGCTTTTCAACCAGTACCCTTAAATGCTTAAGTTGGGTTTGTGTTGCAGGAAGATTGGCTGTATTAAGATATTTATGTGACCTATCAAATTCGGCTATTAGTCCTTTTAATATTGTCTGAAATTCTGGTCATGAATATAAATCTTCTTAAGGAATTTATTAAAATTAAACATCTCCTAACAAATAAAATCCTAGTTTGCTCCACTGTGCAAAAAATTTTTTTCTTTTACATGAAAACGATTTTATCCCAGTGTTCAACCTTAAAATTTATAATTGAGCCATACATACATTAGTTCTCGCTAGGAGCTATGCTTTGTTATTGCTTGTTATAAAACAAAGAAAGTAAAAAAAAAACAAAATACAAAAGCATTGAATTAAAGTGGCTTTGGCCTGCAATGTCTGCTTGTCGTTGTTTTACAAGTCAACTGAGGTTTGTTCTTTTATTCAAAGTAAAGAAATTATGCCTGTTATTTGAAATAGCAAATGACTCAAAATCATTGCGATATTTTTATTTATATAATTTTAAGTAGGCTATTTAAAATAAATTTTTTTTTTTTATACAAGGTGGCGCAGAAGTAATCCTCCTATCAGAAAATGCTATACATTTTGCGATTGGCCCCTAATGTCAGTTCTGTTTTGACATTTGTGTAGTAAACACATGCGAAATACACGTTAATAAACAATGTTACGCTTTACTGCTCCAGAACGCGGAATATTGGTGACTATTTATTTGACCAATAATCGGTCGGTGAATTTGGCACAACGTGAATTTCGTCGCAGATTCCCTGGCCGTCCAACGCCTACTGGTGAAACACTGCGACGTTTAGCCGCTCGCCTCGAAGAGACTGGCACAACACGAGATGCTGCCAGGCGTGGCAGACCCCGGAGTAGCCGTTCTGCAGAGAATATTGCTGCTGTAGCCGAGGATGTCATGGAAGCGCCGTCGACATCGACCAGACGACGTGCCACGCAAATGGGTATCGGTCGACGTTCTTTACAGCGAATTTTGGTATCAGATTTGAAGATGTTACCGTACAAAGTCAGTGTTACTTGCACTGGCCAGCAAGATCGCCTGATTTGATCGCTCCAGATTTCTTTTTGTGGGGCTTTTTGAAGTCGCGGGCTTATGTCAACAAGCCTCAGACTCTTGCAGCTCTTAAAGACAATATCCGTCAAGAATGTGAGGACCTATCGCCGGAAGTTTTGGCCGAATTGATGAAAAATGCCATAAAAAGGGCTCAAATGACAATCAACTGTGGCGGCGGCCATTTACATGACATCATATTCTCGACTTGATGTAAAAAAAATTAAAATACCAAATAAAAATAATCCACAAGAAGAATCAAAGTTTTTCATTTTTTTTTTAAATTACAGCCAAAAAACATCGCAAGGTTACTTTTGCGCTACCTTGTATATGTATATATATATATTTTAAATATAGAATGTATGTATGCTAAAATTTTTTTTTAAATTAAAATTTGTGATATTTAATTTCGAAAATTGCAAAACCTATTACATTTATCTGTGTAAATTTATTATATAATATAATAATATAAATAATATTTTATTTTATTAATATTTTTATTGATTGTACTGCTGTCTGAAATAGTTGACATTTGTTGCTGCTTCTTTTTATATGTTTTAGAGCTGGTGATCTCTGTTGAAAAAAAATTCCGTATTAAATAAAAATAAATATTATTATAAATATAAATAAAAATAAAAATTATTACGTATGTTGTCACTATTATTTTTATTGTCGCTATCATGAATATTTCGACATAGTCATTATTTTTATTGTCTTTAACTGCACTCTCATTCACATGTTCGCGTAATGCTTCCGTTAGTTTTTCCGTTTCGTTCTCTTCAAGTGTCTTTTCGACTTCATATCACTCGTTATAAAAAAAAATTCTTTATTGTTCAGCTCAAACACTTTTCTTTTCTTTTTGGAAGTTCCAGAGTGGCACGATTGCCATGTTAAGTATAAATAATATCCAAGGTTTTTTAAGATATATATTTTATTTAAACTTTATAATTTTATTCTTATTTTTATTAACTATTATTCTTTTATTTTTATTATTAATAAAAAGAAAGTTCACGCGATGTGAACTCGAAGCCAATTATTCTACAAATGCTTATCTTTTTCTAAATCTATTAGCTTATATCTATTTACATATTGAACGTTGATACGAAAAAATGAAATGCAGCGTAACCATGCATTTTGAAATGCATTACTTAGGTTACAACTGATCTGGGTCAGTTCTCAAAAGAGAATTGGATAACAAACCAATCGCTTTCTTCATATACGGGTGTTAAATGCAATGATAAATGGGTCGTTAGAATGCGACCTGCACTAAACGCTTAAGGCAATAAGTGCAATGTGACATAAATGGCAATAACGCGAAACATAGCAAGAATAGAGTATTATAATCTATTTATAGTATTATAATTTATTGCTTGGCTCATCGATAGTGTCAAGTATGAGAAAGAATTTAAATGAAATTGGGTTATTAAATATAACCCTGCACTTATTGCTTAAGGTGATAAGTGCAATTTGACATTAATGATTTTAACAAAATGATTAGTGCTGGTTGAGGACACTGATTTACAAAAGTTACGCTACAAATCATACTATTAAGAGTATAATTAAGAAAAAATAGAATATTTTCTCTTAAGAAACAGAACATTCTAACCCACAGGTAACAAACTATACTATGGACTTATTTACGTTAATTTTTATGATTTCCTTGGCAACGTGGACAAAAGCACAACTAATGGACTTGCAGGAACTGACACATCGGCTATATTCCGATAAAACTTGGAGAAGTAAAAGTTATCGACGACTATGTTAAAGTATTCCACATAAGTAATAAACATTACTAAATACGAACTAACGACAGAGCGTATTCAGAGTAACATCAGTATGTTTAAGGTATCTACAACATTCACTCATTCACTCATTAATACGTTAGAAAGAAATTTCATTCTTTTAATGACAAAAATCGAGGATTGTACTTAAATTTTCCGACAAAATCGCGGCTTAATAAACGTCTTAGGTAGAGGAATAAAATTTATCTCAGGTAATATGGACGAAAGACAAGACATTCAAAACACACTTAAAAATTTTAAAGAAACGGGAGACACTACGTAAGGAAAAATAAATAACGTAACACATGTCAGTTATATACTATCCTCTCTGATAGAGAATGTAACAAACCATATAAGAATTCAACAAAAAAATCATACAAAAACACCTTAACGCATTTCAAAACAAAATAACTGACCTAGAAGACGAAATAATTTTCACGCAACATATTTTTCAGATAAATAACGACATAACATTACTTAACAACCACATAGAAGACATAGGCAGAATAATCTTTGCAACTAAACTCAATATAATACCGACTAACATATTAACGAAGACGGAACTTAATTTAATTATTGACTACGAAAGCTATACAAATATTAAGGTTGCAATTACTTTTCAACACAAATTAATCGCAATAACGCTTTCAATACCTACATTTTCAAATAACACTCTATCCCACATTATATTCGAACCTATACCTAATGACCAAAATAAAACCCTTTATGTGAAAAAATATGATATTCTGATAGATTTCACAAACAATATTTATGATACCTATGTAGAAGAAAACATGCACAAAAATTTATTAAAAAAAATAGAAGACGATTGTATTAAAAATATAGTTACACTTAGGGCCATTTTGTTCACAAAGGGCATAAATATGATTTAATTCGGGGATAACTATCTCTATTATATAACTATCTCTCTAGCCCCGAATTCGTAAAAATAAAAAATTAAGGTAGCAACCTTATCCAATATTTTGAATTTTAAAATTCTGCCACCAGATTCGAAATCATTAACGCCTCAATACTGTTTCCCCATGTTTAAAATTCTGAAAACAAAACATTTTTAGGTGGCAACCTTATGTGTAGAAAATTTTATTTACCGTGTATGTCGCAGAGATGGTTCAATTAATTGCAGCACCCGTGCGACCGCGGCCTTCGTCAATCGAAAACGATAGACGAAGTCATTCTCGTCCTTCTTTCAGAATTTAATTAAAAATTAAAACATATTTTGACATCAAGTAAATAAAAAATATTAAAATGAGAGTGATGAGAGCGAATACAAAATCTTAACTCACCAATTTTCACGAGTTAAATTATTCTAGAGTTAAGCTATCTCGCCACCATTTTTATCTCCAGCTTGAAGAGTTAAAAGCTTAACTCACTGTTAACAAATGAAAATCTGGAAAAATCATGGAATTAACTCGGGGATAAATTTATCTCTCTGTGAACAAAATGGCCCTTAAAGAATGTAGTTGTGATATCAAAATAGCCAAGGAACAAGAATTTAAAGAAATTTCTAAAGGTCTATTAATATTCAAAAAATTTTACTCAAACATTAATCATACATGATAATCATTATAATCAGATATAAAAAGCAAAGGAACATTTCTCCTAAAATTGAAAATGAAAATGAAAATGAAAAAGTCACCTTCACGGACATTCAGTTAAAATAATTATATGTGAAAAAATTGTCATTAGATACTAACATGGATGAAATTTGGGTAAAAAACAAATCAATTCATACCATTAATTTAAGTATAAGTTCTTTTTTCATTATTATCATTATACCAGTGATAATCCCACTATTACTCAGAAAGAAAAATCAAATACTTAATATTTCGTCGGTGCCTCAAACTAACGGTGGGGGAGTTACAATACAGCCTGTAACACTGCCCATACCTAATAAAATATAAATGAATTCCTTCGAAACCACTTGAGTAACCAAAAACTAAGTCAGTCAACACCAGTGCATTCTACTGCCCTAGCTCAATTCCATGGAAAGAAAAGTGAGCGTACACATAATTGTGCAAACGAATCCACGCTTTTCCACACAACCAATCGTTCACTTACTGACCTAAAGAAAGAAGTGCAGGCAAGTTTGTGTAAAGGAACATATGCTGACCAATCAATAATCCACACAAGTGAAAACAAAAAGAAAAAACGAAAGATATAATTTAGAACCAATAGCAATGGAAAGAAAGTGTTTACGAATTTTGCGTCACTTTCTTTTCCACCCAAAAGACTCTGCTGAAGGAGCACAATAAGTTAATTTGAGACGTCCGCGAATTACACTTATTTTACTTTATATACCTCTGTTAGTAGTAAGTTAAAGTCAGTCTATTACTAAGATTCACAAAATAAAGATAAAGATAATTAGTGAATAATACAATCTGTGTTTTATTTTCAATTTATAATAATCAATCTTAAAAGTCATCAACTCTTATCATGTCATTTAAAAATATACCGTCGACAAAAGAACACATCTGTTAAAAAAAAAAATGAAAAATAATTTCATCTATTACTCACATATTTTTATATTGTACAGGTATTTTCAGCTACAGTACCAATTGATTTGAGTGAAAATGAATTTACTAAAACACAGTTTGCTGTAAAATTAACTAATAATGATACTGTGATCAAACAACTAAATTTTAAACTTTTAAAGTTTAGTAAAGATTTAAATGGAAACGATGAGTCAGCAACAGAAGTAAAACCTCAGTCGTTAACAGATCAATCATTTGCAGTTAATGAGGCTATTGAAGCATTTAGGCACGACTTAGTAAAAAAAAGGAGCAAAATATTGCTGGAATTATTGAAAGTTCACAACCATTTTACAGGCATTTTCAACTACAATACAAAGATAATATAAAATTGAGAATTCGTTGTACATATGACAGCAATTACTTGAAACGTCGATTAAATATTTCGTGATTTGAATATCGTCTAGTTGAATACGAAAGATTTTTAAGTAACGGTGAAATTGATGTGGTTACTAAGGATGATACTACTTTTCGTTCAGATACGACATTAATCAACATTCAAGATTATAAACATGATTTGGAAATGGAAATATACTAAAATTTTATCAATCTGTTATAAATTTGCAGTCATCATGTTAAGAGGTTTTAAAAACGTCTAAATTTGTTGATCATTATACCAATTGTGTATGGTCAACGGATGAAACAACTTGTGGTCCTGATACATGTGGATACTCCTTTATTGATGTATTATGGAATGATGCTTTGAATATATTAAACTTTTATTATAATATAAAAGTTTAAATTTTAACAAGTTTTCTTCAGTCAACATCGTGATCTAGATCAGGGATCGCCAAAAAATTTTTTTTAAGAGTGCAACAACAATTACAACAAAAAACAACAAAAACAGGAAATAGTTGGCTCCGTGATACAATAAGGAATTATTAACATAAAAACAATACATAAAAGCAACAACACGCATGTCTGTAGCGACGAAACACTACGCAAAATTACCAACAAGAAACCTTCAGTATAGCAATAATTGTGCGCGGTCGCATGCACTGAGTTGACCAGCAACGAAAAAACACCAACAACAACTCGCGCTATATTTACCAACAACAACAAGAAGAAACAACAACACACACGCGCTGTATTGTAGCGGTGCAGCTGCGCCTGTGAACGATTCGGCGAATTACAACAATCATGAAAATCTTGAAGTTGTTGTAAAAGAGTGGAAAGAGTTAGGCGCTGACGACCGCTGATCTAGATAACACTTGACAATGTCTGAGGAGAGAATTTTAGTTATAGATATTCAAGGTTTCTACATCAATAATGAATTTAGTGTAAAAGAGATGAGTATTTTAGTGGATGATGACTCACAAGTGCAAACATTTATTATTAGACCGCCTCTTCAATGTTCTATGCTGACATCAAAAGAAAAAGTTTCGTATAATTGGCTTTATAATAATCATCATGGATTAAAATGGGAAGATGGCAATTCAACTTTGGCAAATATTATAGTATATTATGTAGCATATATTAAGGATAAAATTTTTATTTGATATGTTAAAGGCTTAGATAAAATTAAGTGGATTAAAAATTTGTTTAAAGATGAAATTATTTATCATAACCTAGGTGATTTAAACTGTCCAAATTTAAAAACTCTGTATCAAAATAATCAAGCCATAAATGTTTGTAGCTATCATAAGAAACATTTAAGTTGTGAAACAAGAAGTTTATAAATGAAGATCTAAAATTATAAAACGATTTGCGTTGTTATTTAGTACTTAAATTATATTAAATAGATATCGATCATCAGTTCATTACCAAAACTCGTCAAGTCCATAACAATCTCTTTAAGCGAAACCACGTCAACTCTTATTGAAAAATATTTTCCGCCCATTGAATTTGCAACAAAATATGTTTGCGGACTTGTAGACTTTGTAACATTTAATTCTATACCCAATGAAGATGTCTACAACAATTTATTTCATATCGGACCACATACTATTACAATACCCGTTTGTTCGTATGAATTTGAGGATATTGGATTTTTCTTGGAAACAGCGGTAAGAGACATTTATAGATCAATTTCCTGGAAATTGAATCGAACAACAACACTTTTAAAACTGAAATTGCATCCTCCATGGATATAGATTTTTCAAAACCAAACAGTATAGGACAGCTGTTGGGATTAAGTAAAAGAAAGTTGATAGTTAATGAGCTACCGTATGAGGAGTTTATCAAAATGATATTTTTAGAACCATTACAATAAATAGAAAAAACAGAATATATGCATAAAGGTCAGTCAGATATAACTAGGAAAAACTTTGAATCTGATTTACCTTTAAATATTACAAATAAAAACACAATACGAATTTAATGTAACTTGACAACCGGATCATATATTAATAATACATTAGTTCATACTATTCACGAATTTCCTCTGGATGTTTCACCAGGATATAAAGTAAATGAAAAACCACGGAATGTTACTTACCCATCAACTGTTAACATATAAACAACATTACGATAAGAGTCTTAAATCAAGACGGAGACCTTATAAATTTTTGAGGAGAAAAATTTCCGACTTCACTTTAAGCCAGAATAAAAATGATTATTTACACATAATTAAAAAAGAATTTCCAGTTACTCCTACATCAACACTCAACCCTGGACATACAAAAAGGAAACTGTTGACAGCAGCTAATAAAGAATATTTAAAATCTTTGAGACTTAATCTTCAATCATGAATGAGATATTAAATGTCCCTTAAAATCCAACATATGATGAGAGCATTATAAAAAGGGAATAACATAGTTATTCGCCATATTTGAAATCTTTTAACAATAATGATGAGATTCTTTTACCAATTTAAAATCAGGACCTCTGTCTTACAAAGTTAGAGTATGATTTACGTTCATGGCTTTATAGCAAAACGTGAAGGAGGAAAAGGTGTAGCAACAACAGGTGTGAAAGTTAAAAATAATTTTGTTTCATATTTGTTTGATAAAATTCGATATGAAATTAATGGATGAAATTAATGATATGAAATTAATTAAATAATTCTTCATCTAATGAGAGATCATTTCATCCTACTAATGCTGCTGATCAATTAAAATTTACAATATTGGATGTATTATGGAAAATGCCCCACATACAATTATCGGACTTTGCAAAATTGGAAATGTGCAATCGATAATAAACAACAAAAACCCTATTTTAATGCTATTTTGAAGTTGGGACTGTCATGTTAATCCAATGCTTTCAAAAAGTACAAAGGTTTTATGGAATATAAAACTAGCTCCGCAAAATGAAAAAACTAAATTTCTTATCATCGGTCTACAAAAAGAAAAAGGTAAAGAGGAAGGAAATACATTCCATTATTGCAATATCGCTAATTTAAAAGTATATCTAAATTCTGATTCATATCCCTATGCTGATTTAAATAGTCGCTTTGAAATGGGGCAGCATGCTGTTCCATATATGTATGTGAAATTCAACAAGGTTATTATATGCGAGTACCTCAACCATTGCTAGATGTCGTTGGACTCAAGGCTATTGCTCCGCTAATTATTGCTGATGTAACACATCAAAATGAAGCAGTTATAACTGACCTATTGATATACGAATTGAATTTGATACCGAAGCAAACAAACCGATGCCAGATATAACATCAGACTATTCTCTAGTAATCCACGATCGTTTAATTGAATACTTTCCTCTAACCAGCAAAATCAGAAGAATTATTTAAATGTGTGTGAATTATAAGAAGGTAACCAGTCATCATCTGATCTTTATTGTAGAAGGTATTTTAAATAAAACCATCAACTAAATAAAATAAAATTAATAGATTGAGAGGGTAACGTAAATTAATTTATTGCAACTGCTTCGAGGAGAAGTGTAAGAAGAAGAAGGATGATCAAAAGTTAGTAAAATGGGCAAAGAAGCAAAAAAACGCTAAAAATAAGATTGGTAAAGGAGTAAAAAGATGAAAAAACAGAAAAAGAAGATAGAGCAAAATTTTACTCGAAGCTGAATGGTTAAATCCATTACTTCTTATGCACGTAATTATTACTTTTTATGCATGTAATTATCAACATTTATATATAATAAATCAATAAAATAACAATAAAAATTCATATATAAATTAACTCGTTTTGTTTTATTTATATCAGCATAGTTGAGTATGGTCATGGTTATGATGACACTTTCAATCGCATACTTAATTTATCATTAACCCCAGCCTCAGCTGCAGCCGCCCTTGCTGCTTTCATACTTTGTCTTTCCATTAGTCAACCAACTTTTATTATTTTTTTAATAATTTTTTTAAATTTATTAAAATGCTTAATACTGCCCCCTTATCATGAACTTGCTGTTTTTGGCTTGCTTATTATGCTTACTATGAAGCCCGGGTTCAATTCCAGCTCAGACAGAAAATTTTTTCAATTGAATTAATTTTTCTGTTCAGTCAATGCAGACAATGGCAAACCTCAGAGAGTAAAAATTGCCATGTAAAGCTTCTTCAGAACATAAGCCGTTCGGAGTCGGCATAAAACACGTAGGTCCAGTTCTCGGTCATTTGTGATCAAACATTTAATAACACGCACAACACAATTGATCAATAGAAGCTAGGTCGAAGTCCTTCCAAGGGCCGAAATGGCCAGTTTATTTTATTTATTATGAAGCTTGGGCTTATCATCTTTAACGTGAAATTTGTAGCGACTTAAATTCATACACATATTAAACAAGCATAGAAAAAATATTAAACTTCTACAATGCTCTCTTATCTTAAACTTTCGGTTTTGGACAAGCTTGGGCTTATCACCTTAAACTTGAAATTTTTGTAGCGACCTTAATTCATAAACATATTAAATTTATTAAAATGTTATGTTGATTTTATATGATTTAATTACAAATTCTAAATGTTTGATATTTTAAATCATACTTGATTTTAAATACAAATTCTAGTTGTTTGATAGTTTAAAATCGTTTATTGACTATCAAATATTTAGAATTTGTATTTAAATCATATAAAATCAACATAATAACAAGGTCATTTAGAAAAAAACTTTAATTTATTAAAATGCTTAACATCTACACTGCTCCCTTATCTTGAACTTGCAGTTTTGGCTCCGGTTACTATGCTTACAATGAAGCTGAGGGCTTATCACCTGAAACTTGAAATTTTTGACTTATAACAACAACAACACGCTTCAGCCATGCTACATCAGCCAGGTTGACCAGTCCATCTAGCTATCCGTCCGTCCATCTGTCCATCTGTCCATCTTTCCGTCTCGCATGCTTGCTTATCGCCAATTTATAACAACAACAACACCATACTTTAGCTACCCTTTCATCCGTCCGTCTGTCTATCTGATAATCTGTCCATCTTTCCATTTCGCATGATTGCTTATCACCAATTTATAACAACAACACGCTTCAGCCAACTTGAACGATCGTCCGCGACGCCGACTGCGCTGCACATCACAATTTTGTGAATTTGAAGGCCCTTAAGGAAATACACGCATTTTTAATTAAGAATCTCCACAGCTTATCTACTGTTGTTTTAGCCCGTGAGGATACGCATAGGTCCTACAAGAAAAGTGGTGCAACAAGCGATTAGACTTGCTGCGTGTTAAGTGTTTCTTATTAAAAAAAGGTAAATTAAAAGGTAAATGCCTTAATCGACTGCGTTGGACTATGGCGTGAATGCCGCTCTGTTTCGTCCTTATTTATACTTACGTTTTAGCATATTTTCCAAATTGAAATGCATTTTTTCTTATTAGCATCCATCTACTCGAGTCTTTATCATTCAATCGAATCTTCATAGGTTTTCAATCACTTCTACTTAATCACTAGAATTACTTAATCACACAAACTTCTACTTAACACCTAGGTTTTTAAGTTACACAATCATTTTGGTAAGTATTTGTGCAAGATTGCCTTCCGCATCTTGCACAAAAATTATTAAGTTTTCAACCAGTTTCTTGCATTATCAAGAACATCATTATGATGTTTTCAATCAAGTTTTTGTAAACCTAACGTTTATTAATTATTATAACAAATACGCATACGTTCATACGTACTTTGAAAATACTTAATTGCAGTATTTCTGCACGTACCTATTTAGCGTAAACTCGAGCTGAACAAGCGTACAAACATTTTTTACGTTGTGAAAATTACGTCACATGCATAGCCAAAATGTATGCATGCTAATTCCAACAATTAAACATTATTTAAATTAATTTACCTCTGCTTTATGCAGTGTAAGCATTTCTGCGTCGACTCCACTGAAGTAAATTTTTGGTTTATTTGATTGTGTTTTAAATCACTTGTCTTTTAATAAAATTAAAACTGATCGCCCAGTTGTTGTTGCGGTAGGTCAGTGTTAATTTTATTTTGTTGTTTGCTTTACCTTACTTTACTTGGCCTTGGCATTGAATTCATATTAAAGTGCCGCAATGCAATGAGCGTTGATCGCTCGCTCTTTTGTTGAGATGGATCAACTTTTGGCCAGCTGGTGGCCACCAGTAAACAGGCAATATTTTGGGGAATGCATCGTTCTGGGTCACAACATTCCTCCCCCCTTACACAAAGAAAATTTTTAACTTGAAGAGGTTGAATTAATTTTTTGTTCATTTTGTTTGTATGCTTGTTCATTATCAGTTATATTATTTCTCGTTACTTTATTTCTATTAGTAAAAAGCCGCTCTGATATTGCGTCAACAAGTTGTTTGTTAATGAATTTTTGTCTTTAAATCTGACTTTTATTGTGTGCTTATATTTCTTATTTGAATTATGCTTGCATTGTTAAAAACGAAAATAATTTTTTTCTTAATTTTTTCTTGTCGTATGACTTATGTACTTATTTTTGTTTTATTGTTTCTTAAATTTTACTAATCTATTTACTATTGTTTTATTAACCCCTTACTTCCTGGCACTTGTTGTTTTCTTTCCTTTCAAACATTGTTTATTCCTGCGTTGTCCACTGATGCGCTGGAAGACTGTCACGGCGTTGTACTTTTTTATATAGTGGTTGTTGAAAAAGCTTTGGTTACGCCTTCGCGGTGCAGATGCTGTTGAAGTGTGTGTGCTGGTGATACTATGAGGATTCGTTACTTGAATTTGATCGATCTCGTCTTCATTGTCGTTCATCAATCTATACTATGATTTTTCAAACTTCTTGTTATTCCTGTTGGTGATTATATTGCTTTTGTTTGCCAGGAGGCTTTAAGCCCTATAGCTGGTTAACCCGGTCTTCGTTTAAAGATGGGCCAGGAGACTTCACGTCTTTGCTGGCTAACCTGGACTTTTTTATGTCTATGTTGTAATCTCAGCATGCTTATATTTACTTTAAACTTTTACTTTTTTTATAACTCTTAGCTTGCCGCTGTTTATCCTCGGCACGATTTTAAAACTTTTGAGTTATCGCCAAAATGTTGTTTTGTTGTCTGTCAAATTATTTTAATGAAGTTGTGATGCCCTTTTGTTGGCTGAATTGGCGGTTTTTGTTTTCATTGTTTTAAGAAGGCTTTTACACCTTTTTTGTGTTGAATTCTTTTATTTTTGTTGTTTTACTTCGGAAGTTTTTCATTCTATATAACGTTCTTGTTGTGTTACAGTATTATATTACCACAATGTTGCCTTACGAATGTTTTTATACATTTAGTTGTATTAAAATATTAAGTTTGTTGTTTTATTTTAAATGTTTTTACTCCTCATGCTATATTACATTATCGTTGTTTACGAAGGTTTTTATACCTTTTGTTGTATAATTTTTAAAATGTTCTGCTTTATTAAGATTTTTTATTCCTTTTGTCGTTTTAAGTTCTTTATTATTTTTCTTTACTTTTTAAAAAGGTTTCTATGCCTGTAGATTTAAATTCTTTATTTTGTTGCTTTGAAAATGTTTTTATACCTTTTGTTGAATTAAATGCTTAAATGTTGTAGTTTAAAAAAAGGTTTTT
This sequence comes from Dichetophora obliterata, assembly GCA_963920525.1. Classification (NCBI taxonomy): domain Eukaryota; kingdom Metazoa; phylum Arthropoda; class Insecta; order Diptera; family Sciomyzidae; genus Dichetophora; species Dichetophora obliterata. Next base: position 144,064,138 of record OY986436.1, on the reverse strand, counting down.
ATACCTTTTGTTGTATTTAATGCTTAAATTTTGTAGTTTTAATAAGGTTCTTATATCTTTTGTTGCATTTAATGTTTAAATTTTGTTGTTTTAAATAATCAGTTTTTTTATCTTCACAGCACACACTTCTCGTAATTTAAGTTTATTGCTGTCTGATACTGACTTAGCTGCTCCAACGACGTCGTCTTCTGTTGCACCCCCACTCCATGATATACGAGATTCCCTAATCTATTGTAAACCTTATTTGCGTGCCTGTAAACATTTTTTTTTTATCTTTATTTTATTATTTCTATATTCGATTGCAAAAGAATTCATCATATTTGTTTGTATTTATTTTGTTTTTTCAATCTTGGCGTACAACTCTGTCTATCATATTATTTACTGTATTAGCTTCTCCATATAATTCATTCATTTTTCTCCTTCTTACTTTGTAACTCTATTTTTTCTATATTTCAATGCAAAAAGGCATGATAACTTTCTTGTTTTTTTATATTTGAATTCAATCATCCATATATATAAATCTTTTCTACAATTTCAAATTGTATTTCGCTTTCTTTTTCGTTTTCACACTTGTATACCCAGCATTTTGCTGTAATCGAAAAAATCACATCTCAAATTTAATTTTTGCTATTCTTTCCATACATGTTTAATAATTTACTCTTGTTAGCAACAATTACTGTGTAAAATTTTAATGTATAATTTTTATCAACTAGGGATTTTCTTTGTCTTTGCATTCATACTTCTCTTAAAATTATAATTTTAAAGAAATAATTTATGAATACTAACTTATTCACATATTAAATGTTTCCCCAATTTATTTGTGTTTTGTTATTGTTTAGAAAGTGAGATTTCATTTCCATAAAAATTAAAATTTAACATTATTCAACTATAACTTTGCCGAGGCTTAATATTTTCCCTTTGTGAGAATTTTTTTCTTCTTCTTTTTAAACTTCCCATTTTGATTTCTATATTCAAGAAATTCTCAAATTTCTTATTTGTGTGTATTTTTTTTTTCAATCTTAACTTACAGACCTATTTATTATTTTATTTGCTGTATTAACTTATCCATACATTTTTTCCTTTTCTCCTTTATAAATTGATTTTTTCTTTACATTTTTGAATTCAATCATCCATTAATCGGTCATCCCATGTCAAATCGGACGCTTTTGTCCAAAAACTAATTTTGACGATTCCGATTTTTTTCAAATTTTTCACGTCGATAGAACTTTAAAAACAAAAAATATTTGCATACTTTTTTATAATTTTTTATTTATTTTTTCGCAGTTTTACACAGTGAAAAATTAAAAAAAAAATCAGAAATTGTCATTCAAACATGTAGTCAAACAAATATATCTTCTAAGCCGTTAGTCCTAAATATTTTTATATTTTATATTTTAAAAATTTCATTCACATTTTTCATATTCATCACCCCTATTTTTTGGCACTTTGAAAATATTATTGTTTTGAGGCATTCATTCTTAATGCATTATCAAAATTTGATGTTGGAGAATCAATTTTTACTTTTTTTAACGAAATTTTCAAAAACTAATTACACAATTTTTAAGTACAAAATACTTTAATTTTTAATTAAAAATGGAATTTGTAGAATATTTTGCTAAGCTAGGTACATATCGTCGCTGCGCCAACAAAAACAGTTATATGTATTTCAGTAACTTTTCTGGAGAGCAAAAATATACATTTTTTTCAGAGCATTTCTAGTACCGCGAGCAATAACTGTTTTTGATCACTTCTAAATAAAAAAAAAATATAAAAATCTGTAAATGCAGAAATGTGTGCAAAAGATAGTGTGAATAAAATATGCAATAATAAAATTTACAAAAATCACATAACTGTTTTTTCTGGCGCAGCGACGATATGCAAAATCAGTCACATTGAAAAATTTTATCAACTCGCTAAAATATACTATTCCTCTGCAGACACTCTATTTCTTGGATGTAATTCCGTGATGTATACCTATATTAATACTAAATTATGTAAAATTGTTTTAACATTTTATTTATAATTTCTTTTCGTTCTTGTAAACTTGAACAATAGTTGAAAAAGTTGATGTGAATGTAGTGCGCATAAGTAACGATGCAATTTCGCAATGCTTAAATCACGACACAATAGTAGTTCATTTATTCTAGCGTGGCTTAAATAATTTCGTGCTGAAAAAATTGCGAGAAGTAAACAAAATATTTTACTTCTCAGATGGAGCAGTCACTCAATATAAGAACAAAAAATTTTATAAATCTATGCAAGCAAACATTAATAATCCGACAAATACTCCTGTTGAATTTTATAATGGGGTTTCAAACAACATGACAAGTATTGAATCGGAATATTTTTTATCAAAGCAGTACAACTCTGAAAAACAATCTCTCAAAAAGCGATTCGAAAAAGTAAAAATGATACGCGGGACTTAAACCCACCATTCCTTTATACCACGGGTCAAAGGGAAAATTGGTATGCGCATTACATCCACATCATATTTTTTAACTATTGTTTAAGTTTACAAGAACAAAAAAAAATTATAAATAAAATGTTAAAACAATTTTACATAGTTAAGTATTAACATAGGGATGCATCACGGAATTACAACCAAGAAATATTTTAGCACATTTCAAAAATAGAGTGTCTGCAGAGGTATAGTATATTTTAACGAGTTGATAAAATTTTTCAATGTGACTGATTTTACATATCGTTGCTGCGCCAACAGAAACAGTTATGTGATTTTGTAATTTTTTTATTGCATATTTTGTTTACACTATCTATTACCCACATTTCTGCATTTGCAATTTTTTATATCTCATATGATGTAGAAGTAATAAAAAACAGTTAATACTCGCAGGACTAGAAATGCTTTGAAAAAAATTTGTTTTTTGCTCTCCTGAAAAGTTACTGAAATACTTATAACTGTTTTTGTTGGCACAGCGACGATATGTACCTAGCTTAGCAAAAATTTCCATTTTTAATTAAAAATTAAAGTATTTTGTACTTAAAAATTGTGTAGTCAGTTTTTGAAAATTTCGTTCAAAATAGTAAAAATTGATTCTCCAACATCAAATTTTTAAAATGCATTAAGAAGAAATGCCTCAATACGACAATATTTTCAAAGTGCCAAAAAAATTGTGGTGCTGAATATGAAAAATGTGAATAAAATTTTAAGTGGTCAAAAATTTTTAAAATTTTTTACAAAAGAGTTTGTAAAAAAGGATACTACAATAAAGACCAATTCAAGAACATTAAAATATGTCTTCATCATTTTCTTGTAGGACATACGGCTTAGAAGATATAGTTGTTTGAGCACATGTCCGAATGACAGTTTTTGTTTTTCTCTATAATTTTTCACTGTACATAAATGCAAAAAAAAAAATTAAAATTACAACAAAAAATATGCAAATATTTTTCTTTTTTAAAGTACTTTAAAGTACCACGTGCAAAGTACCAAATTTTTTTCAGAAACGTGAGTTTCGAAAAGCGTCCGATTTGACATGGAATGACCGATATATATTTCATAATTTTTCTAAAATTTTATAGTTTTTAAACTGTATTTTGTTGTGTTTACAATTTTGTACTCAGCATTGTGCTGTAAAACAAATTTTATATTTTTTAAGTTGTTTTTGTTTTCTTATTTATTCAATTTTGCAGAATTCTGAATTTTCGCTATTAATTGCTCCTAACTTTAACTTTATTAATTTTATTGTGACATTTCATTTTTAACCTCAATCTTTCTATGCGTAAGATTATTTTAAACTTCTTTTATTTAATTCGCTTGCAACCATTTACTTCTCCAATCTTAAACATTTCTTTGTTTCTTTAAAATTTTATTTTTCTCAAATTGTTAAATCAATTATCTTTTAATAATTTTTCTGTACTGTCTCTATCATTTTACTGATTATATTTAACAGCGTATTTATTGGACGTTTTCAAATTGTCTTCCTTCTCAATGAACTTATTTCTTTTCAAGTACATATTTATTTAAGTCACTCCAATATGACCTAATATTTTTAAATAGAGTGGCACTATTCTGGGATCTACAAGTAGAATGCGTTGTACTAGAATTTAATCCTTGCGAGGGACTACTGAACCAACGTCAATCGCTTTGGAGATGCCAAAACAATTGCCTTGTACTTTAGAATTTCTTGGTTCTTCTTTTTCTTCCCGCCCTTGGCTCTCTAATTGCTTCATTCATGTGCCCAAATTTTTTCTCTTTTCATTTTATAATCATTTCATCATATCTTTTTCACATCTTTCTTTTAACTGATTCTTCCTTGAGTACTTCTTTTAACTTTATTTTTTTGCAACATCCGTATTTTGGCTATACCTTTTTTATATTCTCTACTTTTGTTTTTTTTTCTCTGTAACCTTTTAAAATTCTATTTTATATGCACTTTTTTTTATAACTTTACTAACACTTTTATAATATATAATATTTATTTCATTCTCATATTTTAGTACTGCTAATATGTATTTTATACTATTTCCCCCTTTCCCGTACATTTTTTATTCTATATTATTAGTTTTTCCCTCATAAAATTTTCTCTTATGAAGCTACTTATTTTGTAGCCTAACTTATTATTTTCTTTAATATTGACAATTTTCTTTGCTAATTTTTACCTATTTTGCTAGCTCCACATGAAATAATTTCAGCAAATTATTATGCAACCTCATATTCTTCTCTTTTATTAAAATTTCCGTTGTAACTGGGCTTCTAATAGCCACTTCATCAAACGGCCCTGTCCAAATTGGAGAACGCTTATTCTTCCTTACTTGATTTTTAAGGAGCACCCTGTCTCCTACTTTGAATTCTACCGCGATCGTCTTATTATCATAGTATTTCTTTGAATCTGGCTTTACCTGATCCTGATTTTTACGCACTGATTCGTGTGCCCTCTGTATTTGATACATTAATACCATCAAAGGGTCATCTGTATTATATTCAGGGCCACATTTGATTCTTAAATTTGTAGGCATTTCGGAATCAAATCTGTGTAATGTCCTAAATGGCGTTTGTTTTGTCGATAAATGAGGTGTAACCTCTGATCCCAGTAAGACCCATCTTCCTTCGCAAAACTTCTTAAATATACCGCCAAAGGTCTATGACTTCGTTCTTACGAGCCATTAGCCTGCGGGTGGTAGGGTGTTATATGCAATTTCTTTATCCTTAGCATTTTGCATACGTTTTAAAATAATTTAGACACAAAATTCGATCCATTGTCTGTTATTAACACCTTCGGTGTATTGTGTTGCGTTATTATTTCGTGAAAAAAATGCTTTTGCTACTGTACTGGCCTCTGCATCTGGCATCGGTACTCATGCCACATACTTAAAAAAATCGTCCTGAAACGTTAATATATACTTATTACCTGATACGGTCTCTGATAATATTCCTGCCATGTCCATGTATACCTTTTCAATAGGTAGTCGCGGTGTCTCTGTTAATACTATAGGCATTTTTGTCAGTTTTGAACTCTTGTCCACTTGACACTTCTTAAAATTTTTTACGTATTCCTTAATCTGGTTTTTCATCCCGTTCCACTTATACTCCTGCCATATCCTCAAATATGTTTTAAGGGACATTTGGTGTCCCCCAAGCCTTGAATCGTGAAAATTTTGTATTACAACTTCTATTTCCCTTGTGTTTGTCAGTACTCTTGCTACCGGTTTTTCGAGTCCTTTGACTTGTTCGCCAATTTTACTTTCCCTCCTTAAATGGACTCCTTCTCAATTTCCTCTTCTTTCTTTTTCGATCGTGTCTTAACAATATTCACATCTTTCTTTGTCAATTCTGAGTTAATCCTGTGTAACTTTTCTGTTGCCACTTCTTCGCTCACATGTGGTACTCTTATAAGAGCGTCGGCGTTAAGATTATTTTTCTCCGGATTATAGATTATCTCAAAGTCATACTCTGATAACTTATGCCTAAATCTCGCTAACCTAGATGTTTGATCCTTTAGGTTCGCTATCCCCCTTAGCGGCTGATGATCGGTGTATATTATAAAATGCCTAACTAATTAATACGCTCTAAAATTCTTTGTTCCTCACACTATTGCTACAAATTCCTTTTCTATGGCCGAATATCTTTTTTCAACATCATTCAGAGCTCTACTTACAAACAAACATGATCTATCCTTTCCTACTTCTCCCTGAGACAAAACGGTTCATAGCGCTTCTTTACTATCCTAGTAAAACCTAGATATGCTAAGTTTGGTGGTGACATAAGCGCCTCTTTTAATATTTCAAATGCTTTTTGATAACTTTCTATCCACTTAAACTTCACATCTTTTCTAAGTAGCTTATTTATTGGTAACATTATTTTCGCAGCGTCTGAAATAAACTTCCTATAGTAGTTAATTAAACCCAAAAATGCTTGTACCTCCTTCTTATTTCGAGGTAATGTAATTTTTTTTACGCATTCCACCTTCCCTTGATCTTGTAATGTCCCTGGTTGACAACACTTGTGCCCTAGATTCACTAATTCTCTACAATCAATCTTTAATGTGTTCTCTTTTAACAGACCAAACCCTATAGTCCTGTCAGGATATGGTTCATAATCCTTTAAAAAGTTGCAGGGGCTACCGTAAGACCAAACGGCATTCTATTAAACTCGTAATGGCCCATCCCTGTACTGAACGCTGTTTTAGATTTGTTTTTTTTATCTACCAAAACTTGGTTGTACCCACTCGCGAGATCTAGCGTTGAAAAATACCTACTATAGCCCAACTGGTCCAAAAGCTTATCTATACGTGGAACAATTAAACAATTTTTAATTAAAAATTAAAGTATTTTGTACTTAAAAATTGTGTAGTCAGTTTTTGAAAATTTCGTTCAAAATAGTAAAAATTGATTCTCCAACATCAAATTTTTAAAATGCATTAAGAAGAAATGCCTCAATACGACAATATTTTCAAAGTGCCAAAAAAATTGTGGTGCTGAATATGAAAAATGTGAATAAAATTTTAAGTGGTCAAAAATTTTTAAAATTTTTTACAAAAGAGTTTGTAAAAAAGGATACTACAATAAAGACCAATTCAAGAACATTAAAATATTTGCGTTCATCATTTTCTTGTAGGACATACGGCTTAGAAGATATAGTTGTTTGAGCACATGTCCGAATGACAGTTTTTGTTTTTCTCTATAATTTTTCACTGTACATAAATGCAAAAAAAAAAAATTAAAATTACAACAAAAAATATGCAAATATTTTTCTTTTTTAAAGTACTTTAAAGTACCACGTGCAAAGTACCAAATTTTTTTCAGAAACGTGAGTTTCGAAAAGCGTCCGATTTGACATGGAATGACCGATATATATTTCATAATTTTTCTAAAATTTTATAGTTTTTAAACTGTATTTTGTTGTGTTTACAATTTTGTACTCAGCATTGTGCTGTAAAACAAATTTTATATTTTTTAAGTTGTTTTTGTTTTCTTATTTATTCAATTTTGCAGAATTCTGAATTTTCGCTATTAATTGCTCCTAACTTTAACTTTATTAATTTTATTGTGACATTTCATTTTTAACCTCAATCTTTCTATGCGTAAGATTATTTTAAACTTCTTTTATTTAATTCGCTTGCAACCATTTACTTCTCCAATCTTAAACATTTCTTTGTTTCTTTAAAATTTTATTTTTCTCAAATTGTTAAATCAATTATCTTTTAATAATTTTTCTGTACTGTCTCTATCATTTTACTGATTATATTTAACAGCGTATTTATTGGACGTTTTCAAATTGTCTTCCTTCTCAATGAACTTATTTCTTTTCAAGTACATATTTATTTAAGTCACTCCAATATGACCTAATATTTTTAAATAGAGTGGCACTATTCTGGGATCTACAAGTAGAATGCGTTGTACTAGAATTTAATCCTTGCGAGGGACTACTGAACCAACGTCAATCGCTTTGGAGATGCCAAAACAATTGCCTTGTACTTTAGAATTTCTTGGTTCTTCTTTTTCTTCCCGCCCTTGGCTCTCTAATTGCTTCATTCATGTGCCCAAATTTTTTCTCTTTTCATTTTATAATCATTTCATCATATCTTTTTCACATCTTTCTTTTAACTGATTCTTCCTTGAGTACTTCTTTTAACTTTATTTTTTTGCAACATCCGTATTTTGGCTATACCTTTTTTATATTCTCTACTTTTGTTTTTTTTTCTCTGTAACCTTTTAAAATTCTATTTTATATGCACTTTTTTTTATAACTTTACTAACACTTTTATAATATATAATATTTATTTCATTCTCATATTTTAGTACTGCTAATATGTATTTTATACTATTTCCCCCTTTCCCGTACATTTTTTATTCTATATTATTAGTTTTTCCCTCATAAAATATTCTCTTATGAAGCTACTTATTTTGTAGCCTAACTTATTATTTTCTTTAATATTGACAATTTTCTTTGCTAATTTTTACCTATTTTGCTAGCTCCACATGAAATAATTTCAGCAAATTATTATGCAACCTCATATTCTTCTCTTTTATTAAAATTTCCGTTGTAACTGGGCTTCTAATAGCCACTTCATCAAACGGCCCTGTCCAAATTGGAGAACGCTTATTCTTCCTTACTTGATTTTTAAGGAGCACCCTGTCTCCTACTTTGAATTCTACCGCGATCGTCTTATTATCATAGTATTTCTTTGAATCTGGCTTTACCTGATCCTGATTTTTACGCACTGATTCGTGTGCCCTCTGTATTTGATACATTAATACCATCAAAGGGTCATCTGTATTATATTCAGGGCCACATTTGATTCTTAAATTTGTAGGCATTTCGGAATCAAATCTGTGTAATGTCCTAAATGGCGTTTGTTTTGTCGATAAATGAGGTGTAACCTCTGATCCCAGTAAGACCCATCTTCCTTCGCAAAACTTCTTAAATATACCGCCAAAGGTCTATGACTTCGTTCTTACGAGCCATTAGCCTGCGGGTGGTAGGGTGTTATATGCAATTTCTTTATCCTTAGCATTTTGCATACGTTTTAAAATAATTTAGACACAAAATTCGATCCATTGTCTGTTATTAACACCTTCGGTGTATTGTGTTGCGTTATTATTTCGTGAAAAAAATGCTTTTGCTACTGTACTGGCCTCTGCATCTGGCATCGGTACTCATGCCACATACTTAAAAAAATCGTCCTGAAACGTTAATATATACTTATTACCTGATACGGTCTCTGATAATATTCCTGCCATGTCCATGTATACCTTTTCAATAGGTAGTCGCGGTGTCTCTGTTAATACTATAGGCATTTTTGTCAGTTTTGAACTCTTGTCCACTTGACACTTCTTAAAATTTTTTACGTATTCCTTAATCTGGTTTTTCATCCCGTTCCACTTATACTCCTGCCATATCCTCAAATATGTTTTAAGGGACATTTGGTGTCCCCCAAGCCTTGAATCGTGAAAATTTTGTATTACAACTTCTATTTCCCTTGTGTTTGTCAGTACTCTTGCTACCGGTTTTTCGAGTCCTTTGACTTGTTCGCCAATTTTACTTTCCCTCCTTAAATGGACTCCTTCTCAATTTCCTCTTCTTTCTTTTTCGATCGTGTCTTAACAATATTCACATCTTTCTTTGTCAATTCTGAGTTAATCCTGTGTAACTTTTCTGTTGCCACTTCTTCGCTCACATGTGGTACTCTAATAAGAGCGTCGGCGTTAAGATTATTTTTCTCCGGATTATAGATTATCTCAAAGTCATACTCTGATAACTTATGCCTAAATCTCGCTAACCTAGATGTTTGATCCTTTAGGTTCGCTATCCCCCTTAGCGGCTGATGATCGGTGTATATTATAAAATGCCTAACTAATTAATACGCTCTAAAATTCTTTGTTCCTCACACTATTGCTACAAATTCCTTTTCTATGGCCGAATATCTTTTTTCAACATCATTCAGAGCTCTACTTACAAACAAACATGATCTATCCTTTCCTACTTCTCCCTGAGACAAAACGGTTCATAGCGCTTCTTTACTATCCTAGTAAAACCTAGATATGCTAAGTTTGGTGGTGACATAAGCGCCTCTTTTAATATTTCAAATGCTTTTTGATAACTTTCTATCCACTTAAACTTCACATCTTTTCTAAGTAGCTTATTTATTGGTAACATTATTTTCGCAGCGTCTGAAATAAACTTCCTATAGTAGTTAATTAAACCCAAAAATGCTTGTACCTCCTTCTTATTTCGAGGTAATGTAATTTTTTTTACGCATTCCACCTTCCCTTGATCTTGTAATGTCCCTGGTTGAGAACACTTGTGCCCTAGATTCACTAATTCTCTACAATCAATCTTTAATGTGTTCTCTTTTAACAGACCAAACCCTATAGTCCTGTCAGGATATGGTTCATAATCCTTTAAAAAGTTGCAGGGGCTACCGTAAGACCAAACGGCATTCTATTAAACTCGTAATGGCCCATCCCTGTACTGAACGCTGTTTTAGATTTGTTTTTTTTATCTACCAAAACTTGGTTGTACCCACTCGCGAGATCTAGCGTTGAAAAATACCTACTATAGCCCAACTGGTCCAAAAGCTTATCTATACGTGGAACAATTAAACAATTTTTAATTAAAAATTAAAGTATTTTGTACTTAAAAATTGTGTAGTCAGTTTTTGAAAATTTCGTTCAAAATAGTAAAAATTGATTCTCCAACATCAAATTTTTAAAATGCATTAAGAAGAAATGCCTCAATACGACAATATTTTCAAAGTGCCAAAAAAATTGTGGTGCTGAATATGAAAAATGTGAATAAAATTTTAAGTGGTCAAAAATTTTTAAAATTTTTTACAAAAGAGTTTGTAAAAAAGGATACTACAATAAAGACCAATTCAAGAACATTAAAATATGTCTTCATCATTTTCTTGTAGGACATACGGCTTAGAAGATATAGTTGTTTGAGCACATGTCCGAATGACAGTTTTTGTTTTTCTCTATAATTTTTCACTGTACATAAATACAAAAAAAAAATTAAAATTACAACAAAAAATATGCAAATATTTTTCTTTTTTAAAGTACTTTAAAGTACCACGTGCAAAGTACCAAATTTTTTTCAGAAACGTGAGTTTCGAAAAGCATCCGATTTGACATGGAATGACCGATATATATTTCATAATTTTTCTAAAATTTTATAGTTTTTAAACTGTATTTTGTTGTGTTTACAATTTTGTACTCAGCATTGTGCTGTAAAACAAATTTTATATTTTTTAAGTTGTTTTTGTTTTCTTATTTATTCAATTTTGCAGAATTCTGAATTTTCGCTATTAATTGCTCCTAACTTTAACTTTATTAATTTTATTGTGACATTTCATTTTTAACCTCAATCTTTCTATGCGTAAGATTATTTTAAACTTCTTTTATTTAATTCGCTTGCAACCATTTACTTCTCCAATCTTAAACATTTCTTTGTTTCTTTAAAATTTTATTTTTCTCAAATTGTTAAATCAATTATCTTTTAATAATTTTTCTGTACTGTCTCTATCATTTTACTGATTATATTTAACAGCGTATTTATTGGACGTTTTCAAATTGTCTTCCTTCTCAATGAACTTATTTCTTTTCAAGTACATATTTATTTAAGTCACTCCAATATGACCTAATATTTTTAAATAGAGTGGCACTATTCTGGGATCTACAAGTAGAATGCGTTGTACTAGAATTTAATCCTTGCGAGGGACTACTGAACCAACGTCAATCGCTTTGGAGATGCCAAAACAATTGCCTTGTACTTTAGAATTTCTTGGTTCTTCTTTTTCTTCCCGCCCTTGGCTCTCTAATTGCTTCATTCATGTGCCCAAATTTTTTCTCTTTTCATTTTATAATCATTTCATCATATCTTTTTCACATCTTTCTTTTAACTGATTCTTCCTTGAGTACTTCTTTTAACTTTATTTTTTTGCAACATCCGTATTTTGGCTATACCTTTTTTATATTCTCTACTTTTGTTTTTTTTTCTCTGTAACCTTTTAAAATTCTATTTTATATGCACTTTTTTTTATAACTTTACTAACACTTTTATAATATATAATATTTATTTCATTCTCATATTTTAGTACTGCTAATATGTATTTTATACTATTTCCCCCTTTCCCGTACATTTTTTATTCTATATTATTAGTTTTTCCCTCATAAAATATTCTCTTATGAAGCTACTTATTTTGTAGCCTAACTTATTATTTTCTTTAATATTGACAATTTTCTTTGCTAATTTTTACCTATTTTGCTAGCTCCACATGAAATGATTTCAGCAAATTATTATGCAACCTCATATTCTTCTCTTTTATTAAAATTTCCGTTGTAACTGGGCTTCTAATAGCCACTTCATCAAACGGCCCTGTCCAAATTGGAGAACGCTTATTCTTCCTTACTTGATTTTTAAGGAGCACCCTGTCTCCTACTTTGAATTCTACCGCGATCGTCTTATTATCATAGTATTTCTTTGAATCTGGCTTTACCTGATCCTGATTTTTACGCACTGATTCGTGTGCCCTCTGTATTTGATACATTAATACCATCAAAGGGTCATCTGTATTATATTCAGGGCCACATTTGATTCTTAAATTTGTAGGCATTTCGGAATCAAATCTGTGTAATGTCCTAAATGGCGTTTGTTTTGTCGATAAATGAGGTGTAACCTCTGATCCCAGTAAGACCCATCTTCCTTCGCAAAACTTCTTAAATAAACCGCCAAAGGTCTATGACTTCGTTCTTACGAGCCATTAGCCTGCGGGTGGTAGGGTGTTATATGCAATTTCTTTATCCTTAGCATTTTGCATACGTTTTAAAATAATTTAGACACAAAATTCGATCCATTGTCTGTTATTAACACCTTCGGTGTATTGTGTTGCGTTATTATTTCGTGAAAAAAATGCTTTTGCTACTGTACTGGCCTCTGCATCTGGCATCGGTACTCATGCCACATACTTAAAAAAATCGTCCTGAAACGTTAATATATACTTATTACCTGATACGGTCTCTGATAATATTCCTGCCATGTCCATGTATACCTTTTCAATAGGTAGTCGCGGTGTCTCTGTTAATACTATAGGCATTTTTGTCAGTTTTGAACTCTTGTCCACTTGACACTTCTTAAAATTTTTTACGTATTCCTTAATCTGGTTTTTCATCCCGTTCCACTTATACTCCTGCCATATCCTCAAATATGTTTTAAGGGACATTTGGTGTCCCCCAAGCCTTGAATCGTGAAAATTTTGTATTACAACTTCTATTTCCCTTGTGTTTGTCAGTACTCTTGCTACCGGTTTTTCGAGTCCTTTGACTTGTTCGCCAATTTTACTTTCCCTCCTTAAATGGACTCCTTCTCAATTTCCTCTTCTTTCTTTTTCGATCGTGTCTTAACAATATTCACATCTTTCTTTGTCAATTCTGAGTTAATCCTGTGTAACTTTTCTGTTGCCACTTCTTCGCTCACATGTGGTACTCTAATAAGAGCGTCGGCGTTAAGATTATTTTTCTCCGGATTATAGATTATCTCAAAGTCATACTCTGATAACTTATGCCTAAATCTCGCTAACCTAGATGTTTGATCCTTTAGGTTCGCTATCCCCCTTAGCGGCTGATGATCGGTGTATATTATAAAATGCCTAACTAATTAATACGCTCTAAAATTCTTTGTTCCTCACACTATTGCTACAAATTCCTTTTCTATGGCCGAATATCTTTTTTCAACATCATTCAGAGCTCTACTTACAAACAAACATGATCTATCCTTTCCTACTTCTCCCTGAGACAAAACGGTTCATAGCGCTTCTTTACTATCCTAGTAAAACATAGATATGCTAAGTTTGGTGGTGACATAAGCGCCTCTTTTAATATTTCAAATGCTTTTTGATAACTTTCTATCCACTTAAACTTCACATCTTTTCTAAGTAGCTTATTTATTGGTAACATTATTTTCGCAGCGTCTGAAATAAACTTCCTATAGTAGTTAATTAAACCCAAAAATGCTTGTACCTCCTTCTTATTTCGAGGTAATGTAATTTTTTTTACGCATTCCACCTTCCCTTGATCTTGTAATGTCCCTGGTTGAGAACACTTGTGCCCTAGATTCACTAATTCTCTACAATCAATCTTTAATGTGTTCTCTTTTAACAGACCAAACCCTATAGTCCTGTCAGGATATGGTTCATAATCCTTTAAAAAGTTGCAGGGGCTACCGTAAGACCAAACGGCATTCTATTAAACTCGTAATGGCCCATCCCTGTACTGAACGCTTTAGATTTGTTTTTTTTATCTACCAAAACTTGGTTGTACCCACTCGCGAGATCTAGCGTTGAAAAATACCTACTATAGCCCAACTGGTCCAAAAGCTTATCTATACGTGGGATCGGAAATACTTGCTTCATAGTGGCCTCATTTATTTTCCTAAAATCTATTTTGCCAAATCTATGGTTTTTAATAATTCATCTATTCTTTTCCTAGTATCCGTCTTTTGATAACGATTGATTTTTTTCACTACTCGGTTCCTTGTTTTTATTGAAATTAAAGAATTTTGGCTCAAAAGTGGCCTTGGAACAGAAATCATTCTTTGGCGCATTTAAAATTGGAACAAGGAGTCTGTCCCTCTTAACTTCTACCAAAACATCCCCCAAATATATTCCCATTTCTATTTTCTGTTTAGGAATGACTATTTCTGGTTTTTATTTTTTATCCGCATTGGTACTAGCGTTATTGTCCTTGCCTTAGTTGTTTTATCTTTTTTGTAAAGTATGTTACCCCACTCGTTTTCTGTTTTTAGTGGTAAAGTAATGATTTTTTCGTAATCCTTATCAACAAATATTAATTTCATATCCAACGTATCTATTATTGATCGATTCCATAAATTGTTTCTTCTTAGAATCAAATCTGCTGGAATCCCTTGTTCGGTTTCCACCACCTGTAATGTGAAACTTAGTTTCTCCAATAGTAAATGGCTAACTTCATTTGAACCTAAGGTACTGACATATTCCCCAAATGTCCCACTTAATTCGCTCGTGTCCTTTTTTTTAGGTTCTCACACTAATTCGGTGACTTTATCTTAATCAAACTAGTATCTTCCCCTGTAATCCACCAGTAAAATGAGTTTTCCGTTTTTCTCTTCCTTACAAGGAACCTGTACGAACACATAATTTACTCCAGTATTAACTGGACCCAAGTTTATCCTTTCAAAAGTCCAATCTGCATGACAACTTGGCAATCTTGCTTTTGTCCCGTGTACTGCCTTCCTTATTGGCGAATCCTCCTTAATTATTTTCAAATTATTGGTAACCCCCAATACCCACAAATTTATTACGCAAATAACCATTATTAACAATTGGACAAACGAACTAACCACACTCTTGCAGGCAGTTCTCAGTTCATTTCACTGATCCTCTATATCATCCTTAAAATCTTTTCACTGCACATTTTGTGTTCTAAATCCTTTTCACCCCCATCGTTCATTCTGGTATGTTCATCCCTTCTTCTTTTTCAGCGTCTTCTCCGATGTCCTCCACTAGCACCTGGAGGTTTCTTAGGGCTATATTCTTCTCGTTACATTTAAATAATTCTGCCCTATCACCTACGATCTTCTCTGACGTCCGGTATATATGTATATTAGGGCAGGTCAAATTCTGGCTCAGCGAAATTCGTAAAATACATGTAATTTCAAGACTTTTTCTCCACTACAGCATATACAAATTCTGAAAAAAAGCTGTGCGGACTTTCGTAAATAGATTCATACACATACATTCATACATGTATAATTCATACATGAGAACAAAATCTATTTACGAAAGTCCGCACAGCTTTTTTTCAGAATTTGTATATGCTGTAGTGGAGAAAAAGTCTTGAAATTACATGTATTTTACGAATTTCGCTGAGCCACACCTCTAAAAAATTCGTCCATACAAATTGACCCGGCCTAATGTATATATATATATATATATATATCTTATATATCTTAATATATAATAAGTCGGGGATTTGCAGAAGCAGACCAGAGTGGGTCCTTTTTCGTCCCCTATTGGACAAAGGATGCTACTGCTCGGAGCACTCATACGTGAGCATGGTGCTTGTAAGAGCAGCCTTTGTCACCTCAAGCATATTCTTGTAGGTCAGTTGACCAATCTCGGCTTCGCCAACAAATGGACGTCCCAGAGTGGTCAATCTTATGCTTTCCAGCACCGGACACTGGCACAAAATGTGTGCTGCTCTTTCCGGTTCCTCTAGGCATAACCTACACGCATCGTTCTCGGTCAAAGTCATCTTCCCGAGATGGTTTATGAAGGGACCGTGTCCTGTAACCAGTGCAGTAAGCCAGCTTAAAGTCGTTCGATTGTATCGGATAGCTTTTGCTGCCTCACTACGAGAACACTTCACGGCCGCCTTTGATTGCCTGCCATTAACAGCTTCTTCCCACCTTGTACGGTGTTCCGTCCATTGTTTAATAAGGCCTGCCACCATGTTGTCGCCTATGGCGATACGTTGTTCTGGTCCACAGAATTCTTCTGCTGCTCTTTCTCTTGCTAAAGAATCAGCATTTTCATTCTGTTCTATGCCAGAGTGTCATATGTAAGTGTGAGCTCATTTGTCTGGGGTGCACCTATTGAGTTTTGGAAGACATACTGTGGCCAACCTGGAAGTGGTGTCTGTCCGTTGCATACACCTAATCACAGACTGATTTTCGAGAGCAATGACAATTTTCTTGCCATTAATCCGGCCATCTATCAGGTGGTCCAGCGCATGCACTACGCCAAGCATTTCCGCCTGGTATACAGACACAAACCTCCCTAACCTCAGTTCACAGGATAGGCTTAATTTTTCTGAGTAAACGCCTTCTCCGGCTCTGCCATCATCAGAGAGCCGTTTGTGAATATACGGATATCGTTGCCAGCGATCTTTTCACAAACGGCTCCATCTGTTATAAGAGTTTTATAACATTTTTCTGTTATTCTTACTCTCTGCCTTCCGTCCATAGACATACATGCCTCTCTGACATCTCTCTGTGCAATATTAAGGATGCGTATATGACCATGCAGGGCCGTTGCCCCATGCCACGTAGCAGTTCGCAACATCCTGAGGGCTGACAGCGCCGCTGTTTTCTTAACTTCTAAATCCAACGGTAGCATATCTAACAGAACCTCCATTGCTCTTGTTAGAGTAGTGCGTATTGCACCTGTTATTCCAACACACGCCAGTCGTTGGACTCTGTCCAGTCTCTTCTTAATGGTTTTCTGGCTGACTTTTGTCCATCAAGTCACCGAAGCATACGTGATGATAGGTCTTACCATCATAGTGTAGACATATTTCATAGTCTCGGCTTAGCCCCTATTGGAAACCACAAACGCGTCTACACTGAAACAGAACCCTCTTGGCTCTTTGAATCCTATCTTCTACATGCTCGTTCCAGTTCAGTTTTCTATCGAAGGCTACCCCTTGATATTTAACCTTCGTGGACATGTTGATTTCAGCTCCAAAAAGTCTGAGTGGTTCTCTCTTCAGGCCTTTCCTCTTTCTAGTAAAGAGAATATTGTCTGATTTGTCTGCGTTTACGGTAAGGACTAGTTCTCGACACCACTCCCCCAACATTCGGAGTGCTCTCTTCATGATGTCAGAAATGGTGTCAATGAACTCACCGCGGACCAACAACGTAATGTCATCTGCATACCCTATCGTGTGTATGCCCGATTCATCCAGTCTAACCAGGTGAGTCCAGAATAATGTTCCATAGGGTTGGTGAAAACACCCCGCCCTGGGGACATCCTCTACTTATTCTACTTCTGGTCTTGACTCTACCATTCTGCATGTTGACATGAGCTTGAGCATATTGCCTTCGCAATTTGCTTTTTTTGGGCTTACTCTGCGCTCTGTCAGGGCTTGCCACAGCCTTCCAAAATATATTTTGTCGAAAGCACCCTCGATGTCCATAAATGTGGCCATCGCAATGCCTCCTGAAAATAACTCCTTTTCCGTCACTCTTACCAATTCGTGGAGAGCACTCTCCGTGGACCTACCTGCTCTTTACACATGTTGGCATCTACTCAGAGAATTTTGCATCAGCAAAGTGCTCCCAAGACAGTCAGCCATTTTTCTTTCCATCGTTTTCAAGAGGAAAGATGTTAGGCTGATTGGTCTGAACGACTTCGTCTCCGCATAATCCTTTTTTCTGTGCTTCGGAATAAAAACAACGTTCACCTCTCTCCAGACTCTCGGTACGTACCCAGTCGCTAGGCAAGTAACCCCACAGTCTAGGCGCAATGAGATCTTCCCCCATTGCATCATAGCCGGAAATATACCGTCCATCCCTGATGTTTTGCACGGAGCAAATGAGCGTATGCACTTCTCACCCCGTCCATAGTGATCATCCTTTCGGCTTTCAGTTAGTCAACCCTGTGCATTCCTTTCTTCGAGGGTGTACACGGGTTATCAGACTTAAAACTTCCAGGAAAATGCACCTCCATCAGAACTTCCATCGACTCCTCTAGGTTCTCTGCCATGGCTCCATCCTTTTTCCGGATCAGTCCCACTTTGGAGAATGGATCTTTTGAAACCATTTTCTGAAGCCTACATGCTTCTGATATAGTTTCCATTCCAGAACAGAAGTCTATCCACGACTGCCTTTTACGTTGTCGTATGAGGTTCTTAAGTTTCCTTTTCCGTGCCTTGTAGTTTGCCCATGTTTCTGGGGTTCCCCCATGTTTGACATGACTTTCTACTTCCGCCGTATTCCCTGGTACTTTTATCGCTTTTTGGGTCAGTGTTTCCTTCAACTTCGCCTTATATTTCACAGGATCTGCATTCTCGGGAATCCTGACCTTCCTGCTATTCCGCTGGCGTCGGATTCCGTATTTGAATTCAAACTGTATGGATCTGTGGTTCAACATGGTTAGCCTATCCACGACCTTCAAATTTTCTATTCTGTTCAGAATCTTTCTGCAAATATTAGTTACATCAATGACTTCCGCTCGACTCGCATCAACGAAAGTCGGTTGTGTTCCTCTATTTTCTACCAACAGATTGTACCTCTCCACAAATTCAAGCAATTGCTCTCCTCAGTCATTGTTGTTGGTGCTCCCCCACGCAGTATTGTGCGCGTTATCATCACATCCTATCACCCCTTCAATGTTCCTTTCCTCATAGTACTTAACCAGATTCTCCACCCCTTTTGAAAGTGGTTGGTCTGGAGAGTTGTAAGGAAGATACGCTGAAGCTACCATACAGGCACCTGCATCATCCCCGATTATCACAACGGTGAGATCCGGGGAACATAGGTGTGGCATATGTACCGCTAGTATACCATGTCTGACCAAGATACAAGTCCGCCATCTGTTACTGGTTGGTACAGCGTGGTCTTTCGCTCTGACAGACCTTTGATTCTATTGGTAAAAATCCAAGGTTCTTGGAGCATTGCTATGTCAATTCTTTCTTCCTCCATGCAACGCATTATCATTGCTGATGCTGCCCTACCTACTACTATGGTGTAGATTGAGCTGACACACTACGAGGTCTTCCTGGTACGGGCCCTCCACCCGCCCCGCTGTTTCCTCCCTTGCAGAATTCCCACCAGCCCCGTACCAGAGGTTCCATCGCACTCACCTTGCATCGTTTTGGAGTTTAATGAGAGCTTGATCAAGGCCGCAGTTGAGTTTCCCTCTTCCAGTCTGATCGCTTCCACCTCATCCGTCCGGCACCACACGGTGAACTTGACGCCTCCTTCCTTTGCATCTCCGAACTTCCTTACGTTACTTACTCTCCATTTAGAAGTGTATACAACGCACCGGTTCTGGGTCTCAACCTCCTAAGGATGACCTCCTTGCTTTCAGAAGTACCGTAAACATAGATGAACATCCTTCTAACGTCCTTCAATGCGTACAGTCGTTCGACCCGCAACTCAGCCCCTTCCCATAAGTTCGTGAGCATTGGCACGGTTCGGCACAGCCATACCTTGTATGATGGGTTCTTGCACTTGAGTACAATAATTCTATCCTCCACGTTTGCATTGCCAACAAATCCTACATCGCTATCACTCTCATTAATGGTGTCGAGAGAATCCAAGATGGTGGATTCAAAGACCGCTAACTGAGATTATCTCAACTGACCATCGATGAAGCAATCGACGATGCCCATTAAGAGCTCTTTTTCTGCTACCGTAGCATAGGAATCACGGCCGCTTCCAATAACCCCTACCTGGTTGGATTTCCCTCCAGCTAACGCTTTCGATATGGCGGCCGCAACCCTTTGTTTTTTCAAAGGTTTGCTACCGCTTGGTTTCTGGCTATCGGCCTTCCACGATTTCCACTGGCTATCGACTTTTGAGATTCGTCCACCAGCTTCCATCGCCCTTCTTTTATGTGGAAGGCTAACAACCTTTACATGATGTCCACCTTCCCCATCCTTGGCCGCAGAGCTAACAGCCATAAGCTGTCCACCTTCCGACTCACAGGTTCGAGTCGCTCCTGTAACGACTTTGCCAAAAGGTCCAGGCTGATCCCTGAATCTTTTCCGCTCGTTCGTCTCCAAGGTGGACTCATCGCATGACATGCTTTGGAATTGATCCACCATTTTACTGACGGGGGATTCCAAAGCAGTCTCCCCAGCAGTTGTGCCTGCCCTTTATCGCTTCCTCTTCCTGTTGTGAATCTGTTGTGACTCACAACGCGGCTTCCCCAAAATTTTATCTGTTTATAAATGGTCAAGTGCCTGCAATGAGAACTGATCTACCACAAATCGGGTGATCAGCTTTCATTGCATTGCAGCGCTTTAATTTAATTCAATGCCAAGGCCGGCACATTCAAAACAGAAGCAATTAAAGTAAACACTGACGCCAGTTGGGCGATCAGCTTTCATAGCAAGCGCTATTTTAAAAGACAATAAAATAAAGCCAACAATTTACTTATGTGCGGCTAGTGCCAAAAATGCTGACAATGCATTTTCGGCAAGTCAACCAACGTAGAGGTTATATAATTTAAATTGTATTTTATTGTTGTAATTGGCATGCATACTTTTTGTCGTCATGCAATTAAAAACAGAGGTAAAATATGTTAAATAATATTTTATTGTTGGATTCAGTGTTTTAGGAAATATGACTCAATTTTCCCACACTGAACATGTTTGTACGTTTGCTTGTCTTGACTTCACACTATTAAATAAGTATGTGCGTAGAAATTAAGAATGAATAATAATGTTTACTTTAAGAATGTCTGTTTATTTTAAAGAATAATGAATTGGAACTAGAGTAAATTCTTGAGCCAGATATGACCTAGGCCAAGAATTCAGGAAATACAAGATTAACCTTTCCTAATTGTAACTTAGAGTTAAAAAATCACGTATGAAGAAATAATTGTAAACTAGATCGATAAAAAACTTAGACTAATTATTGTGCAAGATTGCCTTCCGCATCTTGCACAAATGCTGAGTACACCTAATTATCAGTAAAACCGAGGTGTTAAGCATAAGTATATTTAAGAGGATAAGTAGTGGTATTTTTCACGACGACAACGTGTGGTTAAAACTTAAAATTGTAAAACCAAAAGTATCATTTTAACTACAAATAAAAACACAGTCACCAAGTGTGAGCAAGAGGTAATTAGCCAGACCGGAGGACCTAGCAGACATGGATAGCCACGGTGAGTATAATTAAGGTAATTTTCCGGCAACCTCACGGCTGCCTACTGACCGGCATAGCACACCATGCCTAATAAAATAAGGTGAGCGAGTATAACCAGGATTTGGGACGAGTTCCCAGTCTGACAAGTAGGGCCACGATTAGGACCTACGTGCATCCTCACGGGAGGACGCAACAAAAATGGTGCAGCCGGTAGGATTCTTCTGTCCGCAGGGACAGCAAGGATGTTAGGATCCTTATTGTTACAGGAACAATTAGGACAAGTTTGTTTGTTTAGTTTTATAAAGTCTTAGAGAAAGACAATTTTTGTTAGAACCTTCTGTTACAGGAACAGCAGGTGGTTTAAAAAAATGGATATAAAAAAAGAAATAGCTAGGATCTTTGAATCGTTTGTAGGGATTCAAAGTGATCGGTGGATTTTAGAATGAACATTTTTTTTTATGGAATTTAAATGTTTGATAGGATCTTTATTGTTATAGGAACAATAAAGATATTTTTTTAAGTTTCTGTAAAGTTTTAAACGAATGAAATTTTTTGACAGGAAATTTATAAAAAAATATGTGTTTAATGTTTTAAATAATAATAAAGGATTTATAACGATGAATTTTAGAGTTAAACTGTTGGGTATGTTGAAAAAAAATTTTTGTTGGGTAAAGTGATAGTTTTTGGCATAAATGTCTGTGGGATTTTTTTTTCTTTGTGGCAGTAGGACTGACGTGGATCCTACTGGAAATATATTATTGATGGCGGATCCATCTTCCACCACCTCTCGGAAAGGAGATGGTAGAAATGTTTTATTTTGAATATAAAGGCTTACGTTTCGTTTGAACCCTTTTAAGGAATTAAATTCTTGGTAAAAATTTTTTTTAGATAACACATATTGTCAACAACAACTTTTTGGATCCAATAAGTGACAAGCATGAGGACTATACCAGTAGAACTTTTGAATACCATCCTGGCAAACCAAACCTGGAAGCAGATTTTATGGAAAAATAGAAAAGGAACAAATAACCGTGGAAGATTTATCAACAGAGAAGAGAACCAGTCAACGTCAAGGAAGTCCAAAGCGGCATGAATGTTAAATTTTTTTGTAAAATATGGAGAATAAAAAGAAAAATCTTTTAAATATAGTAAGAATATTTGTATTACAAAAGTCGACTTATGTTTGGTTAATATATGGCAAAAACCTTAACTAAATGGGAATTAAACAAAAAATATAAAAATGTGTTTTGTAAGCTTTAAATTTGTTTTTGTTCATGTACCTCATGGCAGGAAGAGAACTTGTATTTCTATTGAGTAAATTGAAGTGTTAGAGTAAATTTGCAGCAACCAAGGCAGAAGATAGACCAGGGTTAGATTGAAGAAACGGACTGGTTAAACGAACAATTATGAATATAAACGACATAGCGAAAACCAGTTCTCGATATTCGGAGTACTCTCTTCATGATGTCAGAAATGGTGTCAATGAACTCACCGCGGACCAACAACGTAATGTCATCTGCATACCCTATCGTGTGTATGCCCGATTCATCCAGTCTAACCAGGTGAGTCCAGAATAATGTTCCATAGGGTTGGTGAAAACACCCCGCCCTGGGGACATCCTCTACTTATTCTACTTCTGGTCTTGACTCTACCATTCTGCATGTTGACATGAGCTTGAGCATATTGCCTTCGCAATTTGCTTTTATTGGGCTTTCTCTGCGCTCTGTCAGGGCTTGCCACAGCCTTCCAAAATATATTTTGTCGAAAGCACCCTCGATGTCCATAAATGTGGCCATCGCAATGCCTCCTGAAAATAACTCCTTTTCCGTCACTCTTACCAATTCGTGGAGAGCACTCTCCGTGGACCTACCTGCTCTTTACACATGTTGGCATCTACTCAGAGAATTTTGCATCAGCAAAGTGCTCCCAAGACAGTCAGCCATTTTTCTTTCCATCGTTTTCAAGAGGAAAGATGTTAGGCTGATTGGTCTGAACGACTTCGTCTCCGCATAATCCTTTTTTCTGTGCTTCGGAATAAAAACAACGTTCACCTCTCTCCAGACTCTCGGTACGTACCCAGTCGCTAGGCAAGTAACCCCACAGTCTAGGCGCAATGAGATCTTCCCCCATTGCATCATAGCCGGAAATATACCGTCCATCCCTGATGTTTTGCACGGAGCAAATGAGCGTATGCACTTCTCACCCCGTCCATAGTGATCATCCTTTCGGCTTTCAGTTAGTCAACCCTGTGCATTCCTTTCTTCGAGGGTGTACACGGGTCATCAGACTTAAAACTTCCAGGAAAATGCACCTCCATCAGAACTTCCATCGACTCCTCTAGGTTCTCTGCCATGGCTCCATCCTTTTTCCGGATCAGTCCCACTTTGGAGAATGGATCTTTTGAAACCATTTTCTGAAGCCTACATGCTTCTGATATAGTTTCCATTCCAGAACAGAAGTCTATCCACGACTGCCTTTTACGTTGTCGTATGAGGTTCTTAAGTTTCCTTTTCCGTGCCTTGTAGTTTGCCCATGTTTCTGGGGTTCCCCCATGTTTGACATGACTTTCTACTTCCGCCGTATTCCCTGGTACTTTTATCGCTTTTTGGGTCAGTGTTTCCTTCAACTTCGCCTTATATTTCACAGGATCTGTATTCTCGGGAATCCTGACCTTCCTGCTATTCCGCTGGCGTCGGATTCCGTATTTGAATTCAAACTGTATGGATCTGTGGTTCAACATGGTTAGCCTATCCACGACCTTCAAATTTTCTATTCTGTTCAGAATCTTTCTGCAAATATTAGTTACATCAATGACTTCCGCTCGACTCGCATCAACGAAAGTCGGTTGTGTTCCTCTATTTTCTACCAACAGATTGTACCTCTCCACAAATTCAAGCAATTGCTCTCCTCAGTCATTGTTGTTGGTGCTCCCCACGCAGTATTGTGCGCGTTATCATCACATCCTATCACCCCTTCAATGTTCCTTTCCTCATAGTACTTAACCAGATTCTCCACCCCTTTTGAAAGTGGTTGGTCTGGAGAGTTGTAAGGAAGATACGCTGAAGCTACCATACAGGCACCTGCATCATCCCCGATTATCACAACGGTGAGATCCGGGGAACATAGGTGTGGCATATGTACCGCTAGTATACCATGTCTGACCAAGATACAAGTCCGCCATCTGTTACTGGTTGGTACAGCGTGGTCTTTCGCTCTGACAGACCTTTGATTCTATTGGTAAAAATCCAAGGTTCTTGGAGCATTGCTATGTCAATTCTTTCTTCCTCCATGCAACGCATTATCATTGCTGATGCTGCCCTACCTACTACTATGGTGTAGATTGAGCTGACACACTACGAGGTCTTCCTGGTACGGGCCCTCCACCCGCCCCGCTGTTTCCTCCCTTGCAGAATTCCCACCAGCCCCGTACCAGAGGTTCCATCGCACTCACCTTGCATCGTTTTGGAGTTTAATGAGAGCTTGATCAAGGCCGCAGTTGAGTTTCCCTCTTCCAGTCTGATCGCTTCCACCTCATCCGTCCGGCACCACACGGTGAACTTGACGCCTCCTTCCTTTGCATCTCCGAACTTCCTTACGTTACTTACTCTCCATTTAGAAGTGTATACAACGCACCGGTTCTGGGTCTCAACCTCCTAAGGATGACCTCCTTGCTTTCAGAAGTACCGTAAACATAGATGAACATCCTTCTAACGTCCTTCAATGCGTACAGTCGGTCGACCCGCAACTCAGCCCCTTCCCATAAGTTCGTGAGCATTGCCACGGTTCGGCACAGCCATACCTTGTATGATGGGTTCTTGCACTTGAGTACAATAATTCTATCCTCCACGTTTGCATTGCCAACAAATCCTACATCGCTATCACTCTCATTAATGGTGTCGAGAGAATCCAAGATGGTGGATTCAAAGACCGCTAACTGAGATTATCTCAACTGACCATCGATGAAGCAATCGACGATGCCCATTAAGAGCTCTTTTTCTGCTACCGTAGCATAGGAATCACGGCCGCTTCCAATAACCCCTACCTGGTTGGATTTCCCTCCAGCTAACGCTTTCGATATGGCGGCCGCAACCCTTTGTTTTTTCAAAGGTTTGCTACCGCTTGGTTTCTGGCTATCAGCCTTCCACGATTTCCACTGGCTATCGACTTTTGAGATTCGTCCACCAGCTTCCATCGCCCTTCTTTTATGTGGAAGGCTAACAACCTTTACATGATGTCCACCTTCCCCATCCTTGGCCGCAGAGCTAACAGCCATAAGCTGTCCACCTTCCGACTCACAGGTTCGAGTCGCTCCTGTAACGACTTTGCCAAAAGGTCCAGGCTGATCCCTGAATCTTTTCCGCTCGTTCGTCTCCAAGGTGGACTCATCGCATGACATGCTTTGGAATTGATCCACCATTTTACTGACGGGGGATTCCAAAGCAGTCTCCCCAGCAGTTGTGCCTGCCCTTTTTCGCTTCCTCTTCCTGTTTTGAATCTGTTGTGACTCACAACGCGGCTTCCCCAAAATTTTATCTGTTTATAAATGGTCAAGTGCCTGCAATGAGAACTGATCTACCACAAATCGGGTGATCAGCTTTCATTGCATTGCAGCGCTTTAATTTAATTCAATGCCAAGGCCGGCACATTCAAAACAGAAGCAATTAAAGTAAACACTGACGCCAGTTGGGCGATCAGCTTTCATAGCAAGCGCTATTTTAAAAGACAATAAAATAGAGCCAACAATTTACTTATGTGCGGCTAGTGCCAAAAATGCTGACAATGCATTTTCGGCAAGTCAACCAACGTAGAGGTTATATAATTTAAATTGTATTTTATTGTTGTAATTGGCATGCATACTTTTTGTCGTCATGCAATTAAAAACAGAGGTAAAATATGTTAAATAATATTTTATTGTTGGATTCAGTGTTTTAGGAAATATGACTCAATTTTCCCACACTGAACATGTTTGTACGTTTGCTTGTCTTGACTTCACACTATTAAATAAGTATGTGCGTAGAAATTAAGAATGAATAATAATGTTTACTTTAAGAATGTCTGTTTATTTTAAAGAATAATGAATTGGAACTAGAGTAAATTCTTGAGCCAGATATGACCTAGGCCAAGAATTCAGGAAATACAAGATTAACCTTTCCTAATTGTAACTTAGAGTTAAAAAATCACGTATGAAGAAATAATTGTAAACTAGATCGATAAAAAACTTAGACTAATTATTGTGCAAGATTGCCTTCCGCATCTTGCACAAATGCTGAGTACACCTAATTATCAGTAAAACCGAGGTGTTAAGCATAAGTATATTTAAGAGGATAAGTAGTGGTATTTTTCACGACGACAACGTGTGGTTAAAACTTAAAATTGTAAAACCAAAAGTATCATTTTAACTACAAATAAAAACACAGTCACCAAGTGTGAGCAAGAGGTAGAACCTGGACCCAAAACCGTCTTTTATTCAGAAAATTAGCCAGACCGGAGGACCTAGCAGACATGGATAGCCACGGTGAGTATAATTAAGGTAATTTTCCGGCAACCTCACGGCTGCCTACTGACCGGCATAGCACACCATGCCTAATAAAATAAGGTGAGCGAGTATAATCAGGATTTGGGACGAGTTCCCAGTCTGACAAGTAGGGCCACGATTAGGACCTACGTGCATCCTCACGGGAGGACGCAACAAAAATGGTGCAGCCGGTAGGATTCTTCTGTCCGCAGGGACAGCAAGGATGTTAGGATCCTTATTGTTACAGGAACAATTAGGACAAGTTTGTTTGTTTAGTTTTATAAAGTCTTAGAGAAAGACAATTTTTGTTAGATCCTTCTGTTACAAGAACAGCAGGTGGTTTAAAAAAATGGATATAAAAAAAGAAATAGCTAGGATCTTTGAATCGTTTGTAGGGATTCAAAGTGATCGGTGGATTTTAGAATGATTTTTTTTTATGGAATTTAAATGTTTGATAGGATCTGTATTGTTATAGGAACAATAAAGATATTTTTTTAAGTTTCTGTAAAGTTTTAAACGAATGAAATTTTTTGACAGGAAATTTATAAAAAAATATGTGTTTAATGTTTTAAATAATAATAAAGGATTTTGTTCCCAGGGAAACTGGGGGCGATGGAACAATGTAACATGTCTGACTGTCTCAACCTGGCGAGGCCAGCATAATCTTTGTGAAATCGTCTCAAGTCGACTCAAACCTCCACGTGGTGTTTCCTGGGCAACGTCAAAACTGACAACCGTTAGTTTGGCGGCTAATCTGAGCGGCGGGCCTCCCTAGGCTTAAAATAGGTTGTGCGTCGGGTTTGAAGCCCACCCGTAAAAACCAATTTCAATGAAAACAAACAAGAATAGAAGAAAAATGATCCCCAAATCTGATGACGACTACCGCAAACGAAAAACTGATAATGATTTACGGATATGCACCTGGAATGTCCGAACCCTTAATTGGGAAGGTGCCTCTATCCAACTGACTGATGTCTTGGAAAGATACAAAGCTGATATCACTGCTATCCAAGAAATGCGATGGAAGGGACAGGGTTGCATTCGGCATGCACCCTGTGATATCTACTACAGCGGCCATGCGGAGAAGCACGAGTTTGGATGCGGATTTGTAGTTGGCAAGAGACTACGGCCCCACGTCCTGCGATTCACACCTGTGAACGAACGACTTGCCATAATCCGCATCAAGGTTAGATTTTTCAATATAAGCCTAATATGTGCGCACGCTCCGACAGAAGACAAGGACGATGAGATCAAGGAAATTTTCTACGAGCGCCTTGAAAATGCTTACGAGCGCTGCCCCCGTCACGACGTAAAAATCGTGCTTGGTGACTTCAACGCTAAGGTGGGCAAGGAAAATATTTTTGGTCCAACAGTCGGAAAGTTCAGCCTCCACGACAACACCTCCGATAACGGAATGAGGCTGATTGACTTCGCCGCAGCACGAAACATGGTCGTAAGTAGCACTAGATTCAAGCATCTCAATATTCATAAAGCCACCTGGATGTCCCCTGATCAAAAAACCAAGAATCAAATTGATCACGTTTTGATCGACGGAAGGCACTCTTCCAGTGTATTGGATGTACGCACGATCCGTGGTGCAAACATTGACTCGGATCACTATCTTGTTGCAGCCAAGATCCGTACACGTCTATGCGCAGCTAAGAATACACGCAACCCTACACAGAGAAAGCTAGACGTCGACAAGCTGCAATCAAAACAGACAGCCGATGCTTTCGCCACTCGACTCTCACTCCTGCTTCAAAGCACTCCTCCAATCGATGATATATGCGCGCAGTGGACTCACATTTCCAACTCCATGCGTGCGGCTGCTGAAGAGGTGATTGGCTACCAACGCCCTAGCCGAAACCAGTGGTACGACCAGGAGTGTCGCGACGCCACTGCAGAGAAAGACGCCGCCTACAAAGCCACCCTGCAGTCGGTTGTAACGCGCGCTGCTAAGGAGCGATACAAAGAAAAGAGGAGGGAAGAGAGACATATTTTTAGGCGGAAAAAAAGAGAGGCAGAAAAGCGCGAGCAGGAGAAGATTGAGATGTATGGTGACAGGAATGAGGCCCGAAAATTTTTCGAAAAAATAAGACGCCTTGCCGATGGTTTTAAAACCGGGGCCTCTTCCTGCAAGGATGAGAACGGAAATCTAGTGACAGATGTCCAGAGTACACTGACGTTATGGAGGGAACACTTCTCTAAGCTTCTAAATGGCGACGCTGACAACAATCCCGCCAATAGAGATGATATTCCGGAAACCCCAATTTTGGATGACAGCGTTGAGGTTCCGCTGCCCGACTATGATGAAGTTCTGACAGCTATAGCTCGGCTTAAAAATAACAAAGCCGCGGGAGCTGATGGCTTACCTGCTGAGTTGTTTAAGAACGGAGGCGAAGCTCTACTTAAATGCATTCACGAGCTTCTATGCAGAATATGGTCGGAAGAATGCATTCCGAACGATTGGAATCTCAGTGTGCTCTGCCCAATCCACAAGAAAGGCGATCCCACTATCTGTGCCAATTACCGTGGGATAAGCCTTCTTAATATCGCATATAAGGTCCTGTCGAGCGTTTTATGTGAAAGATTGAAGCCCATTGTAAACGAACTGATCGGACCTTATCAGTGTGGCTTCAGACCTGGAAAGTCCACCATCGACCAGATTTTCACGCTACGACAAATCTTGGAGAAGACTCAAGAAAAACAAGTCGACACCCACCATCTTTTTGTCGACTACAAAGCCGCCTTCGACAGCCCAATAAGGAAGCACCTGTACTCCACCATGTCTGAATTTGGTATTCCTGCAAAACTAATACGACTTTGCAGGATGACACTGAGCAACACCAGCAGCGCAGTTAAAATCGGGAAGGACCTCTCCCCACCATTTATTACCAAACGAGGTTTCAGACAAGGTGATTCCTTATCGTGCGACTTTTTCAACCTAATGATGGAAAAGATCATCCGAGCTGCTGATCTGAGACGTAGTGGCACAATATTCTACAAGAGTGTTATGCTGCTTGCGTATGCTGATGACATCGATATCATTGGCCATAATACGCGCGAAGTCAGTGCAGCATTTTCCAGATTAGAAAGAGAGTCAAGTCGAATGGGTCTGGCAGTGAATGCAGACAAGACGAAATACTTAGTGTCAACAAACAAACAGTCCCAGCGTCTTGGAACCCACGTTACCGTTGACAATACCTCCTTCGAGGTTGTGAAGAACTTCGTTTATCTGGGATCCAGCATTAATTCTACCAACGACATCAGCATTGAGATCAAACGAAGAATAACTCTTGCCAACAGGTGTTACTTTGGGCTCAGTAGGCAATTGAGAAGCAGATCCCTCTCTCGACGAACGAAAATCACGCTCTATAAATCGCTCATCATGCCCGTCCTACTTTACGCATCACAAACCTGGACGCTGAGCAGTTTAGATGAAAAGACTTTAGGAGCATTCGAGAGAAAGATTCTTCGTAAGATCTACGGACCAATCTGCGTCAATGGCGAGTACCGAATACGGTGGAATGATGAACTGTATGAGCTGTACGCTGACATCGACATAGTCAAGCGCATTAAAATCGAGCGGCTTCGCTGGCTTGGTCATGTTCAGCGCATGAAAGACGATGCTCCAGTGAAGAAAACATTCGATTCGGTACCCAGCGGCGGTCAACGCAGAAGAGGACGACCGCATCTTCGTTGGAAAGACCAAGTAGAGGACAACCTGACGAAGCTTGGAATTTCCAACTGGCGCCAGCAAGCGAAAGACAGAAATGGCTGGCGCAAATTCTTAGATGAGGCCAAGACCGACATACGGTTGTAGCGCCAACTAAGTAGTAAGTAAGTTATAACGATGAATTTTAGAGTTAAACTGTTGGGTATGTTGAAAAAAAAATTTTTTTTGTTCGGTAAAGTGATAGTTTTTGGCATAAATGTCTGTGGGATTTTTTTTTCTTTGTGGCAGTAGGACTGACGTGGATCCTACTGGAAATATATTATTGATGGCGGATCCATCTTCCACCACCTCTCGGAAAGGAGATGGTAGAAATATTGTATTTTGAATATAAAGGTTTACGTTTCGTTTGAACCCTTTTAAGGAATTAAATTTTTGGTAAAAATTTTTTTTAGATAACACATATTGTCAACAACAACTTCTTGGATCCAAGTGACAAGCATGAGGACTGTACCAGTAGAACTTTTGAATACCATCCTGGCAAACCAAACCTGGAAGCAGATTTTATGGAAAAATAGAAAAGGAACAAATAACCGTGGAAGATTTATCAACAGAGAAGAGAACCAGTCAACGTCAAGGAAGTCCAAAGCGGCATGAATGATAAATTTTTTTTTTTTTTAGACTGAACCAACGCTCAGGGGATGCCCCCTATAAATGCGTAGGCATTGTGTTGACAGATGGAGTAGTGTCGGTGAAGATTTGTTTTGAATTTGCACAGCTCAAAACCGCCGGGAAACACGCTCGCAGGGAGACTATTCCACAACTTAACCGCGCGAATAAAGAACGAATTATCGCGGTAATGCGAGGTTCTATTAGGCATCGATGCAATGGTAAAGGGGTGGGCTTGGACAGCTGCCCGAGTGGACCTGGGAAACACACGAGCTGGTGGCGTCAGGCCATGTATCTCCCTTGAACACTTCCCATGGTAATACCTATACAGAAGGCTTAGGCAACCTACATTACGTCGATGCCCAAGAGAGTTGAGAGAGGATGAAATACTTTCATCCCCTATCAAATATATCGCACGACGCTGAATTCGGTCCAGAAGCTCCAAATAAGATTTTGAAGCCCCTGCCCAAATGTGCGAATTGTACTCCATTTTCGGCCTAATATATGAGGTGTAGATAATGCGAAGATCAGCTGAAGTGAAATATTTTTTGCACCGTTTTAGAAAACCTAGGCACTTGCCCGCTTCTTTCGACACATCGAAAATATGATCATTCCAACGAAGATCAGATTGGATCGATATGCCCAGAACGTCAAGAGCGGCTGATTCCACAAGATCCACACCATTCATACTGAGAGGAGCTAAAGGGCAATTCACTCGCTTGTGGGTTAACAGACAACACTGGGTCTTGCTTGCATTGAACTCTACTCTATTAGCAAGACCCCACTCGGAGATTTTTTGTAGATCATTAAGGAGTGTGTCATTCATAGTTTGCCTTTTTCTCTCAATCTCCATAGAGCTTGGGCGTTTTTTGAATGAATATTAATGACAAATGCTGCTGTCGTCCGCAAACGAATGTATTGGGTTATGCGTCAACGACAGAAGGTCGTTGATAAAAACCAGAAACAAGGTGGGCGATAGAACTGAACCCTGCGGTACCCCTGCGTTGATGGCGTGCTTCTCGGACGAAATACCGTCAACTACGACTCGAATCGTTCTGTCCTTGAAAAAACACGTGATCCATCGAGCAAAATTATCACCAAAACCATATGCAGAAGGTTTTGACACGAGCGCTTTATGCCACACTCGGTCGAACGCTTTTGAAATATCCAGAGCAACAACCCTGCTCTCACCGAAAAAGTGAACGCATTTATTCCATTCTTCGGTTAAGAACGCCATAAGATCACCAGTAGAGCGAGCCCTACGGAAACCATATTGACGGTCACTGAGCAGTTGGTTGTGCTCCAGATAGTTCATAACGTTGAAGTTTATTAAGCTCTCCATAACTTTGGAAAGCGTAGAGCATATCGCAATTGGTCGGTAGTTTGCAGGGTTCGTGGCATCACCCTTTTTAGGTACCGGCTGGACAAAACCTTTAATAAATGGGAATTAAACAAAAAATATAAAAATGTGTTTTGTAAGCTTTAAATTTGTTTTTGTTCATGTACCTCATGGCAGGAGGAGAACTTGTATTTTTATTGAGTAAATTGGAGTGTTAGAGTAAATTTGCAGCAACCAAGGCAGAAGATAGACCAGGGTTAGATTGAAGAAACGGACTGGTTAAACGAACAATTATGAATGTAAACGACAAAGCGAAAACGGTGAATAATTTGGTGCCCTTGTTTTCGGGTACCGAGACACCGGCAGAAGTATATAGGTTCATCCAGGGATGTGACCTGGCTGCAAGAACAGTTAAGAAAGTAGATATCCCAATTTTCATAGAGCGCATAAAACTCCGGTTGCACGGGAACGCTTTCGAACTATGTCGGAGCCGACAATTTGACAAGGTAGAGGATATTTACTTATTGATTAAGTCAAATTATCTAAGGACAACTACATACGATTCAATAATTATTGCATTATCTAGAAGTGAACAAGAGCCCGGGGAAAAAATAATTTCGTTTGCACGAAGGTTAGGTTCAATAGAAGCCAGAGGGAGAGACTGTATAGGGGAGGACAAATCACTCCTCAAACAAGTAAATATCTCCGTAGTTACAGCATTTAAAGTCGGTATATTGGATCCTGAGATTAGGACAGTAGTGTTATCATTTTCAGGGAATGACCTATCAGAGTTGGTAAAAAAAGCTTCAGATTTAGAATATAAGTTAATTATTTATGCAAACACTTATATTGTTGCTGGCAATATGTGCCAGTTATCGAAGTTAACTTTTGAAATGAAACAATAATTTTGTTGCTGGCACTATGTGCCAGTTATCAATTATTTATTATTGGCACTATGTGCCAGTTGTTCATTAACGAAAAAGATCTGCTTAAAGACTAACTTAAAATATGCTCGAAAAACCTTAGTAATGCCTAAGTTGACGCGGCCGCTGTTTGCTGACTCTGTGTTGTTATTGTTGTTGTCTTTGCTGTTGCTATTGTTGTTGTTGGTTTTATGGTTGTTAGTGTTGCGACGATCTTTTTGCTGACACTGCATTTTTGGTGTAAGAATTTTTAATGTTGCCGTTTGGAACTCCGAAATTGTCACGTACTATCTCGTGTTACCATTCACAGGCCAGAACGGATGCGCGTGTAGGCAATGTGTTAACTGCTCCCCTCTTTAGGATGAACCGTCCTCGGTTCCTTCTAATATTTGATCTAAATTTACTTTTGCAAGATTGACTGCAGGAATATTATTTTTATTTTTAAATTATCCATTTTTAACTTTTTTAATTATTAACATTACTATGATAGAAACTATTGCTAAGGAAAAAATTATTGACCACCCAAAGTTATATTTTTTACTTCCTGTTTCAGATGAGTGATATGATTTAAATTCTTAAGGTTAACGTTATGAAGATACGGCAGAGAGAGTAGTGTTAGATGCTTAGTAAAATTAATATTTTGAGCTACAGGAGGTTCTGGAAAAAGACGAGTCAATTTCCTATTATTTTTATATATTGTCTTATTAATATAAATATGTTCATCAAAGGTTAATAAAAAAGTTCCTTTAACTTTTAATTTTAAGTTTCCGATTTCTTCAATTTCAACATACTGGTCATTGACAATTACCAAACCATCATCAACTACCAATATGGGGGAAACCTGATGTGCTGATATTGTCTTGCATGAGGCTGTATAATTATTAAGAAGATTCTGAACACACATGCTTTGTTCATCAGTTTGACAAAATGTAACAGATATTGCTTTCTTACAATTTTTTAATGGCTTATACTTATTATGACAGTTCGCTACAGCGTCTGTTTCTAATAAAATCATTTTTTCCTCATGCACTACTGGAACAATCATTGTTTTGTTACAGATTTGATTTACAATTGGAAACTTAATATAAAAAACTATTATGTCATTATTCTGTAAAATTTTAAGTTTTGTATTTTATACAATATCACTAATACTAACCACCGCAGAGTGCTCAGCTTCTATTATTGCATCTATTTCTTTACTATTGAGAATAATTGGATTAATTACGTTGGTTTTCCCTAGCATGATTGAGTAGATAAGATTGTCGAGGTCTGTAATCAAAGCCCTATTTCGTGCCATTATTAAATCAAAAAGGTATCCACGTTTTGTTTTTTTGTGTCCAGTACTTTATTTAGTCTGTCCGTTATTTCATTTATTTTTATCTGCATCTCTGTATTAATCAATATCTGCCTCTCATGAGCCTCAATCAAACTATCTTCTTTTGTTTTAACTTCGATAAAATCAACGAAATCTGGGGTCCCTGCTATATATTTCAGCGCTGTGCCTAGTATGTTAATACCGCGAACATGTCGGTGGTGAATTTTAAGCGTATCCAAAAGCTGCAGGACTTGATCGACGTCCGATTGTAAAATTTTTCTTACATGCGTTTGAGGGAAATATGTCAGAAGTTCGCGCGTCTCATAAGCCAGAGTCTCATATTCCGAAAGGTTTGTCCTATGTTGTAAGTAACCAAATTGCTCCGTAATTGCTACCTTACCATCAGCGATAGGAATGTAGTGGGATTGTGAGTAGTCCAGAATTTTGCACTTAACTAAGGCCAGGGAGAATAACCTGAAACGACGAAATTGTCTTGAGTAGCATCACCTTAAATTGTCTATATGTACTATTCTATTGTCAATAAGCACAGCCGTTCTTAAATCTTTCTGAACGATTTTTTCTATAAAAAGCTTTGAAAATTTATTCCCTATACGCCTATTTGTCTTAACAAAGACTTTCTCCCCCTGACTGAAGTTACGCGTGTGTCTATTTTTGTTGTGATAGTTTAGCTCTTTTTCTTGTGCCTGAGCTATTTTCTCTCTTATAGCATTTCCCATCTCAACAAGCATTGAATGAATGATATCTATTGGTTTTTGTCCAGTGGATGAATGAATAGATCGGTTGTATTTGTTCGTTGCAATCAGAATAAGTTCTTTAGGGTCTTCTATGTTCTGTTCTATTTTTAAACATCTAGCTACTTCCGTTAAGGTACTATGGAACCTTTCCACCTGTCCATTTGTTGTGCTGTGGAAGGGTGGTGTGGCAAATACGTCTATTCCGAAATGATTCTTAAGAAGGCATTTTATTGTTTCTGATTGAAACGATCTCTCATTATCGCATACAATTACCCTGGTATTCTTAAAAAAATTTAGAACATGCAACAATGGTTGTTTTATGTCAACTATGGCCCTTGTTTTGATAGGAGATACAATTGCAAACTTTGAGAATTTGTCGAGGCTCGTAAGGAAATGGGAGCCAGCAGTACTATAAATATCAATATGCAATATATCACCTGGATATGATGGTATTGGTGACTTCCCTATTTCAGCTCTTAATGGGTGTCTTTTATACTTTGCTTCTCTGCAAACCCTGCAATTTGATACAATTTCCTTGAGCCTATTTCTAATCTTTGGAAAATAATAGTCTTCTAAAATTTGCTTTGCATTCTCACGTGCTGAACGATGAGCTCTAATATGCTCTGAGGTGAGTATTTCTAATTGGTCATCTGAGTTAAATATGTCATTAACCATTTTACTTGTGTAGCGAAACTTAACAGAAGGAAATTGTTTGATAAGTTCATTTTGGATTAAGGCAAGCACGGGCAGGTCACAGAAAATTCCATTTATTACGTTTGGATTTACTACCTCCTTTAGTATCTTGAAGAGATCATGCGCTTCCTTAAAAATAATTGTGTGTCTTATTAATGATTTAAAGAAAATTTTCGTTTTTTTTTCAGGTTCCTCGCCTTTGTATAAAATTATTTGATTTTTGAAGCAGTTTACCGGATTTTGAACCTTAAGAATTGTATCAGTAAGTGACTCTTCACTATGTCTAGTTTCAGAGTCACAGTCAGTCAAAACAATTATGTGTTGTCTAGACAACGCATCAGCAACGAAATTCTCCTTGCCAGGCTTAAAAAAAACTTGGGAGAGAATTCTTCAACAAAGGCCCGCCACCTCTTCATCTTCGTATTTGGATTTTTATCCGAAATGGCAAAGGTTAAAGGTTGGTGGTCAGTTAAGATGCAAAGATCTTTAACACCATACAAATAGTTCCTAAGTTTTTTTAGAGCCCAGACAATGGCGAGTAATTCACGCTCATTAGTCGCATAATTTTCTTCTGTAGCGGACAAGGTTCGTGAAATCATTGTGATGGGCTTGCCGTCTTGTGTGAGGACGGCCCCTAATGCATGCGACGAGGCGTCTGTTGTAAGCTCAAACGGTTTTTTGTAATCGGGGTACAGAAGTAAAACATCCTCGGAAGCGAGAATACTTTTAATCTTACTAAAGGCTTCCATTGCCTCCAAGTCCAATTCTATTTTGACAGCTTTTGATCTATTTGCTCCTATACCGTGGTGAGTTATAATTATATTGGTAACTTGGGTGTGTATGAGTTGGACGTTCGTGCCTATTCGCAAATGAAGATGCAAATGCATATCGTGCCTGATTCGATTCCAATTCTTGAGCCAGGACAAGTGCGGTTGGCAAATCTTGCGGTTTTGATGAAAACAGGACATCATTCATCGGGCTATTTAACCCCGATATGAACACCCTTAAGGCATCCTGACGATACTTTTGACTCAATGAAGCTACAAGAGCTGTGTTTCTCTCATAAGACATTATCGTTTTATTGATAATTAGTGTTAATTTCCGCTCTACCTCGTCATAGAATTCTGTTATTGAAAGTCTACCTTGATGACTTCTCTGTTGTCTAAGCGTTGACATCTCCTGTTCTATTAAGTGGATTGGTTTTTTATTTTTTTTTAGTATTTATTAGTATTTATTATGCGAATATGTTAGCATATAAGAATAATTTCTTTAGCATGCCACAGTCAATGTTAAAAACAATTAAAGAAAATAACAACAAGCAATTTATAAAATTAATTTCTAAAGATTAACAATTAAGTAATAAGAAAAACATTAAAACATTAAAACATTATAAGTTTAAAAACTAAAAATTGAATTAAATAACAACAGGTAATCAATGCTCTGAATTAAAAATAAACAACAATTTTAAGCAGCATAAGAAATTGCTGATAAAAGGCATACTGAGGCAATTATTTTTAGCTTAACTGTATAAGTATTATAAGATAATTTTATAATGAAGCAAACAATACAATAAATAAATTAAGGAAAATTAACAATGCAAGGCTGAGAAAAAGAGTAGTAGAATTATAAAGAAGGTAATAGAAATCAAGGATAGATTATAGCTAAGAGTAATATTCGAAAATTAAACGCTTGAAGGTTCTTTGGTTGGAAACAACCTTAATGTAATTAGGCAAAGAATTCCACATCCTGATTGCACTGACGAAAAACAGCCTACTAGAATTTTTATAACAGTAACTTGGAATCAATAGGTTCATACTTCTGTTTGATCTACAGAACTGAAGTTTTTCATAAAGGTAATGTGGACAACGTGAGTATATAATCTTATGCAGAAATAAACAATTTCTAGCCTCAAGATACCGAAATATGCAGCGACCAAGTAATTTAGTGCGGAAGAAGGATACATGGTCAAACTTTTTGAGACCATAAACGTAACGGGTAGCATTATTAAGAGCAACTAGCAACTTATGAGATGATCGTGAATCCAGATTGCTATAAACGACTTCCGAGTAGGTGATAATTGGCATCAACAGTTGTAAGACTAGTTTTCGTCTCGTTTCGATGGGAACAAATGATGCAGTCATTTTCAGATTTCTTAAAACATAATAGATCTTACTCACACAAGAATTTATGTGATCCTCACAGGACAAGGACGTATTTATTTGAAAGCCAAGATTTGAAGCCTAAATAACAACTTTCAATTCAGCATCGCTTAAAAGAATTGGAGGAAGATCAATGTTTGCAAGAGGTGTTTTAGAGATTGGTAGAACGTACGATTTTAAGGGGTTTAGTTTAAGCTTATTAGATTGGGCCCATTCTGATATCATATCCAAATCTTCATTGATTCTAACACAAAGATCTTCAATAAGTTCAACTGGTCTAGACAAATACAATTGCAAATCATCCGCGTAGGCATGCATTGTGACATTATTGCACTTATCGAAAATGTCATTGATGAACATAGAAAATAGCAGTGGGCCCAGGACTGAGCCTTGGGGCACTCCACTAGTAGTGTTTTTAAATGATGAAAAGTTTTTCCCTACTTTTACTCGCTGTGTCCTACCACCTAAGTAGCTATTTAAAAAACGAACTGCAGTATCTGAAAATCCGAAGTTGAACTTGAGTTTTTTGCATAATATGTTATGGTTGACGGTATCGAATGCTTTAGAGAAGTCCAGTAAGCAGAGCAATGTCAGATCTCCCTTATCAAATGGCATTCTGATATCATCTAATATTTTCACGATAGCAGTGGAACAGCTGTGTCCTTGGCGGAACCCAGACTGAAGATCTGACATAAGGCCAAATTCGTTTATGTGGTTCGATATCTGTTCAGTCATTAAAGACTCGCAGACCTTTGACATTGAGGACAGCAAACTAATAGGTCTAAAGTCACCCGGCTCACGAGTTTTCGATTTTTTTGAAATTGGAATGATGGTTGCTACCTTCCAGATTGAGGGATAGCACGAGGTTGCAAAGCTATGGTTAATTATGTGCACAAGAGGGCTGAGCACATAAGGTAATATAAGTTTTATGAACTTAATTGAGATTCCGTCTTCACCGGAAGCGTTCGACTTAATTTTAGCTATACAACGTGAGACATCCAATTCATTAACAGCGGTGAAATCGAACTGAGTTGAAAATTCAGTGACAGTACTGTTGTAATTAAACGTTTCACTTGAGTCAGCAGACTCCGAGCTTGAAATGAAGAAATCGTTAAGTAAATTGGGATCAATTTTGCATGATTCAACTTCATTAGTGGTAATACCAATATTTTTTAAATTATTCCACAACTGCTTCGAAGGTAAAGAGAGGCTTAGCTTTGAAAAATAGAATGTTTGTTTGGACGATCTAACTGCCGAGGTAGCTTCATTCCTTGCTATTTTATGTGCTTCCGAGTTCAGTACAGTTGGATTTCGCTTCCACCTGGTGTAAGTTTTGTTGCGCTTTTTTATAGCCATTTTCACAGACGACGTGAACCAGGGACAAGACGAGTTGGTAACTCGACGAGTGCAAAGGGGTACATGATTATCGAATAGAATTAATATTTTGTCAAAAAAGAATTTTAATTTTTCATCGACCGAACTAAAAAACCAGCAATCTGTCCAATTGACAAGTGCCAAATCATCATACAATGATCCATAATCAATCGACTTGAAGTTACGATAGATAAAACTGGTATCAGTTGCGACCTGTGAGAGCTCAATGTCCAGTGTACAAAATATAAGATCGTGATCTGACACAAAAGACAATTGGTCAAAAAGCAATACTAGAGATAAATCAGAAACGACAAAAATATCCAGTAAACTCGGACAGGCATTGTTGGCAAATCTGGTTGGAGTATTTTTATTAACTACAGTGAGACCCATTTGAGCCAAATTATCAATAAAATCGATACAAAGGTTATCGTTACCAAGGACATTTATATTAAAATCACCACTCAAAATAAAATGTTGATAGTCTATTGCACAGTTAGAGATGTTAGTGAGTAGAGATTGTAAGCTACAATTTCGATTTGGGTTGTAGACACACGATAGAAAGACTTTAGTTCCGTTGTTATGAATCTCAACGTTTAAATATTCAACATCAGAACCACTTGATGTTCCAAGCACCGTGACATTTAAATATTTTTTGCAATATATTGCAACGCCGCCGCCTTTTTTGTTGTACCTGTCATGCCGAAAAAGATTAAAATTTTTTATATTTAAAAATGAATCATTGACATCCTTATGAAACCAGGTTTCAGATACGCAAATGATGTCAACGGAAGAATTTTCGAAAACCAATTTAGCGCAGTCTAGTTTAAAATCATTAAAACTTCGTGCATTAAAATGTACAATCTTCAGGCCAGAGCGTTGCTTGCACAGAACTTCTGTCATTATTTTATGGTTTTCGTCAGCGTCAGAGTTAATGCTATTCAATACCGACATAAATAACTAAACGAAAATAACTACAAGCATTTAATTTAGAAAGGAGAAAACAAAAGAAAAGTAAAAGATAAAAAGAAGTAGTGAGAAATAAAAAATATGAAAAAGAGAAAAAAGGAGCGAAAACTGTATCTAAAAAGTTAAATTGATCTGTTAATGGCTTGTAATAAAGGGCATGATGATTAAGTTGATACCTCGCCATCGATGACATCACTAGTGCAGTTATGCAGCTCATCCAAGCTGCCGATTTTAATTTTTTCGCCACCTTTATGCGTTCTGATATAAATGCAACCACGCAGTGAAAAGGCGTTAAAAATTTTGTTGTTGCGTTTGCAGGCAATCGCAGCTTGAAGAAGTTTTCTGGCCTCAACAGAAAGGCTTTCATGCATAAATACATTATTGTCCGAGTCGAGTTCTGCGTTTCGAAGATTGACTGCTTGTTTCGTTCGCCTGCGATAATCGCCAGAAGCCTTAAGAGCGCGATTTCGGTCGAAGGGGGTGTAGAATTTCACTATCACTAAGGGGTTCGAGATATTAGATTTAGCCTTGACGCGAAATATGTCTTTAATTTGAGGCGAATGAAACTCGACGGATCTACATATGAGGTTAAAAGTGCTTTTGAGGTTTTCTCCTTGAGAGAAAGGCACTCCAAACAATACAGCATCAGAGCTATGATCGACAGCAGTGCTGCTGTCGTTGTTGTTGTTGTTGTTATTGTTGCTGATGCTTTTTTCTTTAATACGATCAGCAAGCTCAGCGCAGTGAGTGGTGAGGGCAGTGAGCTCGTTTTCGAGCGCAAGTATTTTTTTGTCGTAGTCGATAAACTTGCAGTTGATGGTCACAACTTCTCTCTCTAATCTACTGAAATTGTTTGCAAAGTCAGTCGAGAGGGTTTTAAGCAGAGTGTCTGTATGCTGCCGGAGTCGTTCCTGGGAGAGCCTCAGTTCTTCTCTCATATATTCTTTGAGCCGCTCTTCGGTTTTGCGGATTTGCGCTCCCACTACCAAGCTTCGGCGTGCCTTCAGGTTTTGATGTACCTCGTGGAGCAAGCTGCTCACGTTGATGACGCGTCAACATAGGAGAGGGAGACATCAGCAAACGGAAATCCGAAGTAAAGTAGAGGTGTATGTGGGCAGCAGAAAGCAATCAAGCAGCATAAAAACCAGTATATCACACGACAAAAAGAATCCGCAATAGCAAAGAATGCAGTGCGGAGCAACAACGATAGATCGCGTTGTTATTGTTTCTTATTGTTTTATTTTGTATACGATTGCACAAATTTAAATTAGTTGCTCAATTATTAAATAGTTTAGCAGTGTCTATTTGGACAAAACTTATGCAAAATACACAATACACAGAAGCTAAAAATCAGTTTATGTTCTTTTTGATTTTATTTTTGTTATTGGCGTATCAATTCGCGGTTAATTTAAGATTTTTTGGAGCGCGGCAAAAGTGCGACCACTCATTTCAACTTTCTTCACGCGAATTCCAATTTATCGGCGTACGAAAAATCGAGCCTAGCTATAATGGCATGAAAATTCAAAACTGTATTAAAGGACGAAAGGATAAGATTTGCGGGACCAGTGATTTTATTGCGCATGATCGCTACCGCCTGGTAGTGTTTTGAACTACCATCGTATGCTTCATATAGTTTATAGGCCGCGAAGGCGGCTTGACGCCAAGAAACGTATTTTTCTTGTTCCCCACTAAACTCAGGTAAACTCTTGATGATGTCTAATGATTCCTCACATTTCTTTGTCGGGTCGTTAGAGACAGGCTTATACTCTTCTATAGCCGTAGGAGTTTCTAGTACGCGAAGTCTGGAGGTGAGGTCAGCTATTGTTCGTTCAAATGACCGTCGAGATTGTTCTGTAGCCGTTTGAATTGCAGCGGCCATCACTGCCTGTAAGGTGTTTGTGTCTATATTTGCGTTCATCTTGACGAAACTTTAATAAAAGAAACTGAGCTCTTGCTTACACTATTGATAATCTGCAATATTCTTGGGTAGTTAAAATAAAGTTTAATTATTCACAACTATAACCAATTATAACAATTTAAACTATTTTAGTTAAATCTGAGTTAAGTTAAATATGAACAATAATTAATTCCTAACACTGAAGCTAAACAACAATTGATTTACAATAGTTTATAATAAGTTTACAAAAATTTGGCAGCCTTCATTATGTTGTGTTTTATTATCCTTTGCTGCAGCGCACTTGTAGTTTTTTAAATAAAATTTTTTCTTATTTTTTTTTTGCAGTTTTATTAAGTGCTTAAGTTGTAGGTTTAGTTTGTAATAATTTTTTCTCTTAGTTCCACTTTATGAACCTTTTAAGGTTTGGTTTGTTTCTCCACAATAATAGTTTTCATATTTATTTTTTTCACTATGTGAAAATATTTTTGTAAAAGCCTGTTTTGTTTTTCCACAATAATAATTATTTCTTCACTATGTGAAAATATTTTTATGAAAGTCTGTGTTTTTTTCCACAATATTTTTTATATTTATTTTTTTCACTATGTGAAAATATTTTTGTCTGTTTTTATTTTAATTATTTAGTTTTATTTCTTCTATGAAGAATTTTCCTGTATTTTATTAAATGATTCACTTTGTTGCTTCTATGAAGAATTTTCCTGTTCTTATTTTAATTATTTAGAGAATTTTCATGTCTTTTATAAAATTATTAACTTTATTTCTT
This sequence comes from Dichetophora obliterata, assembly GCA_963920525.1. Classification (NCBI taxonomy): domain Eukaryota; kingdom Metazoa; phylum Arthropoda; class Insecta; order Diptera; family Sciomyzidae; genus Dichetophora; species Dichetophora obliterata. Next base: position 144,020,490 of record OY986436.1, on the reverse strand, counting down.
CTATGAAAAATTTTTCTGTTCTTATTGTAATTATTTAGTTTTATTTCTTCTATGAAGAATTTTCCTGTTTTTTTATTAAATTATTCACTTTGTTTCTTCTATGAAGAATTTTCCTGTTCTTATTTTAATCATTTAGTTCATTTTTTTCTAAAATTTTTCTACTATGTTTATTTTCAACTTTATTCAACTTAATGTTTTTGTTCAAACTCATTTGTTTAACTTTAATTTTTCTTTTCCAAATTGCATTTTGGCACTTAGTTTATTAAAATAAATTTCCACATCTTTATTTTATACCTCTTTCCATGAAGACTTTAATTTTCTGTCTTTTTAATTTATTCTTCTTTCTATGAAAGATTTTTGAAAAAAATTTTAAAGTTTCCATCCTTGGTGAGTCCGAGCTCACTGCCACTTTGCACTTTTCTTTCTATGAAGAGTTTTTCAGCCAGTTAATTATTTATGGAAACACTTATATTGTTGCTGGCACTATGTGCCAGTTATCAATTATTTATTATTGGCACTATGTGCCAGTTAAATAATGCTTAAAGACTAACTTAAAATATGCTCGAAAAACCTTAGTAATGCCTAAGTTGACGCGGCCGCTGTTTGCTGACTCTGTGTTGTTATTGTTGTTGTCTTTGCTGTTGCTATTGTTGTTGTTGGTTTTGTGGTTGCTAGTGTTGCGACGATCTTTTTGCTGACACTGCATTTTTGGTGTAAGAATTTTTAATGTTGCCGTTTGGAACTCCGAAATTGTCACGTACTATCTCGTGTTACCATTCACAGGCCAGAACGGATGCGCGTGTAGGCAATGTGTTAACTTATATGTTGAAGGACAAAAGCAGGAATGGGTCAGGACGACATTCACCGCGTCAAACTTACACGATACAAGAAAGTGACGAAGAACAGAGATGGAATAGAAGAATAAATCTTATTTAAGGATAAGAGATTTAACACCAGTAGATAGGTTCGAAGACGAAAGGCAGGACCGATATAAAATGAACATCAAGTGTTCATTCTGCAACAGACAAGGACACACAAGGGATGAGTGTCTTACGAGGAAAAATTCTCCGTATTGCGAAACATGTCAGAAGTATGGGCATGAAAATTGTTGGATGAGTGCACCCTCATTTGCACCAAGGGGACAGCAGAAATATTTTAGACAATTTCCTAGTAGACAGCAGAAAAACAGGACCATATTTAACGATCAACTGAGTTTTAGGGCAAATAATTTTGGTAATGAACTTCAAGTGAGACAGCAACAGGTACGCTGTAGGTGGTGTGACAAGGTGGGTCATATGCAGGATGAGTGTTATAGGAGGAACAACTGGGAAAATCGGCAGGGAAACTTTCAGGGGCCCAGCCAAGGCCAATGAGCTGGGAACACCGAAATAAGAGCGAAATAAGGCCATCAAAGACAGTAACGGATAATTCTACATCTAGAAAGATTGTGAATATCCGTACATCTAAGCCAATAGAAAGGATAGTAACAGATAATTCTACGTCTGAAGAGATTGTGAATATCTGTACATCCAAGCCAATGGAAAGTTCAGGAACAGATCATTCAGTAGTAACAGAGAATTTGACATCCGAAAGGATTACTGTTGAGTCGTTGCAGGCGAGATCAAAAAAGGTTATAGAAACACTCGGAGAAATAAAAGAAAAATTCGATGTGGTATTCGAAAAATTAAATGGAAATATGATAAAAGAAAAATCCGATGTGGTATTCGAGAAATTGAATGAAAATATGATAGAAGAAAAATTCAATGTGGTAGCGGGAAGATTAAATGAAAAAGTAACACAAGAGAAATGCAATGTGGGATTAGAAAAATTAAATGAAAATATAAAAAATGATGGTTTGCATAAAAATATGACGGTGTTGGAAAAGAAAAAGGGTGAATGTTTTGGAATCTCTAAAGTAAATTATGTGTTTATAGAAATTACTTGCAAGAATGCTATAAATGGTAGACTTGTTCTTCTTGTAGATTCCGGAGCGGACACGAGTTTAGTGAAACAAAACGCATTACAAGCAATTGAAGACAGGGGAAAAGAAATAAGAAATTTGTGTGGAGCATTCAGGGGTTTCGTTAAAACACTTCACTTGTCAGTGAAGATAGAACATGACGAGGTAAATAATCTTAGTTTTAAGTTGCACGTAGTGGCACTAGAACAAGGACTGCCTGCAGATGGCATATTAGGCCGGGATAATTTGTGGAATAAATCAATCATAAATACGAAAGATAAAACAGTAACTATATATGACAAAGAAGGTGGTAATATAAAATTACCATTGAAGCAAGTGAATGAGTTAAGCTCCATTAATTACAGTGAGGAAATGCAAATAAAAGCTAGGACCATACGAACAGTAAGAATTAAAGTAGAGACAAAGATTCCTGTGGTAGTGGTACATAAACAGGAGATTGTGCCAGGGGTTTATTTAGGAGAAAGTTTAACGAAGGTAGAGAACGATACCGCGTATGTATCAATATTGAATTCAAATAATTAGGATGTTATCTTGCCGAGGTACTATAAACCGAAATTTTCCAATTATAACACATTTAAAATGAAGTTAGGCTCAATGTATGGAGTAAACGAGTGTAAGGTAAAAGAAAGGATTAATAAATTAACACAGACAATTCAATTAGACGAAAATTTGAACTTAGAGGATCTGCAATCGAGAATTTAATAACGGCATACCATGATATTTTTCTATTAGAAGGAGATAAATTAACAGTTACTCCAGTGATGGAACACGACATTCAGGTTCAAGCAAATCAGCCTCCAATAAATCAAAAACAGTATAGATTACCTCAAACACATAGAAAAGAAATTCAAAAACAGGTAGAACAACTCCTAGAAGACGACATTATTAGACCGAGAAAATCACCGTGGAATTCGCCATTGCTGTTAGTACCAAAGAAAGCAGGAAGAGATGGTAAGAAAAAGTGGAGATTAGTCATAGATTTCAGAAAGGTAAATGACGCAACAATTAAGCAAGTTTTTCCAATACCAAGGATTGATGAAATATTAGATCAGTGCACTGTAGATATTTTTCAACATTAGATTTGGCCAGTGGGTACCATCAGGTTCTCATGAGTAAAGAAGACAGAAAGAAAACAGCATTTAGTACAGCATTTGGTCATTATGAATTCAATAGAATGCCATTTGGACTCACCGGAGCTCCAGCGACTTTCCAGCGATTGATGCATAATATATCTGACAGAAAGGATATAGAAAGAATATTAAAAGATTTTCATGATTTGCCATTAGGAGGTCATCAAGGAGCACTAAGAACGTTCTTTAGAATAAGAAAACAATACAAATGGAAGGGAATGCAAAAAGAAATTAAGGAATATGTAAGAGCATGCCATAAATGTCAAGTAAATAAAAGTTCTAGACTCACCAAAATGCCTATGGTTTTGACAGACACACCAACACGTCCGTTTGACAAAGTTTATATGGATATAGTCGGCATATTGCCAGAAACTGTGTCTGGTAATAAATACATTTTAACGTTTCAAGATGATTTTTCGAAGTATATGGCATGTGTTGCGATACCAGATGCTGAAGCAAGCACGATATCGAAAGCATTTTTTAACGAAATTATAACTCGCCACAATACACCAAGTGTGTTAATTACAGACAACGGCTCAAATTTTATTTCACGCGTGTTTTCAGATGTATGTAAAATGTTAGGTATTAAAAAGTTACATATTACACCGTATCATCCACAAGCAAATGGTTCCCTAGAGAGAAGTCATAGGCCTTTGGCAGAATATTTGAGAGGTTTTGCAAAAGAAGACGGGTCAAATTGGGATCAGTGGCTATCGTCCGCTATGCACGTTCACAATAACACACAGCATATGGCAACAAAGCAAACACCATTCAAAACATTATATGGGTTTGACTCAGAAATGCCAACTAATTTAAGGCGAAAGTGTAGTCCGGTGCATAATGCCGAGGATACTTCAAAAGTTATGAAATATCAAATTCAGAGAGCGCACGAACTGGTAAGACAAAACCAGGAGCGTGCAAAAGAAGTATCTAAAAAATATTATAATAATACTTTAAATGCAGTAGAATTTAAAATAGGGGACAGGGTGCTAATGAAGAATCAAGCAAGGAAGAATAAATTTTCACCAATATGAGGACCGTATGAAGTTTTAGCAATAAAAACCCCAGTAACTACCGAGATTTCGATAAAGGGGAAAGCAAAGAAAATTCAATTTAGGGAAAACCTAATAACATATAATAAAGAAAGTACAAGAAGGGGAAAAATAGTATAAGATTCATATTAGGAGTATTAAAATTATGAGAAGAAAAAAATAAAAATTATATTAAAAAATTTTGGTTACTATAAAACAGAATAGAAAAAAAAATTACATATAAAGAAAGTTAGGAAAGTAGTGAATATGAAAGCATATTTGTGGTCATAATACGGCAATGAGAAATAAATGAAGTAGAGGAAACTACTAACTAAAGGAACAGTCAGGAAAAGGTTATATAAAAGGCATTTAAATGGAACAGTTAAAGAGCCAAGGTATAGCAGAAAAAAAATAAGAAGCGGAGAAAATCTGAAGTAAAAGGCAAATGTGTTGGCATCTTCAAAGTGAAAGACGTTGTTACAGAAATCCCTCGCAAGGATTAAATTCTAGTGCAACGCATTCTACTTGTAGATCACAAAACAGTGCCACTTTACTTAAAATAATTCTGTAAACTTTATTTTGGATTTAAAGTTTAATGTAAAGTAATGAAGAGGAAAGTTCGCATGAATCGGGACTCTTTTTTTTTAGTCACAGAAGATAGCAGGAAAAGATAGCAGGAGGATAAGGGAACTGTGAAAGATAGTAGCAGAATAATCTGGAGTAACGAACAATTGTCTTGGAATTTTCAAAGTGAATGACGTAGTTACGGAAATCCCTGGCAGGGATTTATCCTGGTCACGCATCCTAGTTGGAGATTCCAGGATAGTACCAACCTATTTGAAAAGGTTAATTAAGAAATTTTGCGAGCATTCCATAAAGATGCGGTAAAACGTGATAAAAACAATTGTAAATTGAATTTGAAAATGGAAGTTGAAATATATAAAGAAATAGAATAAAATAAATAAAACAACCTTATTTGAACGAAGTAAACGAAATTCTATTAATTGTTTTTAAAAAAATTGAGGAGTAAAGTAAATAAAAATAAGAAAAGGAAATTTGAGTGCTTGATTGCGAAAACTAAGTTGTTTTTAAAGATAAAAAGAAAGTTTTTTTGGTGTAATAAATGCACAAAAGTTGAAACAAATTCAAAAAATAAAATAAAAACTGCATCAAATTCGAAATAAAAATAAAAATTTGATAATCAAAATTCAAATATAAATAAAAAGTCACACTATGCGAAAAGATTGAGTTTCGATAGATATATAATTGAAAACTATCGAACTAAAGCATTTAGATTGAAATGAAAAATTATTATTAAGGTTCATGAATCATTAAGGTTCATTAAAGTTACATGTAAATTTAAGGAAAAATCTATTAAAACTGAAAAAATTATAATATATAAAGATCACTGAAAAGAGCTTATAAAGCATGTAAAAATTGTTATAGTTGTGATATAAAGCGCAGAATTAAAAAAAAAAGAGAAAAAAAAGGGAAAACATTTTGGCACAAGATTTAAATTCAAAACGAAATTGGTTGTAAATTAAGTAATTTTGAGATTAAAGTATTAAAATAAGACATAAGTATTAATTTTATATAAAAATAAATATGAAGGTTACCAATAATCTTGTATGCATCACCATAACGTATGCCAAATAACTTTTTTTTTGAAAATTCTATTAAAAAAACTATTGAATATTTCCCCAAATTTTTTTTTATTTGAAAGCACAGTCTTTCCTGTTAATAATGAAAAAAATAATTTCATACAAATGGCTGCCTCGGCTGGCCATGCAGTAGCCTACACGATTGGTCCAATTTTTAAGCACATTATCGATTGTGTGCAGCGCTGTATTTCACCAATGGCTTCACGAATATTGTCCTTTAAAGTGTCAATTGTATCTGGCTTGTCGGCGTAGCACTTATCTTTGAGGACACCCCACAAATAATAGTCCAACGGTGCCAAATCGCAGCTCCGAGGTGGCCAAACGACATCAACTCTGCGGCTGATAATGCGATCTTCAAAAACAGGGCGCAAAACATCGAGTGTAGCTTCAGCTGTGTGGCACGTAGCGCCGTCCTGTTGAAATCAATTATTGCCAATATCCTCTTCTTCAATTTTTGTGAACAACATGGCCCGATAACGATCGCCATTGACTGTAACGTCCACTACTTGCTCATTTTAGAAGAAAAATGGCCCAATTATGCCTCTGGACCAAAATCCGCAGCAAAAAGTGACTCATTTTGGATGCAGCGGCTTTTCAATGTATGCGTGCGGGTTTTTTGTGCCCCAAATGCGGCAATTTTGCTTGTTTACATACCCGCCGAGATCAAAATGAGCTTCATCTGAAAAGATTATTTTTTTGGCAAAATCGGCATCTTCTGTAAGTCGCTCGATGGCCCACTTCCCAGCGTTGTTGAAGCGTATACACAACCATATTCGTTCAGCAGAAGGATAAAACTAATTATCTCTCAAATCAGACATGAGCTTAGTGTTACCATTCATGAAATAAGCACTAGTTGAAAAAAAAACGTTAGATGGCGGACCCTTTACAACAAGCAATTATAATGAAGTTTTAATTGGAAAGCCAATATGCAGCAGGAAGATGCTACAATAAACGGCAACAGTTCTGGATCAACGATAAAAAGACACAGTAAATTGGAATATAAGTGCAGGTTTGCAGTACATTCATTTCAACAATGCGACAATTCACTAAAGATGTTAAACTCATCGCAACAATTTGAAATTATTTTTTTTACCTTTTTTCAAATATATTCTGGCAGTTTTTTCTGTGGAGCATAGTGCGAAAATGGAGAGTCAAGGCAGTGCAAATAGAGAGTCAAAATATATTAAAGGAGATAAAGTTGATATTTTGTACCTTGTAGTTGCCACATTTGGTCGTTTAGTACCTGAGTAAAGCTCTTGGCGTAACATTATAACATTTGGCTGAATACAACAATAATTCGATATAATGCCTTAACACAATAAATTTGGACAAGCAGAAATGGCAAGGGTGTACTTCAATTTTTACAACAAATCAAAGACAACCAGTACATAAAGAGAATTAACGCTGGGACAGTGTTCAAGTGCACCGATGGACTACGCGTGAGAAAAATAAAACTGAAGCAGGAAAAAGAGAAAAAGAAAACTGTAGCATCAAAGCGGGTAGCTAAACACAGAGGAAACGATTACACCAGATGGATGCAAGACATTTAGACCATTAAAAGAATATAAATAAATGAATTAAAAATTTTGAACTATTAATATATAAATGTAAAAGCATGAAATAAGTTGTTGAAGAATATTATATATAGAAATAAAGGAAAAATTTGTTCATGAAAAAAAACCCTTATGAAAAGAGCTAGTAAAACAAAGAAGCTACTTAAAAGAAACTACTATATAAAAATAAAACGAATAGTATATCACAAGAAAAGCAAAACAAGCATGCAAACAGGATAATTCGAAAGTTATAATTTAAATGTTATAATAAACGAAAATTTTAACCTCTTCAAGGTAAAAATTTTCTTTGTGTAAGGGGGGAGGAATGTTGTGACTCTGTTGTGACTCACAACGCGGCTTCCCCAAAATTTTATCTGTTTATAAATGGTCAAGTGCCTGCAATGAGAACTGATCTACCACAAATCGGGTGATCAGCTTTAATTGCATTGCAGCGCTTTAATTTAATTCAATGCCAAGGCCGGCACATTCAAAACAGAAGCAATTAAAGTAAACACTGACGCCAGTTGGGCGATCAGCTTTCATAGCAAGCGCTATTTTAAAAGACAATAAAATAAAGCCAACAATTTACTTATGTGCGGCTAGTGCCAAAAATGCTGACAATGCATTTTCGGTAAGTCAACCAACGTAGAGGATATAATTTAAATTGTATTTTATTGTTGTAATTGGCATGCATACTTTTTGTCGTCATGCAATTAACCCTTCGTTGCATGGCATTGCACATATGCAATGTTGACTTTGCGGGCATCTGGTCACTCTATTATTCGAAATTTTACAGATATTATTTCTTTAGTTCAGTCTTTTATTTGTACTCTTTTGATATTTGGCGCGGTTTCATGTAGTTTGTTTATAACGTGTGCACAAAAGCTTAAAAACGAACAAGTGTTTTGAGTAAGTTAAAAAATTGGGTTAATATCTTTAAATATTGTAGAATCCTGAAAAAGTTTACCAAAATGTAAGTATTTTTTAAAAAGTTTATTGTATTTTCTTTGTAAATTACAAATATATGTCAAAAACAAAATATTTATTTAACCGTTATTACGCAACATTGCATATATGCAAACTCATGCGTTTGCGCTGATATAAAGCGAAATTGCGTATATGCTATTATATTACATATATACAATTACATGCGTTTAATTTATTTTTTTTGTTAGGGCACTTCATGATAACGAAATTGAAAAAATAATTGACAGTTGGGTTGAGAGTGAAGATGAGTTTTATAATGAGGAAGATGATAATGATATTGAAGTTAGCATACGTCGACGAGAATATATGGAGGAGGAAGCAAATCCAGGAGAGGAGATAAGCAAAAAAGGGGAGACAAATGCAGAACAAAGAGCAGCTGAAACCAATAATGCTCTTGATATAAGGGCTTTAAAACAAAAATATGAAAAAACTATTTGGAAGCAAAGAGAATTCAAAATGGATTTAAACACTGATTTTAAGGGCAGCGAAAACCTTCCGGAACATTTTTTGAATTTAGGTGGACCTTGCAGTTATTTTATATATTTTTTTTCTGACGAACTTATGGAATTAATTGTGCAACAGTCTAATTTATACACTTGCCAGAAAAATCCAGAAAATCAAGACCATATTGATAAGTTGGAACTGCAAAAATTTTTAGGTATATGCATTGTGATGTCTGTGATTCAAATTCCAAACAATCGTCGATATTGGGCACCCGTTGCAGGAAATAAACTTATACAAGAGACTATGTCTACAAATCGATTTGAAAAAATTAAGTCGATGCTACATTTTAATAACAATGATAATATGAAAACAAAAAATGACCCTTATAACGATCGGCTTTTCAAAATACGCCCTGTTGTTAAACATTTGATTGAACAATTTTTATCGGTCCCATTCGAAAGCTGCCTTTCAATCGATGAGCAATTATGCTCTACCAAATGTAAATCATATATGAAGCAGTATCTTCCAATGAAACCGCACAAATGGGGTTTTTAATTGTATGTGCTCGCAGGAATATCAGGTTTCAACTATAATTTTGAAATATATACGGGTCAGGAGAACAATGCTATGCACAGGCTTCCTGAAGAAATTGATTTGGGCTCATGTGCCAACATTGTCATAAGGCTACTGCGAAACGTTCCATCTGAGAAAAACTATAAAGTTTTCTTTGATAATTACTATACTTCGTTGCCATTAATAATTGCACTAGGTAATCGTGGTATTTTATCGCTAGGTACAGTTCGCCGAAATAGAATTCCGAACTTAAAACTTCCAGATGACAAGATTATGATGAAGAAACCACGTGGAGATTCTTCTGAATATGTTGCAACAATTGAAACATTTGATATATCAGTCGTTTCTTGGAGAGATAATAAAATTGTAAATTTAATGTCGAATAATTGTGGTGAAAATCCTACACGAAAATTTGAAAGGTTTGACAAAAAGTTAGGAAAAAAAATAAGCGTCGTTTGTCCAAACATTGTTACAGAATATAACAAGTTTATGGGTGGCGTCGACTTACTGGATTCTTTCATCGGGCGGAACAAAATCAAAATACGCTCTAAGAAATGGTATATGCGCCTCTTTTATCACTTGGTAGACACAGCCATAGTCAATGCTTGGCTTTTATACAAGCGAGCTGAATTACAAAAAGGCAACTTTGTCAAGGAAACGTTGGCAGATTTTCGTTTGACAGTCGGCGAAACTCTTTGCAAAATGGAAAAAACATTATCACGGGGAAGACCTTCATCAGAATTAACCAAAAATCTTGCCCGTAAGGTATTATTGATATTGATATAAATAGTTGAATTTATTTGAACGTTTTTTAATTAAAATTTTTCTATATTTTAGAGAAAGCATCCAAGAAGTTTACCTATCCCCCAAAATGAAATTCGACTAGATCACATGGATCACTGGCCGATATGGGTAGACAATCGTATTACATGTAAATTGCCGGGCTGTAATGGATACACTTCTGTAAAATGTGACACAGCTTTATGTTTCAACAAATCAAGAAATTGTTTTAAAAAATTTTATACATGATAACTTTATATTGATACTTTAATTTGTTTTCGATTTTTGTACTTACTTTAAAAAAATGAAATGTGAAAAAATGTCTTAATTTTCAATTTTAGTTCATTAATATCCAATAAAAACGCAAAATTACGAAAAAAAATCCAAAGCAATTTTACTTAAATTTCCATGGATTTGCTGCATGGTATTGCATATATGCAACATTGCATAACTCCTCACATAGATACCGGAAGTCAACCAAATTTTATTTTTGCAGTCATATCTTAACTAGCAACAAGAATAAAATGCAAAAACATTTTTATTTAGAAGGATATTAAATCATGTAACGAAGGGTTAAAAACAGAGGTAAAATATTTTAAATAATATTTTATTGTTGGATTCAGTGTTTTGGGAAATATGACCCAATTTTCCCACACTGAACATGTTTGTACGTTTGCTTGTCTTGACTTCACACTATTAAATAAGTATGTGCGTAGAAATTAAGAATGAATAATAATGTTTACTTTAAGAATGTCTGTATATTTTAAAGAATAATGAATTGGAACTAGAGTAAATTCTTGAGCCAGATATGACCTAGGCCAAGAATTCAGGAAATACAAGATTAACCTTTCCTAATTGTAACTTAGAGTTAAAAAATTACGTACGAAGAAATAATTGTAAACTAGATCGATAAAAAACTAAGACTAATTATTGTGCAAGATTGCCTTCCGCATCTTGCACAAATGCTGAGTACACCTAATTATCATTAAAACCGAGGTGTTAAGCATAAGTATATTTAAGAGGATAAGTAGTGGTATTTTTCACGACGACAAGGTGTGGTTAAAACTTATAATTGTAAAACCAAAAGTATCATTTTAACTACAAATAAAAACACAGTCACCAAGTGTGAGCAAGAGGTAGAACCTGGACCCAAAACCGTCTTTTATTCAGAAAATTAGCCATACCGGAGGACCTAGCAGACATGGATAACCACGGTGAATATAATTAAGGTAATTTTCCGGCAACCTCACGGCTACCTACTGACCGGCATAGCACACCATGCCTAATAAAATAAGATGAGAGAGTATAACCAGGATTTGGGACGAGTTCCCAGTCTGACAAGTAGGGCCACGATTAGGACCTACGTGCATCCTCACGGGAGGACGCAACATTCCGCTTCTGCTTCTCCCTAACTCGGAGCCACCTTGCCTCGGATTCAGCTTCGTTCCCTAGCGCTGCAGCTCCGACAGGACTGGCTGACAATTCCATTCCTTTCGGAGTTTTATCGTCCACCAGGCCCAACAAGTTACCTTGTGGCTTTCCGCACCCTTCCATGGTTAAATTCTTTTGGGACTCCATTGATTCGGGACTCGTCCCCTCAGCGCACCCTTCCTTTTTGTTATTTTTCAAATTAATCATAAAAAATCCCACGAGTTGTGGAGCCATATACGGACCGAACGGACAGAGATCCCCATTATCTGGCTAACCCTACCAGCATACAACAGGTAGTGGGCTGACCTGAGGAGACACCATTCGCGAACTAATACCCCTAGACTCTGCACCATCTGTGCAATCTCCTTCGGAATGGCGTCTAAAACCTTAGAAATGGGGAGTGACTTTTAGTTCTTTGCTCCACAAAGCCTAACCCAATAGCCATTGTGTCTTTGCAATTTAAGCCTCTACATCGCGTCAGGATTGTCACCCATGCGTAAAGGCTGACTTCCGCTAGATATTCATCTCATCCTTTCTCGATGTCGATGACAACTTACCCTCCGTTTTCTCCTCCTCCAGCTTCTCAATGGTACTCCTACTCGCTCCTCTTTTTTTTCTACTATCAAATCGTTTGACTGATTCCGAACGCGTAATTGGCATCCTCATTGACTTATGAGAGGTATTCGTTTCCTCATGCTCTGATGACAACGACAACCTGTAAAATCCCCTTTCTAATGCTAACTTACTATTGTTCTTTATCTCGGTCTTATTGATTCGCCTAGATGGCAATGACAACTGCTCCCCAATTTTATTCGACATATAGTAGATATTCTCTCCACCTGACTTCGATGGTGATGACTACTTATTCATAGTCCTTTGGTGAGTAAGAGAGATATTTATTCCATTTTGCCTCTTGTTCCTATTTGATCCGGGATTCCAATCTATTGGCGTAGATTGGCCCGCATGGAGTTTTCCTGTCTGCTCTCCATGTTAATCCTTGCATAACAATCCTTTCTGTAATGCCCTGGTTTCTTGCACAAGTGACATGTCACTTGTTATTGCCTGCTACCAGCATCATGGAATCCCTTGGTTCCCGTAGCATTTTCCCTAAACGGATTATTCCTTACTTGGCCGTTGTTATTTGGCCTAGTGCCATTACTCCCTTGCATACTACTCCTTTCCACCGGAACGTATGGTGGTGCACATTTCCACCCCTTCTCGTGTCCACACTCCTTTCACTTCGCACCATAGGGAGCGTTGTTTCTTGTTATGCACTCATCCCTTGTGTGGCCTTGCCTGTTGCAAAATGAACACTTGTCAAAATGAACATGATTGTCGAAAAACCAATGCACCCACAAAGAGTGACTGTTTGGTGCGGTTTATGGGCTGGCGGCATCACCGGGCCGTATTTTTTTCCAAAATGAGGCCGGTCAGGCAGTTACTGTGAATGGTGTTTGCTATCGTGAGATGATAACGAACTTTTTATAACCCGAATTGGAAGATATGGATGTGGATGATATGTGGTTTCAACAGGACGGTGCCACTTGCCACACAGCTAACGAAACAATGACTATTTTGCGCGACAAATTCAATGGCCGTGTTATCTCACGTGATGACGATGTCAATTGGCCGCCAAGATCATGTGATTTGACACCGTTGGACTTCTTTCTTTGGAGTTATTTGAAAGAAAAGGTGTACGTCTATAAGCCAGCAACGATTCAAGAGTTAAAGGATGAGATAATTCAGCACATTAACGGCATAGAACCTCAATTATGCCTCAGCGTCATCGAAAATTTGGACCATCGGATGGAGGTGTGCCGCCGAGGTCGCGGCGGCCATTTGGCCGATATTTTCTTCCATACATAATTGAACCATACCAATATTATCATAATAAAAAGAAATGACAATAATTTCCTAAATAATTTGTGTTTTATACAAAATCAACATCGGCTCTTAAAATTTAACCACCCTTTATAATATTCGTGAGTGCCGTGTAGTATCCAATTAAAAAAAAACTATCTTATAAAAAATCAAAAAATTCGAACTTTGAAACTAAGAAAGGTTTTAAACAAAACTTCAACCTTTATATACAAGAAAATGATTCCTACCATCCTTTTTCCCGAGGGGTGTAGATAATGGATCCGTTAACTTAAAACTAAATAGGACCCACGTGGTCTCTACCGCCAAGTAAAAATTTTTCTAATCTTATCTTTATGACAGAAACGGACTGCTTATCGTTTTATAATCAAATTAAATTTTCTTTTCCACCACACCAATGTAGGGCATTATTCAATAAAAATTTATTCAATTAACAAATAACAAGAGATATTTGTTCTATATTTTTCCAACAAGAATTCAGACCCGAGTATATTTTTTTTATCTTTATTCAAACCCAAACTGTGTTAAGCTCTTGACGAGAGCTACAGTCTTAAAAATCCTTTTTTTATAACATGCCGGGTAGAACGTTTCAAGAAAACTAAATTATTAAATCTTCCACAAATCAAACTTAAACCATATTGTTCAAACTCCAAATAATAACGTGCTCTCTGTTAAAAATTAAAATTTATTTATAAATTTATTCAGATTTTCCAAATAACGATTAAAATAACGAATAAAAATATCTATTCATCATTTAAAAATTCAATCAAACACTTCTTATTCAAACATTTTAATACTCGAAATCTATCTGTTATTTATTGTTCTTGTTTCGAATTATTCTTACTCAATAGTGCAACATGCCCTAGCAATTATCTCCCCTTGATATATTAATTTTTATATTTATTAATTTTTTTCTTTCATTTCAAATAAATAATTCATTTGGAAACCCTCAAGTTGGCCTTAACTGGAGTGTCTACCGATCTAGACTTCTTTCTTCTATGATTTATTTTTTCCAAAACATTTTTAAACATCCTCAAAAAAAATTTCGTGCAATTTTCCTGATAAATTAAAAAAAATAAAACCTTTTTTCCTCAAAAGTATCCTTGTTTTTCCTTCAACAACAAGAATCCTAACATCCTTGCTGTCCCGCGGACAGAAGGATCCTACCGGCTGCGCTATTTTGTTGTATCCTCCCGTGATACGTCCTACAAGAAAAGTGGTGCAGCAAGCGATTAGACTTGCTGCGTGTATAGTGTTCCTAAAAAAGGTAAATACCTTAATCGGCTGTGTTGGACTCAGCGCCGTAGATAGGTGTTTCATAAGGGGGGGGGGGGGTTTAGGTTAGGTTAAAGTGGCTGTCACTTTTCAGACACATACTTAAACCAATGAGGCCCATTGTGATACCATGGGGTTAATTTCCCTATTCAATTTCTATTTGAACTAATTTGAGCTGATTACAAAGCTGTAGATTTTGATGGGTGATGGAGGACGGATGGGGATTGCTGCAACACGACAAGTATTTATTTAAGTAATATAACGAAAACAGACATTTTTAAAAGAAAAACATATATACATTAAGGCGCCTCACGAAAAAAAGTTGTTCGGGGCAGTTTCTCACAATTATCCTTGGCCTATGTTATGATGATTACCCAAATACTTCGACTCTGGCAATACCCATCCTTGAGCTGCAATGGTTTGTAATAACCTCTAAAAATCGAGTTTTTTGTAATAATATTGACTGGTGTGTTAGTTAGAAAAAGTGTAATGATCTGAAATAATATTTTTGAAAAAGTTCTCTCAATCTGCATCAAAAAATTCAAAATTTTTGCATTCTAATGATGTTTTTAGTGCACTTTAATGATTTTTTTAAAAGTATTTTCTCTGAAGTTCAAAAAATGTAATTAGTTCTTATTATATATAGTGAGGACACTGGTCAGAATTGCTGTCCAGAATTGCTGGCAAGAATTGCTTATACTGAAAAAAATTAAATTTAAAATATTAATTATAAAGTGAACACCTACTGAAAAGCTATTGTAAGTTTGTTTTTTTTAAACTATTACACCAGCCAATATATTTACACAAAAATCGATTTTAAGAGGTTATTTCCAACCATTTCAGCTTACTGATGGCTATCTGTAGAGTCGAAATATTTGGGAAATCATCATGACATAAGCCCAGGTTTATTTTGAAGGAAAGACTCTATCAACTTTTTTCTTTTGTATGGAGCATTAGGCGCCTTAATTTACATAGTTGTAGATACTTACATAGTTAGTTCATTAATTTTTTTGGAACGCGAAGCCAATTAATCGATGACAGGTTCCTCGTTCATAGAAATATCCTTATGAATATCCTTATAGCGCTAAGCCATAACATCATTCTATTAGATCTTTATCGATTTTTTACAACAGTATAGCCAAAGCTGACGTAAATTAATATATTTTATGCATTATAAATTGCAACTAAAAATTCTGAACTCGTAACTGCATACATTCATTGGTTTGCTTGAGACGAAGTGTCACCGCTAGAATTTGAGGAGCACATTTTTTTAAAACCACTTTGCTATACTCATACACAGCTTAAAAAATCGTGAAACTAACAAATGTACAAATTAAATTCACTTTTACGTTCATTTAATAACACTGAAGGGACGTCAAAAAGACACACGAAGATGACGACAACGTAGACTTATTTTTTGGTCGTAGAATTTAGTGGCATACTCAGTTTTTCCCAATTAGATCAAAATCTCGAGATCTTGCGATTAAAATTTATTCACTTTTAGACCCAGTTTAAGTTATATTTTTCTTATTTATGGAGAACAAAAATTTTGACCACCTCCGATTTTGCTTAAACTTTCAGAGTTTTAACTATTTATAAAAATACTAATTTAAGTAAAAAAGTTTTAAGATTTTTTCAAAGATTTTACGTTTAATATTCAAACTTGGTCAAAATGGAGAGAAAGGCAAAATTGCTCATCCTTTGAAAAATCATAGATTACACAAGGCTAACTTGATTTTAATTGGAGGTATTTTCGAAAATATAATAAAAAGTAATTGTTAGAAACCTATAAAAAATTTTTTAAATGATGGTCAAATCATGGTCAAATAACAAAAATCGGAATATCTCGAGAATTTTATCTGATTTAGAAAAGCTGAATATGGCACTTAATTCTACGACCGAAAATTAAGTTTACGCGTGTCAGCGTTTTTTTGTGTCTTTTCAAAAGTTGAAAATTTACCTGCAGTGTAATTTAACGAACAATGAAGCATTGCTTATTATTATTTGAATTTCACAGACTGGCTTGGAATAATTTTGTTCAATACGTTGTATACGTTCTGCAAACGCTAGTACATAAGCAACAATACATACGAAAACAATTAAAAAACCATTTATATTGTATTCTATTTTACTTTAATGTCTGCTAAACAAATTGGCATGTACCTTGAACAATTTTCAATATAAATTCATGTTATCGTAATTAAATAATTTGGAATATCTGTGCTTTTATTTAATATATTTAGAAATGTTTAATTGCTAAGGAGGGGCTTGAACCCCCTGAACCCCCATATCTACGGCGTTGGTTGAACTATGGCGTGAACGCCGCTTTTTCCAAATTGAAACGCATTTTTTCTTATTAGCATCCGTCTCCTCGAGTCTTTATCAATCAATCGAATATCGATTGTTTTTCAATCACTTTTACTTAACACCTAGGTTTCTAAGTCACACAATCATTTTGGTAAGTATTTGTGCAAGATGCGGAAGGCAATCTTGCACAAATAATTATTGAGTTCTCAATCTAGTTTCTTGCAATAGTTTCTTGCAATCTAGTTTTTGTAAACCTAACGTTTATTTATTATTGCTACAAATACGCATACGTTCATAAGTATTTTGACAATACTTAATTGCAGTATTTCTGCAGATACCTATTTAGCGTAAACTCGAGCTGAACAAGCGTACAAACATTTTTTACGTTGTGAAAATTACGTCACATGCATAGCCAAAATGTATGCATGCTAATTCCAACAATTAAACATTATTTTAATTAATTTACCTCTGCTTTATGCAGTGTAAGCATTTCTGCGTCGACTCCACAGAAGTAAATTGTTGGTTTATTTTATTGTGTTTTTAACCACTTGTCTTTTATTAAAATGAAAACTGATCGCCCAGTAGTTGTTGCGGTAGGTCAGTGTTGGCCTTGGCATTGAATTCATATTAAAGTGGTGCAATGCAATGAGCGTTGATCGCTCGCTTTGTTGTTGCGGTGGATCAACTTTCATTGCTAGTAATTGGCCGCTAGTAAACAGACAATATTTTGGGGAATGTCTCGTTGTGAGTCACAACAGTAACCATACAAACTAAATAACAAAATTTTATTCCAATATAACCGAATTTGTCCGAAATATAGCGTTTTTATTAAATTGTAGGCGGTAATAGGGGGTGTGGTTATTTCTATTTATTTATTTTTCGAGATATGGGCCTTGGCAACAAATTTTGTAAATTTGATGCCCTTAGGTGTTACCGTTCCTGAGATCTTAACGGACACCAACCCGCACGAACGATTTGTATGGGAGTATATGGGAAAATTTTTAAAATGCCATATCTCCGGAACTACTATACCGATTTCGTGAAAACTTCACATAAACCAACTGCGGACATAAATAACTTACATAATAACTTTTGTTTTTAATCGGTCGACCCGTTTTTCAGTTAGTAGCGACATCAAAATGTGCACTTCATTTTATATATTAGATAATACAAAAAAGTTAAAAAAATATTGATAGAAACTAAATAAAGCACATTTGTTAACCCTCGGATGGACTTTGTTGTCTAGCCAGACGAAGTGCTTTTTTTTATTAATAACTTTGTTTCTAGTTGCTTTATTGGCGAATAATTTCGTGATTTAGCGAGTACATATTCACTTGTCATGACAAGTATAAAATCGAAAAGTTCTGTAAATGTTATTGACAACTTTTGTCACACAGTAAAAATCTTCTGGCCAGTTAAAATAGTTTTTCTCATTTTAGTAACTTTGTTTCTATTTCCTTGAATGGAAAACGCTCTCGTGATTTTTCGAGTATATTTTCACTCTTTACGAAAATCGAAATGTCTGTTCATGATTCTGTAAATTTTTCTAGTGATAACTTTTGTCACAAAGTCCAAATCTTTAAATATGGACTATGTCGTCTGGTCAGACGAAATGGTTTTTTTTTTATTAACTTTATTTCTAGTTGTTCGATGTGCAAACGCTCTTTTGAGTTTTCGAGTATGTTTTTCTTCTATATAAAAAGTATAAAATCGAAAAGTTCTGTAAATGTTGGTAGTCATAACTTCTGTCTCAAAGTCAAATTCTTCAAACATGAAGAATCCTTCGTCTGCCCAGACGAAAATAATTTCTGAAAGATATGAGCGGGAAGTTTTGTTCAATTTCATATTCTACTCTTATCCCGTGTTCGTCGGAAAATAAGATAAACATACATAGCATGCATATGTAACATACTCTGAAACAAAAAACTACTGTTGGCCTACCTGTCATGCTATACTTTCGTAATAGAGCACATCCACGACATAGTCCATTTATTGTCTATGGGACATAGCTACCTGTGGAACTAAAGCGCATTGTTTTAAAGTTTTCGGGAACTTGTACAATTTTTAACATCAGAAGTCGTGTTGCATTTATTTGTGTGGTTTTTTTCTTTCATTTTGTTTCTTTTTAAGCAGTGAGAAATGCTTTAAGTCAAATTATTTTCAACTATTTTGCTAAGGAGTCTTCTAATCAGATGCCAGGGAGCTAAGAAAGGTCTCTCTCTCTCTCTCTCTCTCTCTGTTCTCTCTCTCTGCTCGCACAATTTACACTCGCACACGTACACTGTATGTGTAAGCAACACTATTTCCTTATATTTTACTTCATTGGTGGGAATAAAGAAAACTGACTTATTGACGGTCAATAAGGGCTATGTTATGGTGGAGGTCATATGATCCCCGGTCACACAAATGTGAATAATTTCACAACGCAACTTGCTTTGATCCCATGATTTGGAAAAAATGTATACACTTTCTTACTCTCTCAAAGTTCCCATTTCCATTGAAACAACCACAATTCATGACGTGCCCTTGACCGCCACCATAATATAGTTCTTACTTAAAACAAAACAAGAGAATGCAATGAAATGTCAAAATTAATCTCTTTCACACTAGTGTAAACAGTGATAAACAGATTACAAAAGGGGATGTTCTTAATCTTGTTTGTTGTAATCTCGTATGTAAACGTAGTATTAGTCAAGGACTGAAGTTCATATGGTATTCATTGCACTGATTCCAATATTTTTTAAAATTAAATTTTAGACACGATTCGACCATGATGAGATCCGAAAAAGATTAGCTTGTGATATTAAAATCGGTTATTTTATTGCGTCCAACAGTAATCAATTCGATAGGACACCAGCTGAAAACGGTAAGTGTTTATTCTTATGTTACCTCCTAGAGATAAACGATACGTTGCCATCATATGTTTTCTTGTTCGGAATAAAAACAATATGAGACAAAATATACGCAACTGAATAAGTTTTAGGCAGTAATCAGTCGTAATTTCTAATTATTTTTTTTTTGTAAAATATACTCACGGAATTTTAAATTACCCTTTTCGCACACATCAATATATTTCAATAGATTTTTAGAGAAAACTTTTGATCAGAAGGATATATTGAGATAACTTTTCACAGAAATTTTTTTTTATACACGCTGGGAAAAAAATAATTACAACAACCATGTTTTAAGAGGATCATAGTATGATTCGGATTATGATTGTTGCTAACATAATTCATAATTCATTGGGTCTTTATTTTATAAGTACTATGTTCTTTTACAGTACAAAGACTAAAAACAAGATACATTTTGAATTTAGTGAAATTAAATTAATACATTAAATTTATATTATACATATAGTTTAAATTAAATTAAAAAATTATATTGGAAAAAATTAGCACACAATTAACAAGCGATTAAATCAATTTATAATAATTTGTTTAAGTTAAGAGAGAAAGAAAAAAAAACGAAAATAGAAAAGAAGGTAACGATAAGAAAACAGAGTAAAAGAGTAAAAGAACTGCTTACCTTGTAAATATCCAGTAAAGAATAATGTTCTAAAATGGCATGTTTGAAATTTGCTATTCTGACTATAGATTTTATACAATTCGGTAATGCGTTCCATAATCTGATGGCGTTTATAAAAAATAATCTTGTAGAATTCAATAAATTCAAGCAAGGAATGACAATCATTTGGTTTCTTAACGATAAGCAGAATCGTAATTTTTGAAATAAATAGCTAGGTGTTCTGATTTGAATTAGTTTGTGTAAAAAGATGCAATTCCTGGCATTTAAGTAACTTATAATGTCACAACCAAGTATCAAAATTTTAAATTGAGCTAAGTGTTCATGAGTACGAAGCCCATACACATAACGCGTAGCATGATTGTACGCAACTTGGAATTTATGTTGCGATTTTGAATCTAATTTACTGTAGACAAGTTCAGCATATATGATCACAGGAAAGATTAGTTGAACAACAAGCTTGCGTCTTGTATCAACTGGTGTATAATCAGCTGACAATCTAAGGCTCCGCAGGATACTTTTTGGACAACATCGTTAATGTGATCTGTGCACGTGAGAGAACAATTAATTTAAAGCCAAGACTTCGAACACAATTGACAAGTTTAAGGTACTTGTCACCAATTGAAAGATCAGGAATATCTCCGTGATGAATTTTTTCTTTGGATATGGGCAACACATGATATTTTAGAGTATTTAACTGAAGATAATTTTGTTCAGCCCACTGATAAATACTGTTCAGATCTTCATTTAGTTTATATACCAAATCTTCCATAAGGTTTGTTTTACCAGAGAGGTATAGATGAACGTCATCTGCATAAGCATGTAATGACGCGTATGTGCAGGTATTGAAAATGCCATTGATAAACAATGAAAAAAGAAGTGGACCAAGAACGGATCCGTGGGGCACACCACTGCAAACTAATTTCTGTTGCGGGAACCTACTACTAACTTTAACTCTTTGCACCCTGCCTATTAAGTAGCTATTCAATAGTTTTACAGCATTCTCACTAAATCTATAAAAGTATTTTAGCTTGTGACAAAGAAGTGCATAATTAACGGTGTCGAATGCTTTAGAGAAATCAAGCAGACAAAGAAGAGTTACTCTACCATCATCATAAAAGGACCTAATGTCATCCAAGACTTTGAGGGTAGCCGTAGAGCCGCTGTGACCTGCCCAAAACCCAGATTGTAGAGGAGATAAAAGATTATTAAGGGCTAAAAATGACGACATTTGGTCAGCCATAATAGCTTTACAAACCTTCGATAGGGACGACAGGATACTTATAGGTCTAAAATCACTTGGTCAGAAACTGTAGTCTTTTTTGTCACAGGTGTTTTTAAAGCAGTTTTCCAAGAACTAGGAAAGGAAGATGTAGTAAAGCAATAATTTATTATGTGGGTAAGAGGGCTCAAAACATGAGCTAAAACAATTTTAATAAATTTTAAATTAATACCATCTTCTCCAACAGCATTCCATTTCACTTTCATTACCGACTATGCTACTTCATTTTCCGTAACCGTTGAAAACTGAAAGCATTGTTGCGTAGGAGACTCAGGAGATTCGAGAGACATATTTTGCGGAGAGTTGGTGTTGAGGAGAAAAAAATCATTAAGAATGTCTGGATCAATAGGGCAGTTAGAGGTTTGCCTATTACTAATGCTTAGCTTTTTAAGGTTACTCCAAAGAACCTTAGGAGGAAGAGATGCTTTAAGTTTGGCACTACAATAATTTATTTTCGACTGCCTGATAGTCGACACTGAGGCGTTTCTGGCACATCTATAGTCTTCGCATTTCTCAGCTGAAGGGTTTCTTTTCCATACATTTTGCAACTTGTTTCGCTTTTTTATAGCATGCTGGACGTTACTTGTAAACCAAGGGTAGGAAGCATTTTTAATAGTGACAGTTTTTAACGGTACATATTTAGCAAAAATATCATTAATTTCATTAGTAAATGTATACTGTTTATCTTCTACGGACAGACAGAACCAAACCTCGTTCCACGGAACTAAAAGTACATCACGATACAACATACTTGTTGTTTTTAAACATATAATATTTTCATTGATCATGATAAAATGATTACAACAACTATATTTAGAAAAGGAACTTTTTTGAAGGAACCAAAATTTTATTGAAACAACCATTTTTCTCTTATTGAGTTGAAAATAGAATGATTGCAACAACTCCTCATCTAGAATATTATTGAAACAATAATTTTATTATTTTTGTTTTCATGCACTTTAATTTCCGTAGCTATTAATTAAGATATCCCGCTACTAAAGCTCGCCTGACTAATGCCATTCATAAACAAGGTACATTAAGTGCATTGTCACAAAAATAGTTTGTCTCTTTAATAATATTTTTATATATATCATGACTGACAGAACTACAACATTTTTGTTGCAACTAATAGTTGAGGCAATCATAGTATGTTGACGATTTCAATGATGTTATGATTTCAACTATAATGTTATTTTTGGTAGCACCATTAGTAAATAATGACTATTAAGGCAAAAATTTGTGTTTGCAGAAATAGTAAAATAATTAGTAAAAATAATAGTAAAAAAACTATTATTGCAGGAATCACGTCTCAACCATGTCTTTTCAGTGCGTGTAATTGACAGTTTTGTACAAAATATAAAACCAAAATTTTTAAAAAATTTATGTCATCAAAAAATTTTTAAGAGCTACTTTTGCTTTTTTTAATAATAGAAACAGTTAAAAAAATTTTGCGAAAAACTGAACAGTTTTTACTAATTAATGATGAAAGGTTTTCAAAAATGTAATTTTGAATTAAAACTTTGGTATAATTCAAGAATAATGATAATTCTCTTTTTAATATTTTTTTTTTTTGATTATACGGATTTTTACCTCCCAAATCCAATTCTGGAAAAATTGCAGGCCGCTCGCGATTGGTTTAAAAGTTATAGGCCTCCAAAGTTGCAAAAATGGCTTACAAATCCTGCTATTTTTTTTAGTGTTCCGCATTATGGGTATCAAAAGAAAGGCGAGTACCTATTCAACAAGGCACCAAACATGAAAATCCATTCATAACTTTTTAAGATATACCTATTCTTATATTTACAATTTGTTTGCAAAACAAGTGGTTTCCCTTTTACGAAAGCACTGCACTAAAATGCTTTTATCTTTAAAAGTTATGCATGGATTGTCATGTTTGGTACCTTGTTGAATAGGTACTTTAAATACCTAAATTGTTGAAAAATTTTAAAAAAAGCAAGATTTGTAGGCCACTTTTCCCAACTTTGGTGGCCTATAACTTCAACACCAATTGTGAGCGGCTTGTAATTTTCAGAATTGGAGTTAGGAGGCTAAAATCCATGTGATCTGCAAAAAATTATGAATTAGAGTTTTCGCTATTCTTGAAATGTTCCAATATTTTTTTACAACAAGTATTGTGCCCGTTTTTGAAAAAACATTTTATGCTGTGAACATCTTTTGAAAAAATTAACCATTGAAATACGTTACTGTTGAAATAATTTTACTGAATTCTACAGAAAATAAAATAAACGTTCTTTTGCACCCCTATGTCTTCCACAAATATTGATTATGGTTCTAATGTTATATTGTGTAAATCTTAAATACCTTGACAACAGCGCCACCTAATGGATCCTAACATAGCTATGAACTATTGTCTCGACAAAGAAAAAATATTGTACACACTTGACCTCAATCGTTCAAGTAGTTTACATTTAAATTTAAAACAGTATTCTCCGGCAAAGTCCTGCCACAGACCGTATTACTGTCATATACGAGCTTTCATGCTAATCGGAAAAAATATTATATTTTCACCATTTTTAGTATAGTTGCCGAAAGTAACCATATGAACTTGTCACGATGTATTTCGGCCTAGGTTACGCTAGCCGGAACCAAGGTCCGTGACAAAATGTTCAATTTGTCAGCTGCCAAAGCAAAACACAAGTTATGTTCACGAAGCAACAATATTTTATTCCACTTCGTTGAATACGGATTTTAGGAGTTGGGATAGATTCTACTACGCCCAGGTGTAGGAAAAAGGTATTTGACTGCAGAAGAGATACAGAGACACATCCAAAGGGTAAGGAGCAATTCAGATAGATTCCCGCCATAGAGTTTTATTTTTACTGGCTTAATTAATGGATTTAAGGTAGAGTTGATGAGTGGGGTGAGATTCGACTAATCCCCAGGGGCATGTTAAAGTGACTGGCGATGAAAGGTTTTAAAGGTTTTAAGCAGTTCACATTATATTTAGATATAGATTAGTATATCCAATTCCACTCTCAGCTATTGAAATTATTAAATTGATCAATTGTGTTGTGCGTGTTATTAAATGTTTGAACACAAATTATGGAGAACTGGACCTACGAATTTAATGCCGACGGGAACAGATTATGTACTCAAGAAGCTGTACATGGCAGTTTTTACTCTCTGAGGTTTGCCATTGTCTGCCGAACAAAAAAATTATTTCAATTGAAAAGAACATTCTGTCTGAGCTGGAATTGAACCCGGGCTACCGCGGTTCTTTAGTTTAGGGGCCACGCACTCTACCCACTAGACTACAGCCGCCACTTTATTATATATTTAGATAACTTAAAATAAATGTGTATTTAATCGTCATGGTGTGGCTCAAGTAAAAGAAATTTTATATTCAGAAATAATAAGAAAATAACTCTTATAATACGTAATACCACACTCCTTATGTGTAGTTACGTCGAATGTATCTTCTCTGCTGCAGTCGCTTCCAACGTCTCTGCTGCCGGTGGCTGTGTCATTGCGAACAGCGATGTCAACAGCCGCGCTGTATCTGTGATTGAAGGAAGAGGGAACCTACAAGGTACTATGTTGCCATTTAACTTTCTATAATTCATACTCATTCTATCTGTTCCATCTTTCTTTTTGACCAGGTAAATGGGACTAAAAAACGCAGAGAATTTGTTTATTGAGTTAATTATTTACAAGATAAGAATTCATACTATAAAACCTATTGAGCTCAAATATTTACAAAAGTTTGATTTAAATTAAAGCCAAAAAAGAATTTTTTACTTTCAATTTAAAGCAACCGAGTGATCGAGCGTCCTTACATACAGCTGGTAGACTATTGTGGGCCGTCGCAGCTACAAAGCTGTATCGCTGCTGTGCCACCCCAAATTTACATCTCGCTACAACCAATGTAGCACTATATAACTGCGAAGAAGTAAAGCGTAGGTGCAAGTTGAAAACTACTTTGACGGTTTTGTTCTGCAAACGCTGCAGCTTGTTGAACTCCTCTGTGGGTTTATATGCCCATGCCATTAGCATGTACGACAAGTGGGAGTGAATCAGTGACATATAGATTAGGTATTTCGTGTCGGCAGAGAATTTCCTTTTGAATTTATGCAGTAGCCCGAGACCCGAAGAAACCTAACGTTGCGTAAGTACATGTTCATTCCAGTTCAAGTTGCTCGACAAAGTTAGACCCAGGAATTTGACGTTGCTCTCCTCTAAAGCTTCCATTGTTTAGAGTACCCTGAACCAAAAACTCATTAAATTCATTCAAATTTAACAAAGTTTTGATCTAAAATTCAAAGGAATAGCTATCAGTGTCAAATTTATTTATCTGATTTTGGAAATTTTCTGAATTACAAATTTTCACAAAGCTCAACCGATAAAATCTAATAAAATCCTATGCTATTTGTACAGAAATACCCTGGCAAACCTGGCAAGACGTGAAAAATTATTTTAAGATCAATATCATCAATTTTTACAACCGACAAAATTTTAATGTGCTCTTAACACTGCTTTGATCTTTACCCATCATTCTTACATTAGTATATAAACGTTTCCACCTAAATTTACTAAACACAGATTCTCTAATAGGAAGACTCTGCTCCTAATGTTGTATCCCTTACTGATATGATACGCCTAGGTCCTAACAGTCGCCGAGCGACATCCTATCTAGTTGTGGTTGCCTGCGCTTAGGAGCGTCGTTGGTATCTTAATAAAAAAACCTGTTGGTGCACCGCCACCCTAAGGTGCATTCAGGCGCTGAGAGTGGAGATATACTTCCTTTAGAATCCGTAAATCCTGTAGTATACCTATGCATATTATTTAACTATTTAATTTACATTAACGTATTTCATTATAAAACAAGCTATAAATACTTTTCTTAAAATAAGTAATAATATAAAAACCTCTACTGTAAGAATTTTCGAGAACATGCACAATAATATTCAAACTAAGTTAAAGTAATACACCTCTACGGTATGCATCACCTCATTCGCACACATGTACCCATATGGCTGAATACAAAACATATGATATTATATTATACTTTTTACTCCTACACAAATATGTTAACATATGATTATGTTTACGTTTTCTATTCTACTCACTCACACATATTAAACTATTAATACTAAACTACAAATATGTATTACGATATTCTACTATTACTTTTACACTAATTAAAGAACATATGATTCTATTTACATTCTAAACTACACAAACAATTGTTAACTAGTTTTAAGACAAAATATCGTTATGCTTACTATAAAAGGATGAACATATTTGAAAATAAATCAATTAGTTTTGAGCTTCTAACAAGCTGCCTACTAATTCATTTTTAAATAAGTCTTGAGCTTTAATAGCTGCCGACTTCAACTTTTTAGCCTCTGCACTTTTTATAGTGAACGGCTGTAAATGTAATAAAAACAAAAATAGCGCCAGTGGCGAACTTCGCCGGCAACCAAATAGGCAGGACCTTAAAATATTATTAGTAAATCCGCGAGTCCTTTTTTAAATAATCGCGAACCCTTACATGGCGATGCTATGTCACGAATAAAATTATGTGGCGATCCTGTCGCCAAAATATTATTACATGGCGACCCAAAAACATATTTACTTCATGGCGATCCTGCAAACTGCGCATCATTTTCATTTGCCGACGGCAAATCAAAGCATACCGGAGTACGTCCCAACAGGCGGCAGTGCTGGACCCGGCTATTTTATATTAAAATGTTACCTGATGATCATCCTTCGTCAAACACAAGGATTGAATTTGGGCCCCTTCGTAAAAAAAGAAAACTTTTTAATTTTCAAAAAATTGTATACTATTTTTATATTGAATTTTCTAAATATTGAAATTATAATTAATTTTTTCAAATAAACAACATATACTTTTTATCAAAGTATAAATTTTTCGCAAAATTTTTTGTATTGAATTATCATATTTTATTGAAAGAAAAATTAAATTTTATATGAATATATTTCTTTTATATTAATCCTTTTTTGTAACTCGCGCAGAAAATTCGTTTTTTTTACATAAGCAAATAAAAATATTTCTTTATATATTTTAACTAAAACGCATTGTAATTCCCACAAAAAGCGTCATGAACTTTTTGTGTGGGATTCTACATCAACAACAGACATTAAAAGAAAATTAAGATTCATTACAGAAAGAAAGTTTAATTATACCAAAATTTAAATACATGATGAGGAAGTAATTATACGATGTAGTGATAATCCACTGTTCACACCGCTGACTTTGGAGAAGCTTTCATCAAAAATGTATAATGTAGGAATAGAAGAATTAGCGCTAAAGAAGAATGATGTTATATTTAAAACCATTGCAATGGATAAGTTTAAAGATATTTTTAATAACATAAAAAGAACAAACGAAAACTTAAAAATTTTTATTTATAATGAACCACAAAGAATAGTCGACAAAATAAAACAAAACAAAATATTCGAAGAATACCACAGTTCGACACATGGAGGTCATCTCGGTATAAGAAAAACAATAATGAAACTAAAACAAAAATACATATAGAAAAATATGAGCAAAATGATAAAAAAGTTCATTCTCAATTGTAACAATTGCAAAATTAATAAACAAACTAAACATATATAGTGTTTCACTCAAAGTCCACTAAATGTTTTTTATTTAATTTTATTTTACATTAAATAACTACTACTTACAAAAAAATAAACTAATTTCACAAACATAAAATTAAAGAACAAGTTAAACAAATCGCACTCGACGTAGCCGCGTTTATCAGAAAACTGACTACGGTAGCATGGACCATAGCCCATGCCACCACAAAATATTTAACGCCCGCTGCACGATAAAAAATAGCGCGGCGGCGCAACCCATCGATAGCACAATTATTATTGCTGTATTGGTTGCCATACTTGAAATAACCAATTAAACATTGGTTCGCTAAATGTTCGCACATTTATATTTGTGTGCCGCGCCATCAGCGCTAACAACGCGAACACACCAATTGGTCGCCGTCACACATACCGTTTAAACAGACTGCGCTTCTGCCTGTATGCTGGTTAGCTATTCCGGCACACACACACAAACGCCAAGCGAGCTGCAGCCAACGCTTGTTGTTGTACAACAAACTAAAGCTGCCGTCGCTTACTCATGTCGTCAGTAATTTGTCACAAGTTAAAACTTCAGCATAAACAATAATTGCTGACTGAATGACGAACCGCCAGAAGGGCAGTGAGTCAATACATGTGACGACGAGCGACCAACATAAACGGCTCAAATGACCGTTCATTTAAAAGTCATAATGTTGCTTGCCAATATAAACAAAGAAAGGCAGCAATGACTTATGCCATGGAATGCGCTTGGCTTAGCGTTTTAGCGATAAGCCAAGCTGCAAGTTTGTAAGTTAATCTATCGATGGGTTAGGTTGCGACAAAGTGTCGCCAAGGCTAGAAGAGCAAAGTCAGGGGCGTGGGGTAACAGAGGGTTCCGCCACACATACAAAAGAAAATTTAACAATGATAGACACACCAAGTACCAGCTTTGAAGTAGTTTCTATCGACACAGTAGGTCCCCTACGCTTATCCAACAATTACAGATATATACAAACGATGCAGTGCGACTTAACAAAGTATGTAATAGCATGTCCAATGGAGACAAAAGACGCGAAAACTGTTGCTAAAACACTTGTTGAAAACGTAATTTTAATATACGGTCACTTTAAAATTTTAAAATCGGATAGAGGTACAGAATTCCTCAATGAATTAATGTCAGAATTATGCAATTTATTAGATATTAAACAAATTTTTAGCACTCCATATCACCATGAGACTCTAG
Organism: Dichetophora obliterata; assembly: GCA_963920525.1. NCBI lineage: Eukaryota > Metazoa > Arthropoda > Insecta > Diptera > Sciomyzidae > Dichetophora > Dichetophora obliterata. The sequence goes on along the minus strand of OY986436.1, from coordinate 143,990,848 downwards.
GCTCGATTGAAAGAAACCATCGAGTATTAAATGAATACTTGTTAAAATTTTGTAAAAATGAAGAATGGGACCAATGGATCCCATATTTCACTTTTTCATATAACACAACAACTCATGTTGATACAAATTATACACCGTTTGAGCTAATTTTTGGAAAACTTGCAAATCTTCCAAATGATAATCGTTTCGAATCAATAGTATATAATACAGACAATTACGCACAAGAACTGAAACATAGATTAAAATATTCTTTACAAAAAGCAAACGAATTAATAAATATTGCAAAAATGAATAGAATAAAAAAAAGATAAAAATTTAAATTCGTTAAATTTAAATATTGGAGATAAAGTTTTGATAAAAAGGATGTCCTTATGACCAATCTCCTTATATTGGTCCATTCATAATTATAAACAAAAAAGAAGTAAATTCAATAGTAAATTTAAATGGAACACTTAAAGAATACCATAACAATATGTTAAAGAAATATTTGTAAAAATTATATCTTTTTATTTAAAAATTTAAATCTTGTAAGTATATGAATTATATTAAAGTATTGTATAAGTTAAAACACAAAAAAAATTTTAATTTTTCATAAATTTCAAAATAATTTTTTTTTCTCTTAAGGGTGAGGGTGTAGTATACCTATGCATATTATTTAACTATTTAATTTACATAAATGTATTTCATTATAAAACAAGCTATAAATACTTTTCTTAAAATAAGTAATGATATAAAAACCTCTACTGTAAGAATTTTCGAGAACATGCACAATAATATTCAAACTAAGTTAAAGTAATACACCTCTACGGTATGTATCACCTCATTTAATTTTTATACTAAGACTACCTGAACCCGGTGTGCTTCGCTACTCCCCTCGTTATAAAATAAAATTAAAAGTATTTATATATTTTTCACCCCATCGAATTTTCGAAATAAGTCCACCCCAGCGCCACCTACCGTGTCTATTTATACACAAATTATTTTCTTATGATCAAACAAACATACATTCTGAATTTCAGTTAAATTGGTCCATAAATTCAAATTTTCGATATAAGTCCACCCCAGCTCCACCTATCGGGTCCATTTATACACAAATTATTTTCTTATGATCAAACAAACATACATTCTGAATTTCAGTTAAATTGGTCCATAAATTCAAATTTTCGATATAAGTCCACCCCAGCGCAACCTATCGGGTCCAAATATAGCCTACGTTACCCACCATACCAAGATGAACATTACCTGAAAATTTCATCAAAATCGGCCCAGCCGTTTTGGAGTCCATACGTTACATACATACACAAATCCTATTTTATATATATAGATATTATTTAAACAATAAGAACATATGTTCATACTAAGCACTACTATCTATCTCATTCGCACACATGTACCCATATGGCTGAATACAAAACATATGATATTATATTATACTTTTTACTCCTGCACAAATATGTTAACATATGATTATGTTTACGTTTCCTATTCTACTCACTCACACATATTAAACTATTAATACTAAACTACAAATATGTATTACGATATTCTACTATTACTTTTACACTAATTAAAGAACATATGATTCTATTTACATTCTAAACTACACAAACAATTGTTAACTAGTTTTAAGACAAAATACCGTTATGCTTACTATAAAAGGATGAACATATTTGAAAATAAATCAATTAGTTTTGAGCTTCTAACAAGCTGCCTACTAATTCATTTTTAAATAAGTCTTGAGCTTTAATAGCTGCCGACTTCAAATTTTTAGCCTCTGCACTTTTTATAGTGAACGGCTGTAAATGTAATAAAAACAAAAACAGCGCCAGTGGCGAACTTCGCCGGCAACCAAATAGGCAGGACCTTAAAATATTATTAGTAAATCCGCGAGTCCTTTTTTAAATAATCGCGAACCCTTACATGGCGATGCTATGTCGCGAATAAAATTATGTGGCGATCCTGTCGCCAAAATATTATTATATGGCGACCCAAAAACATATTTACTTCAATCCAGAGGAGGCCTTTGTTCGAAACAAGATTAACCCCAACTTGCTTCTGATTGATTATCAACATCCAACTGTCGACTGACTCTTTATTTTAGCGGAGACCAGATTTTTATAATCTTTTCTGGCCTCGCTTCTAATTCTTATTTTTAATACATAGATACTTTATTAGACTTATTGAAAAATTGTCTGTGCTTAGGATTTGTGCAAGATTACCTTCCGCATCTTGCACAATAAGTTAACTTAATAAAACATTATTATTATCTTCTTAATCTTGTTTTTACAATTGAGCTCATAATAACATCATTATGATGTTTTGAGTCTAGTTTTCACAAACTCAACATAAGCAGAACAAGCATACTAACGTGTTCAGCATGGAAAAATTGGGTCATGTACTCAATTGCACAGAAACCAACAATAAAATATTACTTAAATAATTCTACCTCTGCTTTAATTGCAGGGCATTTTTAATGCATCGCAGGCATTTTTGCTCTGACTACAAAGAGGTAGGAAAAGCGGTACACCTGCTGTTGCCTTTGCTTGGTAATTGATATCACTTAAACCCTACGACGTTCTCCTTGCAGTCCTCTCGATGGTCGTTAGATCTAGACAGACGCTTCGCCGGGGTGTGCAAAAAGACATAACCTGTTGTTTAAAACCATGTATTTATATGGACCTGAGTCTTAGATTTAACGATATAACTCTAAGTCTTCGACCAAACAATTGGGCACTGTGCACTTAAAGTACTCTAGAATTTTGGGAGAAGCCCAAATAACTGAGATGGGATGGGAGGACTTTGGAGCCACTGTTTAGGTATTACACCTATCGTGCAGTGACTTCCAAAAGACAAGTTAGGACTGGGATTTGGGATAGTGTTACACTAACTTGTGTTAATTCGTGTTAATTTAATGAAAACTAAAAATAAATCAATCAGGAATGATCAAAATTGAAATAAAACTCATTTTGGCCTTTTTGCAATGTACGCGGTATTGCACGCACAACGACGATATATAAAAAAATTATTTTTTTGTTATTATTATGAAGTCATTCGTATTGTTTACAATAATTAACTGTAATTTTCTTTGTTTTAAATATAATTAAATTTTTTTTTTGTTTATTTAATTTTATTAAAATACTTATAAGGCCTTTATATAAGTCGAATATTTATCATAATTTGTAAGTTGTAATCTATTTTTATGTATTACAATTTTCTTATTTTTGTCTATCAAAAAGTAGTTATTTGTATTGTTTATTTTTTCTTCTTTATAAAGTACTTTGTTAAAACAAGTTTATGCCATATTTCAGTTTTGACTAAAACTAAATCTCCTACCTTTATTTCTGTATTGTGGGTATTTTTTTCATAATTGTGTTTTTGATTTTCTTTTGATTTTTTTTTTAAATTCATTTGCTCTCTGTTGAGCAGTTTGAAGCCTAAACTTAACTTCTTGTTCGTTTGCCTCATGATTAAACAATTGTGCTATTGTCGATTGTTCTATGCAAATTTACAGTGTTGCGCAAATAATAGCAACAAAATCAGTGCGCTGCAACAAAATTGTGTATCTTTTTAAATATTGGAGACACACAAAAATTATTATAGTAACCAAAGCATATATTCATAAATCATATGAAAAACAAATCATATTCAAATTTGGTTTGGTATTTTTTATTAAATTTAAAATTAATGTGACTACATTCAATTTGTCTGAGAGCAAAATAAAAGCAACAAAACTTGAAAAAGTAAAAAAAGAACAGTAGTTCCAAGAATTATCAGTAAAAGTTTCGTTATTGTATAGCACGTGTTGTTTGTGAGTCATAATCATTTAAGCTAAGTTTTGTGTTTGCGCTAGTTGTGACATTGACTGTTCCATTTATAATGGCACGTTATAAATACTGTGCAGCTCAAAAATTAAAAATTTTGTAGTGTTGTACGTCAGGATATAAGTTTTTAAAGTTTATTTTCAATTCCTGAATTGGAAAGGGGCATCCATTAATTACGTGAGGCGTTTAGGGGGCGCGGGGTTTACCCGAATCTCATTCATTCTCACGTGGGGGAGAGGGGGTCTTGCAAAGACAGAGTAATTTTTTATCCGCAAGAATCTGTATAGAATTATGAGATAACTGGTTAAATTGAGTAAAACGTTTTTCTCTTCTAAAATATGACTAAATTTTACACAATAATATTTATATTTATATTTAATATTTATATTAATAAATCCAATGAAGCATAATTAACATATTTACACTGAAATTACGAATTTTGAACAATCTCACGTGTGATTAGAAGGGCGTGGGGATCGAGCCAAATCTTACGATATCTCACTAGGGGGTAAGAGGAGGGTCAAAAAATCGCAAACATCACCTCACGTAATTAATGAGTGCAACTAAATAAACATTAGGGCTATTCCCGATTACGGGCAAATAGCGTGGCATCGTGGCATTTGCAAAATATGATGGCAAATATTTTCAACACAACAACAAAATGTACAGATTTGCATTTGCCTGACTGTGTCAAATTTGCAACACTAAAATCGCATTGCATACAGTCGAGCATGGGCAAAACTTGTTTGCCAATCAATCAGCTGTCACATTTTAACCAAACGCCGCTAATAAAACAAAATTAACAGACTCTGATATGGAACTCACTTTGATAAATAATACACTTTGATAAATAGTAATGAAAAACAACACAAATACTGTTCGTGTTGTTTTTTTTCCTCCAAAACAGCTGTGAGTTTTGTTTGCAACAGTGTTCTAAAAAGTGTGCTCACAGTTGATGGCAAATATTTGGTAGGGCATACATTGCAAAGCTATTTGCCCATAACTGGGAATAGCCCTATTGTGTTTTTTTTAGCACATCGTGCTGCCGGGGCAAGGATGTCGAACTTTGTTGAGATTTGCATAAAAAGAAAACTGGCTGTCGCCACTGTAGTTCCAATTATGGAATCTGATTTTATTTTTTAAAGTGTTCCGATAATAAAGTATTTTTACCACTATTTTCTTAATATATCTTACCACTATTTTTCTTTTGCTCCTCCTTCAATTTCAATAATTAGTTTGTTTCTTAATATAAAAAAAGAATAACCAATCAAATTTTACTCTACATTGTCTACTAGCCTACATAATCAATGGACAATATTCGTTGACATTAAAGGGTGTTCACCTGTATATTTGTATACCATAAAAGGGCGAGAGGGCGTTTAAGTTTTTTGGCGGGATTTTTTAATGAGTAAAATTTTTTAAAGACTAAAATTCTTTCAACCAACTGATTGGCAACACTTTGCCTGTAACCTTGTGCAATAACCCATTCAATTTTATGTTTCGTTAAATTTTCATTGTAATTGATTAAAAAAATTTCTCATTACATTTTTACCTCATTTCGGATTCAATCTTTATTCAGCTTCATTCATTTTGCATTCAGCTTCAGCTTAAATAAATACAATATTATTATATGCATACTAAGGGGCCTTGAAAAAAAAATTTCCATTGGTACCCCCCTAAAAATATATAAAGGTCTATTTTATGTTATATCCAAAATATTTTGGATTTACGATCACCGTCCGTGAGCTACAATTTTTAGCAAAAATTTAAAAACAATCATTTTTCGTAAATACATTGGCCGGTTAATATTTGTAAAAAAGAAACTGTCAGAAATTAAAGGCTCTTCCAATTTTTGCAGTTAGATTAAAAATAATGCAGTTTTTCGTGCATATTTTTGAAATTTTTTTATTTGATTTCCATACAAAATCTTCATGGATCTAACATCATTACTTTTTTTTCTTTAATTACTTACAATTGAAGAGCAAACATGGAAATCAAGTTATATCACAAAATTAAAATTCTGAGTAAATGAGCAAAAAGTGCTAGCACCTTATTTTTTCAACGGATTGTTTTCATGTTATATATACGTATGTATATACGTAAATGTAACTATAGAAATTTGGATAAAAAGAAAAAACTTCTGTTATATGAAAAACTTTTGGAGTTATTGAGCTTTTTAATTTGGATATAACTTGTTTTGCACCAAACTTGGCTATAACTTGATTTGCTCACAACACAGCATACTGGATATACCTTCGTTTGAATAAAACAAAAATTAAAATATACTTTTAAGAAAAATTGTCGTATATTTTACTCATATAAAAGTAATTATTTATTTGAAATTAGTTCAAATTGTTGTAAAACTATAAAAAAAAAAAATCTGCACACAGCTACACACGGTGACTGCGATGATCGTCTTCCAAATCAGCACAGTTACAATCATTATGCGGATTGTCTGCCAAGGCGTTGTCATTCAAAACCTCTGCTGATTGTAATTTCTTGTAGAAATTAAGTGCACAGCCTTTTCTAAAGTCTGCTTCACTTTTAATGAGCAAATTTTCAACATCTCTTAACTTTTGATTATACATTTTTTACACAGCTTTTGTTGTTGGTGGAATAGATTTTTTATGTTGGCATCGTATTTTTAACAGGAGCCTAGCCACACCACTCTTTGCGTAAAATTAAAAGTTTCATCATATTTTTTTGGTTAGAATGGCCAAATTTTATTTGGTTAAAAAAAGATAACATTTTTTAAAGGGTGTAACATTAATCTATAAATCTATTAATCCTTAAACTATTAAAATCTATAACATTAATATAGAACAAAAAATAAATCGCATTGCTTTCTTAAGCAAAATTCTCTCACACCGAATATAACACACCATTGGATGGATATACCTTGTTTTATAGCAAACAACTGCATGGATACAACTTTATTTTCAAGAATCACATTTTTTCTTTGATTTAAAAAAAACACATACCATATTTGATAAAAAAAATTACTGTGGAACGTGTATAAGGCCCTAACCTACACATTGAAATTGCCAACTCAAAAATTTCTGGAATGTGACTTAACTTGATTTGCAGGCTTGCTCTTAAATTGTTTTGTAAGTTTTTATTATATAATTAATATTTTAGCTTTAATATGTATCAATTTAAGCAATTCTGACCAGGAAACAATGCAAGCACTCAAAACCTTTTTAACGATATTTTGAAAGTAAAGTAATGTTCGCATTAGAAATTATTGAATTTTAATGAAAATAATTTGTAAAAAATTCCAAGAAATGTACGAAAACAGCATTATTTGTAATCCGACTAAAAAACATTTAAAGTTATTTGATGCAGATTGGAAAAGCATTTGCAGCCCTTAATTTCTGCCAGTTTATTTTTTCCAACTATTACAGTAGCCAATATATTTATGAAAAAAATCATTTTTGCAGGTTTTTGAAAAAAGTTTTAGCCTACTGACGGCTTTCATTACAACAAAAATATTTTGGGAATCATTATAAAATAGATCAAGGTTAATTTTTAGAGGTCTACAAATTTAACATACAAGTTGAGGCACCTCAATGTGTACGTATTATTTGTATTGTATTTTTTATGGTAAAAGTTCCTTTTTTATCTCAAATAATTTTTACGAATAAATAGGATTTTTATTTTACTATATGTTTATTAAATAATCAAACATAAAAAGAAACAAAAATTATTTATTTTGCTTATTTTGACATTGAAATCGGAGAGGTTTTTCGTAGGAAAAGGAATTTTTGGAAATGTATTTGGGATTTTTAGCAAAATAAAAATCACATCACTGCCAGCAACTAGCGGAAGCGAAAGTGGGTAACGAGTGCATTCAAAATGAATTTGATATTCTTGTCCCATTGAAAGTATAATTGAAGCACAGCCGCGAATAACGTTTTAAGCGACAAAAAGTAAATTGTTCACAATACGTAAAAAACGTTTGAAATGCAGCAGATAATTTCTAGTAGTGTCCGACCGAAACCGGAATTTTGGCAGAAACCGAATATTCGGCCATTTTATAATATTTGGCCGAAACCGAAATTGGTTATTAATATTCAAATTTAAGTTTTTGCTAAAAATAATTTTTTTTATATTAAAAGGAAACAAAGTACTTTCATACACATAAGAAAAACAAATTAATATAAAAAAGTATTACTTGAATATTAAAGATTATATTAATTTATGTTGATTTTATATGATTTAAATAAAAATTCTAAATGTTTGATAGTTTAAATCATACTTGATTTTAAATACAAATTCTAGTTGTTTGATAGCTTAAAATCGTTTATTGAGCTTTAGGTCAAGGTTAGAACAATTAATTGTTCTAACGAATCTATCCAAAGAAACAACAACAACAACAACGTTTTTTCAATATGAAAAGGAAAAAATCACTAGCTGATTTTATTGCAATTTCGGCCCTGCTAAAGGCTTCATCAGAAATCTTTGTGATACGCCGTGCAAGCGCTCGCAATTGCGCACTGCACCACAGAGGCGATGAGATTTTAAGTGCCAATTTCTCAGTTTTTCTCCCATATCATATTTTAATTTTTTTGTTGTTGTTGTATTTTGGCTTTACTTTAGTGTTTATGCTTATGTTATTATTATGGAGTCTGTTGGAAGTCTTCCACTAACAAATCATGGTTACTGAATTTGTTTTTAGATTTTTGCTGATATATTTTCAGCTTGGTTCTGCTTGGTCGTGTTCTACCATTTGATTAAAGTTTTTTCTAAATGACCTTGTTATTTATTATGTTGATTTTATATGATTTAAATACAAATTCTAAATGTTTGATAGTTTAAATCATACTTGATTTTAAAACAAATTCTAGTTGTTTGATAGTTTAAAATCGTTTATAATAATAAAAGTTTATAATAATAAAAGTTTACAATAATTAATTGAAGTTTACTATAATCAAAGTATATTAATCCAGGTACTATAAATAAACTGTCAGTCAATGGAGTATTATGTCCAACAGTGGAAATGACAATAAGGAATGTTGATTCTGTACTAAAAACAAGAAAAGGTTCATTTTTTTTAATGGCACATCTAATTTACATTTATTTTCAAGATTTTGGAATTCTTTAAAAAAAAAATTGCAAATATAAATTTTTATTAACCCTATGGCAATTTGTATGTTCATTATTTAAAATATTTTTTCAATAAAGTAAGGGTTGATGCAAAATGCAGTTGCAAATATGCGAAATTCAACATTTTGGACTGTTAACACATCAAGCACAACAAAAAGAAAATATTTAAAACAATAAAAAACTGCAAACTTAGGAAAAAATATTTTAAGAAAAGTTGGAGCTAAGTTTTAAAAAATCCCATTATTTGTTTGTGTGTGCTTACATTATTTGATTTTGACATAAGACTCCTTAGAGCCTGTAGCGCAGTCGCTTCTTATAGTACCTGGGTTAATATACCTTGAGTATAATAATGAATGAGATAATTACCTGTTGCTTCATGAACTTAATGGGCATTAAGCTTATATATAATTCTAAAAAAATATAATTTTTTTTAGAATTATTAATAACAATATTGAAATAAAAAATATGCCATCATTAACTTTTCGAGATAATTTTTTTTTTTATCTTTTATTACAAATGCATTGCATACTTTTTATATTCAGTACACACTCAAAATAGTATGCACCTACAATATACATTTTTATAGAACTACAAAACAAAGTATTTTTGTTTTTTTTTTGTTAAGTATTATAAAAATAGAAATATTTCGTTTTCTTTTCCTGTATCCACACACACAGAATTCGCTTGGAAGTTTATTTCTAATTATTAATTCTAATTAATAAGTTGCCATAGAGATGATTGAATTGAAAATGACAGTATCGAACGCATAAAATAACTAAAATGTTTTGCGTTAACACGAGAAATGAAATTATAAACAAATTAATAATTTTTGTTTTGTACAATGCGTTGTAACACGGTTGCCACCTCAAATTCCCTTAAAAAAATACCTTTTTCCCACTACAACACAAAAAAATTACCACAACAATTCCCATACCAATTTACTAAAAAAAAATCCCACAGCTATTAAAAAAAATGACACAAAAAATACCACAAGTATTTAAAATTACCACAAAAATTACCACGAATTAAAAAATACCACAGAAAATACCATACGAATTAAAAAATACCACAAGTATTTAAAATTACTACAAAAATACCACGCTTTAAAATATGCCACAGAAAATACCATACGAATTAAAAAATACCAAAGAATTTATTAAAAATGTATATATTGCATACTTTTTTCTTCATTGAAACGCTTTCAATTTCTCAATTAACCGTGCTTAGCAGCAAAGATATAAATAAATAATAATAAAAGAATACATAAGAAAAAATGTTCTGCATTCTACTTCCAAGTGGAAGTTAAAATAAATCATAATTGAATTTGATATTTGGTGTTCTATATAACATATATAACTTTTTTGTTATACAATTGATTATATTAATAAATTAAATAAAATACAAAACGAAAAAAGTGATATGTAGAACACCAAATATCGAATTCAATTATGATTTATTTTCACTTTCACTCGGAAGTGGAATGCAGAACATGCCTGATTAATCTTTTTGTGTCTGATTTTAATTTTTATGAATTATTTTTACGCACTGCTATTATTTTGACTGCAGTTGTATTTACATTTATCTGTCGATTTCATAATTTTGTTCATTATGTTTAAAGTCGTACATATTATTATTAAAAAAATTATAATGATTTTTGTAAAATACAACTTTGTAACATTGTTTTGTTTGTGATAAGCGTTTTGCATAAAGAATAGCGGCGATCAAATCCGTCGAAGCTCTGTTTCTAAGTGTAGTTTTATTTAAATTTAACTCGTTCCATGTGTTGCCGCGTTCGCTTTTTTAATTTGGATGCGTTTATAACACTTTCAATATATAACCAAAATGAAAAAGCGTGCGGAGATATTTGTGCAAAAATAACATTTTAAAATTGTAGGGAAGCGAATTTTTGCGCAAAATATTGATAATGATTAAAACTTCCGAAAAATGGGATTTTTCTACTAAAGGTGGCAACCGTGCGTTGTAAATATTTTTAAATTTGAATTAAATGACTCATGCATGAGGCATTTAATTCAAATATGAAACCTTTCAGGCCTTAATATGAAACTGGCCTGAAACTTAAATCGGAAACTAATTTCTAGATACTTATTTTTAATACATTATGGAAAAACTTAGGTAAATAAACTATTTTAGTAAAAAATTTTTTAATAATTATATTTAGTTAGTATAATTAATGTATAAAATGGAAAAACGTTACATATCCAAAACCCATTGGTTTTTAAAACGTAATTCCACGTTGCAAAGCAGAGAGTGCGATGGCTTTTAATACGTTATTCGTGCAATTTATCATGATAACTCTGGTGGTACCAATTTTTGTACCTACCGGGAATTGTGGTGACAGAGCGAAGTGCATGCTTGCGGGCTTTCAGGATTGTGCTCGCCGTTTAATGGCGTGGGCTTCTTGCTCCTTCCACTTTCCTCCAAATCATAAAGTTATTTATCATGCACTTTGTTTTTAAATAATGTAAAGGAAAAAAAAATAAATGAAAAAAATGCGAGTAGGCGAAAATATTTGGACGGACAAAAAAAAAATGGTATTTGAAATTTGAATATAGCAATAAAAAAAAAACGCAAAACTTACTAAGAGAAATCAAGAACTAGTAGATGGTTATACTAAAACAAAAAATCAGTGGCTGAAGTGCAAAAACAAAATCAAGATGAGACTAACGATGGAGCTTAGCCTCTGATCCTCTACCTTCCCAACCATGACTGAGAGGTCACCTGAATTCTCCCATTCCCAACCATTGGATGCCTACCAGAGATAAATGAAACTCGCATGACTTAGTTTAGTTCAATATGTATTCATTTTTTTTTCAAATAGATAAAAGCTTACATTAGTTAGGGAATAAAGATAAATATTCTTGCATCAAAGATTTGCCACTTATTTCCACCACCCCTTTTCAGGTGTTTACCATTGCCATACATCTTTTGAAATGGTAACAACATAAAAGAGGCCGAGAGAAGGCGACAATACAAAACAAATAATAACAAAAATTAACTTAAAACCTTAACTGTGTTCAACTTTAAATTAGTGTATGTACATTAATGTTTATTGAGAAAAAAAACCAAACAAACTAAAGAATACTTAAAGCAAAAAGTTAAAGAAAAAAGAGAACAAAAAGTAATAGTTGGTCTCCTTAAAAACTTGCAACCCAACACTAAAAACTGCTCAATTTCAAGATTCGCATGTGCAACAATATTAACTGTTGAATCGTTTTCTTTGAAGAGCAAAAAAAAAACAATGAAAATAATTGCTATTGTTGTTAGAACTTTTTTTGTATGTTGCAATGTTAAAAATCAATTGTGTTTGTTGTAATTTAGCAGAAACTGAAAGTTTTTTTGTTTCTATTAGTATTTTGGTGTTCCTTGTATATTTGTTTGCAATCTTCTTATTTTTAATCAATTATTTAATCGAGAATTTTAAAATGTCTTTTGTATAAAGAAAGTTAATTGAAAAGGAAAAAAAATTATGATGATAACAGAATTCCAATCACTTGCATAGTCTTTGATAAGGTTCCCTCTTTGTTTGCGCAAATAAGTTGGTTTTTTTCTTCGTTTTCTTTTACGTTCATATTTTCTAAATTTGTTTTTGTAATAAGGTGTTTTTACAAACAACGAAAAATTCAAATTGTGCAGTATTAAATGTTACTTCTTAAACCATATTGTAACTTTAAGCATTCTTAAAATTTTAACAGAGAAAAAAAATTAATAAAAATAAAGAAAAATTAATACTAGAAAAAGTAAACAATTAAAAATTAATATTAATTTGTTCATTTATATAAAAAAAACCAATCTAGGAGGCCTTTTTTTTCTTCTATGTCTGCGAGAACGTCCAAAGCATCTGCTTTGCGAGAAAAGTTTTACGGAGTACCAGCGGTACAATCAGAGCGATAAGTCTGAATAATTGTGCCCCACAGCAGCAAGACTGGGCAGCTTTTATTCATGAATATTTTTTTTTTTACGAAGTGGGAATATTATTATGTTCGGGACCACATACAAATGTTAAAAATATAGGTTAGCGACTGTCTTTTTAGACATGTGGAGAAGGCATCAATTGCCGTGTTCTCAAAAGTTTGTGCCACTTGAGTCGTGAGCCAGGAACCTTTTTTAAAAAATTAGATTTTATAGTTTTTTTTCTCTTATTTAATCTGTTATATTCTAAACGAATGTTGACTTTTTCGCAAGGTTGGACTTCGTGTTACGTAAGCCTTATGCGAAGCTTTACACAATGTATGTATAACCTACAAAAAATGTTGAATATTTGAATGGAATTTACTTAGGCTTTATTTTTATAAACTCAAGTTTACCTCTGTTTTTTCTTTTGTTTCAATCTTGAAACCAAAGTATGTTGTCGGTTTTATATTTCTTTTAGTTTTAAGCTTTAATTAGCTGCGTTGAATAAACTAAGCACTTAAATGCACTTAAAGGCTGGCACTGGAAAGAGCCTAATGGCGGCTCAGAGCTTTGTTCGTTTAGCAACGAGTACTAAACTAAGCACACGTTGCTATTTCAGAATTCCCAACAAACTAAACAGAAGGAATGCCAAATCATAAACGAAGTGAATTTGTACTTGTAAATTTCCCCAAAAAAAAAAAAATAAAACGTAATAAAATTGTGCCATCACAAATTAAAGCATACCCACATAAGAAGACTAATTTGATTGGATCCTGTTTGGTAAAATGAAATGAAAATAATAGAATTAAAAAATGTAATTATGAAAAAACCCTTAATAAACAAAATATATTTGTTTGCTTTCGAACACAAACTTAATATTTTTATTAATTTAACTGCAGATTGATTTATAAAGGGTACGCCAAATAACTGTTTTTTTTTTGAAAATTCTATAAAAAACAATTACTGGATATTTTCTCAAATTTCTTTTTTTATTTGAAAGTACAATCCTTCCGGTTAATAATGAAAAATAATTTCATTCAAATGGCTGCCTCGGCTGGCCATTCAGTAGCCTACACGATCGGTCCAATTTTAAGCACATTATCGATTGTGTGCAGCTGTATTTCAGCAATGGCTTCACGAATATTGTCCTTTAAAGCGTCAATTGAAGACTCGCAAAGAGCATATATTTGTTGATTATATATGTTCTGACTTACAACAAGTGAGTTGTATTTATAATAGTCGTGAAAGACTTCTTGACCTGGTCTTAACTACAGACAGTAAGAATGTGATTGTTGAGAAGGCCCCTCATGCTTTGACTGCTGTTGATGAATACCATCCACCATTGAGCATATGGTACAAATCAGACAGGGACAATATAGTAAAGTCTAACTCAATAGATAAAGTTTATGAATTCGATTTTAAAAAAGCTGACTTTTTGAAGTTGAATCATTTACTTCAAAGTAAACTTCATGTTGTTTTAGAATATGTTAATAATAACACTCTTGATGATTCAATTAATTTTTTTATATGGAAATCTTTGCTGTGTTTTCTCTGTCCATGCCATATAGCCTCAAATTTACGAAAAATTGTGCTTACCCCTGGTACACAAAGGAGTTAAAGATTCTTCACAACAGCAGGAATAGGGCATGCAAAAAATATGTCTGCAACTTAGACTTGAACGACCTAGAAATCTACAAGCGTTTGTTTCTGGATTTTGAAAATTGCTCAGCTACCTTATATCAAAATTATTTAGACAGTATTAATCTGAGAATATTGTCTGATCCGAAGAAATTCTGGGGTTTCATAAGCACCAAAAAAAAATCTGATGGATTCCCTTCATTATTTAAAACCTCTGACGGATTTACTGACGATCCTGTCGTAATTTGTGGTCTATTTGCCAATCTCTTTAAAGAGTCCTTTTGTTCAGACTCTTTCAATCCTGATGAAGAGTACTTTGAATATATGAACTCTACACCCAGGGTTTCGTTGGATTCTATATCCTTTACTTCAGAGGATATTTTAAAGTATATTGGATTGATTGATGAGGATTTTAATGCTGGACCTGACGGAATTCCTGCCGCAGTGTTAACACGATGTGGTTCCGTTCTAAGTCAACCACTGTCCATGTTATTCAATAAATCAATTAGCGAAAGTATTTTTCCACTTTTTTGGAAAAAATCTTTTATAAATCCTATTTATAAAAAAGGTTGTAAGAACGATATAAACAACTACAGGCCTATAGCGAAACTCGTCGATTCCAAAACTTTTTGAGCGTCTCGTGTATGATCGTGTGAAAATTGACTGTGGGAAGGTCATGACAACTCGTCAGCATGGATTTGTTACTGGCAGATCCACTGTGTCTAATCTCCTCGATTTTACAACGTTTTGCTTAAATTCATTTTATTCAGGTAACCAGGTCGACTGTATTTACACTGATTTTAGTAAAGCATTTGATAAACTGCCACACAACTTAATTAATTTAAACTAAAGTTAATGGGTATTCCACAACTTTTTGTTAGCTGGATTTAATCGTATCTGACAGAGCGATCTTATCAAATACGATTTCGAGGCGTATTGTCAGCTGAATTTATTGCTGAATCAGGTGTTCCTCAAGGTAGCCACCTTGGTCCACTTCTGTTTATTTTAGCCATTAATGATGTAACCCACATCATCAAACACTCTCATCTACTTATCTATGCAGATGATATGAAAATATACAGAACAATAGATGCTAAAGACAATTCAGATCTGCTCCAGTCTGATTTGAAATCCTTTGAAATTCGGTGTTCTAAAAATAATATGTTTCTAAATCCAGATAAATGCCAAACTATGACCTTTTCGCGAAAAAGAAATAATTTTATTTTTGACTATAAGATACTGCTTTAAGTCGTGTAGATGCTGTCAAAGATCTTGGAATATGCATGGATTCTAAGCTATCGTTTAACGTTCATATTGATTACATTTGTAAAAAAGCATCTTCTATGCTCGGGTTTATAAAACGCTGGGCCAAAGAATTTAATAGTATGATCACAACTACAACGCTGTATTATGCAATTGTGCGACCTCACTTAGAGTATGCAAGTCAAGTTTGGTCCCCAAGTTACAATGTACATGTTGAACGTATAGAGAGAATCCAAAAACGTTTTGTTTCGGTTTGCTCTAAGGGGCTTAAGTGCAACGGACACTTTAAACCTTCCTCATTATGAGGATCGTTTAAAACTATAAAAATGCAATCTTTGAACGAGAGAAGGAAGTCTGCAGATATCGTCTATTTACACCAACTCATAACTGGTGTACTCGATTCACCAGAACTCCTAACTCTTATAAATTTTAACACTAACCGTAGAAGCAGTAGAAATGCTAACAAATTAATTAACTTACCTTTTAGTAGAACAAATTATATGGCTACTGCTCCTTTACATCACATGAGTACCTTTGTTAACAACTGTAGCTTTTTTGATGTTAACTTATCGAAAGGTCAACTCAAAAGTAGATTGAAAACTAATGTATGATTAGATCTATGTAAACGCATGGTTAGTTGTTATGTCTTGTGTTGTCCCTGAGCCCAAACCCATATTATGGTGGGTAAATTTTTCTCACTTTAGATTGTTTTGGACCACTTTTATCGATATCATTAAGGCTATTCACAGTTTGAGCATACTTTTAACAATTCGTATTTATAGCATTTGTTATTGTTCAAACTGTGAGCACCGCGCCATGTGACTGTCGTATAAAAAAATTGTGCAACCCTGTGATGTATGTGATTATGCGGCTGTAGACAGATCATAAAAATACGAGGTACAAAAAACACGTCCAAGGGCTGCTTTTATTTACGCGTGCCTGCGTATTTGCATTTGTATGCAAAACAACAACAAAGCAAAATACGCTTTCGTAAATTGGCGTACAAATAGCAAATCGTACAAATGGCAGACCAGCGTATTCCAGCGCTGTGAATGGCCTTATTGAGATGTTTTAATGTTATTTGGACTGGTTCTTAAGATGATCTAATGCGGAGAAAGTGCGAAAAAGCTGTAGTAGCTGAACTCTATTGAAGATGATTTTGGCAAAATCGGCATCTTCTGTAAGTCGATCACAGGCCTACTCAGCGAAGCGAAAACGCATTGGATGGTCAGTTGTCTTCAACTTCTGAACCAATTGGACTTTGTATGGCGTCATACCAAGGTTTTTGTGGAAAATTCGTCTCAGTGATGTCTCCGAAATGTTCAATTGTTGAGAACGACGGTGAATTGATGTTGATGGCGCTTCACGCACACTTTCTGCCACAGCAGCAATATTCTCGGGTGTGCGCACTATTTTTGGCTTTTCACGCTTTGATTTATTGATGAGGATGCCAGTTTCTTTCACTTTTTTCACAAGATAACGAACATACGGAGCTGACGGTGCTTCTCTTCTTCCAAAATCCATACGCAATTTTCACGCACATTCTGCAGCATTACCATGATTTTCAAAGTAATGTCGCAATATTTCCCAGCGTTGTTCAAGCGTAAACACAACCATATTCGTTTAGCGGAAGGATAAAACTAATTATCTGTCTAATCAGACATGAGATAAGTGTTACCATTCACGAATAAAGCACTAGTTGAAAAAAAAACGTTAGACGGCGGACCCTTTAGAACTCGCCGTACTTTTCAGGCAAATATGAAGCCATTGAAGGATATCCTTTTTCTTTTCATCACTTGCTTGAATGGGTTCGTTTTGAAAAACTGGCCTTGCATAATTTGCCAAGTTTTGAGTTCTTATGGAATCACCTCGCACAATTCGATTATAGATGTTAAAAAAGCTGTTTGTTCATTTTAGTTTTTTTTTTATAAAATTTAAAATAATGTTGCTTTATTGCACTTATGCTGATTTTTTTGCAAGAAAAGAAGCATAGACAATCACAAATATATATAATAACAATTCAATTACCTAAAAACGTAATGTGAACTTACAACCATGGGTTGGAAATAAACTGCACGAAAAAACTAACTCTACATCTGCTAATTCTGCGAAAGCAAACAGTTTCACTATCTGCTTAGGTTTGGATCTTTGCTACAAACGAAAATGCGTACCAAAGCGAACAGAAAATTAAGAGAGAAAGAAAACTATTGTTTTGTGTTATACGAAAACAACAAGTATTTCGTTTTTTAGATTTTGTTGTCACGATCGCAACCACAACAAGTAGCAAATGTTGTGTTCGTTTTACTACTTAAATTAGACAAAAGAATTTCGTCATGTTTTAAGCAGTATTTTTTTTAAGCTAAAATTTTTTAAGTCTCGTTCTGTTGATTTGCTTGCATGAAAAATTCATAAACCTATATTTTTGTACGACATGGTTTTAGTGGCAAGGTTGTTTGCATGGGACCCCCAGAAGGGTGGCAGGTAGAATGTAGGTGTGTTCAGAAGAAATTTTGAGGGGAAAATAATTAATATGACCAGCTCATATATTTCACGCTCCTAGTCATCGAATTTTTGATATCTTTCTAATACTTTTAAAGAAACAATATTTGTTTGTTTATATGTTTGTTTGTCAATGAGTTCTTTGTTTGATGAGTTTGATGAAATTTTCAGTATAGGAATTTACAGGGGCGAAAAAGCGATCTACCTAGTTCTGGTTTCTAAGAAAATTCGTTTAGCAGCACACGTAGGGATATATGGCCGATTTAGGGAGCCAAAATTAATTTATTCAGTAAATATTTTCTATTCAAGTCTGTTATTTGATTTTAACCCTGTACGACCATTGGGACATATTCAACGCTATTCAACATTGCAAACAAATTCGTTAAGCAATGCACATTCGGGTATTTGACCGATATAGGCAGCCAAAATTATTTTATACGGTAAATAGTTTCTATTCAAGTTCACTATTTAATTTTAACCCTGTACGACCGTTGGGACATTTTTAACACTGTTAAACGTTGCGAAAAAAATAATTTTGCAGCGCACATTGAGATATTTGACCGACTTAGGCGGCCAAAATTATTTTATACGGTAAATAGTTTCTATTTTAGTCTACTTTTTTATTTTAACCCTGTACGATCATTGGGACATTTTGAACACTATTAAACATTGCGAAAAAAATAATTTTGCTGCGCACATTGAGGTATTTAACCGATTTAGGCGGCCAAAATTTTTTTGGTCGATATGGTTGTTTCTATTTAAGTTTGTTATTTATTTTAACCCTGTACGACCGTTGGGACATCTTAAACACTACTTAACATTACAAAAAAAAATAATTTTGCAGCGCACATTGGGGTATTTGACCGATTTAGGTGGCCAGAATTATTTTAGTCGATAAGTAGTTTCTATTCAAGTCCACTATTTAATTTTAACCCTGTACGACCGTTGGGACATTTTAAACACTATTAAATGTTGCGAAAAAAATAATTTTGCAGCGCACATTGAGGTATTTAACCGATTTAGGCGGCCAAAATTATTTTGGTCGATATGGTTGTTTCTATATAAGTTTGTTATTTATTTTAACCCTGTACGACCGTTGGGACATCTTAAACACTACTTAACATTACAAAAAAATAATTTTGCAGCGCACATTGTGGTATTTGACCGATTTAGGCGGCCAGAATTAGTTTAGTCGATAAGTAGTTTATATTTAAGTTTGTTATTTATTTTAACCCTGTACGACTATTGGGACATATTCAACATTTCAAAACAAAATTAATTTAGCAGTGCGCATTGATTTGACCGCTTTGCACAGCCAAAATTATTTTCGGTAAGTAGTTTCTATTCATGTCTTTTATTTTATTTTAACCCTGTTCGACCATTAGGATATATTAAACGCTATTCAACATTGCAAAAAAAGAAATTCGTTCAGCTTTGCTAATGGGGACATTTGACCGATTTAGGCGGCCAAAATTATTTTATACGGTAAATTGTTAATTTAAAAGTATAAAAATAGTTTCTATTCAAGTCTATTATTTGATTTTTATCCTGTACGACCATTGGGACATTTTAAACACTATTAAACATAGCAAAAAAATCGTTTAGCACTGCACATTCGGGTGCGATTTACGCAGCCAAAATTATTTTATTCGGAAAATAGTTTCTTTTTAGTCTGTTATTTGATTTTAACCCTGTACGACCATTTGGACATATTCAACACTATTCTACACTGCAAAAACTATTTTTTCTTGTATCAAATCTGTGTTTTATAACATTCGTTTTCTCCGCGTTGTCAGATAAATAATTTAATAATAATTCAATAATAAAATTACCGACATTTGATTTCTTGCTTCAGTGTTATTTTTAAACAAGAACGATAACAATACAAACATAATTAATGTTATTAAAAATATACCATAAAAAGTGTATTGGTTATTACGTGTACTGTGTACGGTGCTCATATTACTTGAGTGTAACTGCGAACACTTCCTTACGATTTCTAATCCTATGCTATTTTGATTTTTCACATGCATTTTGGTGTGTAAAATATCATTTAATAACGTGTAATAACGGTTGTCTAACCAAATTCTTATACTGGCTTTATATAAATTTATGGCAGAAAAGCTCTCTCAGCGCATGCATCGCATTGCGGAAAAGAAAATTTTACGATATAATTTTTTAATTTTTGGGAACATTTCACAAACACGTTGCCAAAAATTTGGAGCATTATGTGTCAGTATATTTAGTAAATCAATTTTTCTTAGTGACTTTTATTCTAACAGCCTTATTCTGGCGAATTAACAAATTGTTAACCAGTATTTTGAATATTTCTATGTGTTTGTTGTTTTCAATACAAAATTTAAAGCTCAAAAAACAAAATTTTTTAATGAAATTGTCAATAACTGAAAAGCAGTTGACAATTTTTATCAACATTTTTTTGTTTTGAGCTTCAAATTTTGTTTTGAAATAAAAAAATTACAACAAACACATAGAAATATTCAAAATAATAGTTAAAAAATTGTTAATTTGCCAGAATAGGGCTGTAAGTCTATTGTAAAGTGGAATTTATAATAATATTGCTCAAGTAATAATGTAAAGATATAGTTACTGGATAACTATACACTTATAATGTGTAAAAAATTATACAAATTTTTATGTAAATGGCCTTATTTTGTAAAACGTTCTTTTGTGTGGTAAATTTAGTTTTCATATGAAGTAAAACAAAATCTTTTTCTCTCACTGAAATTTTCTTATGAAAATTATTGCCACACAAAAAACTCCAAGTGAGGTGATTGCGTACATTTTACATAATAAGTAGTGTTCGATCGAAACCGGAATTTGAGCCGAAACCGAATATTCAGCCATTTTATAATATTCGGCAGTAACCGAAACCGAAACTGGTTATTAATAATTTAAGTTTTACAAATAATTTTTTCTTATTAAAGGCCTGTTTCCAGCTCTCAAGTAAAGCTTATTTTCATACATAAATCTGAAAAGTAATCGAAAAGTAATTTTTCCTTGTCAAAATTACTTGAAAGAGAATCCAGCTCGTAAGAAAAATTTTCTGTTCTTACTACTTTTTTTCATTGAAAAGTGACAGTGTTACCGTGAATGTCAAGAAATATATGCAAGTTATATTATTACTTCAAGTAAAATTTTGGCAACCAACATTCAAAGGTAAATAATTTTATTGATATCATTGATTAATTGATTTAAAATTAATAAAAGAATATTTTAGACATGCACATGAACATTTCTACGGAGGGAGAAGAAGAGGCAGTCAATTTTGAGGGGCAGATGTCTTCCGAGAAGCGGTCGAAAGCTGTCCGGAAGAAGCGGTCTGCCAACATGTAAACAAAATGTAATAAAATGTAAACAAACGCTTTTCTCTATTACTTACCTTTGCAATTCAGCCATTACTCATTTAATGAATTATTTCAATATTTATTGCAACAAATTTATTTCAGTGTTTGATGAAAACAAATCAGCCTAAATTTTCAATACAAAGTGATACAATGCTGGAACTGTCAAAACTCTCGCCGTCAAAATTACTTGTCTACTACTTTTTTACACTCAAGAAACTTAAGTAACTTTTTTCTTGAGTAATTACTTGAGAGCTGGATAGAGACCTTAAAAGAAAACAAAAGTACTTTCATACACATAAGAAAAAATTTAATATTAAAGAAAGAATTACTTGAATATTGCAGTTTATAACAATTAATTGAAGTTTACTATAATAATAAATGAGATTATTTTTTATTTTATTTTTCATTAATAAAATATTGCATACTTTATATCTTCCGTAAACACTCAAAATAGTATGCACCTACAATTTACTAAAAAGTACGGAAACGATTTCTAGCGAGATTCAAGTGCAACAACTGTTTTGTTGAAATTTGACAATTGGTTTTATATCAGATATACAAACAGAATTTGAAGTTGCAAATATTTTCAAAAAATTCAATTAAGAAAATTTAATAAAATAGACGTGGAAAACCAAAAAAAAAATTACAGATAAATTGTTCTCCAGGACATTATGACAAATCGATGGTGAGTTAATAAATTATAAACGCTAGCATAGAAAGAACATTAAATTCTAACAAAATGATTTTTAGATCCTCAGTACGCAAAAAATGATCCCAACACTTTCTGCATGAGTTAGATGAAGATTTCGATGAAATAGTTTTCTCACCAATCGTCTATATTTCGAAAGCACCAGTAGAACTTCATGATGACAAGCAATAAAATGTTCACACAAAGCATTTGGACTGATGCTGCAGCGAAATTGCTGCTTTCAAATTTTAAAGATCTTTCTGGCAAAGTTGGAAAATCCAGCAACCTCAAAAAAAAAACCAGGCTGTGGCAAACAATTGCTGAAAATATAGCGAATTAGGGGAACACATTCTCACCATCTCAGGTATTCTATTATATGCTCTTTCATAATTCTTGCAAAACGAAATAGTTTTATTTTTTAATTTGAACTAAACTTCAACCTATAGATGGAAAGCAAGTTTCGAGGGCTAGAAAAGTAATAAAAAAATCAAGCTTAATAATAGTCAAACTGGAAGGAAACGTTTGACTAGCATGTACTAAAAGTAAGTTATGATGCAAAATTACAGATTTGTCTGAAAGTGTATTTTAAACAGTACTTAAATGTTCTTTATATCTTTTTAGTGAGCTAAATATGCACTTAGCAGCGAAAGCCAAAACATTCCTGCTTCTCCTTCATCGGCTGAAAGTAGCCAGGAAGCTCTTGATAAAGTTTTATTCACATTGCTAACTTAACCACTAACGTTAAAGTTTTGTTTTTTATTTAAAGATAACGTACCAACAACAAGTGCTAGGGCAAGACAAACGGAAAAGGAAAAGCTGTTCAAGAAACTAGAGGAAATAGCAAAGAAAAGAGGAGCGACATAATAAAATAATAGATCTTTTAGAGAAGAAGGAAAACAATAGAAAAGAGCGCGAAAAAAATAAGAGATATAGAATAAAACCTTATTGAAAAAAATTGCGAAAAAAATTACAAAAATAAGTTACCTTTATACATCATAAAATAACCCTCACAAAATTTTATATTTATGTGTACATTTTATACAGCCCGATTCTGAATAATTTTTTGTTTTATAATATATAAATTGTTTTATAGTTATTATGAAAAAATAAAACAATGGAAAGACAGTTCAACTGTTTTTGTTTAATGTCAATTAGTGACTGCCTTTATTTTTAAAATAACATAAAACCTAAAAGCTTATAATACATAACATATGAAATCTTAAAGCTAAGCAAATTTGGAGGTATGCGAAAATACACCGCTTAAGGTATCGTATTATTCTGTTCTACTTTTATTGAAAGTATTGCTTGAAACTTTTGCAATATCAAAGCAAAGGTTATTGACTTCAGTCATTCACGCAATTGAATTACAGAATATCGTTACAACAGAGAACCTTTTGCAAAGGTTATTGACTTAAGTGAATCACACAATTGAATTACACATTCAGTTGTGTGTCATGCATTTTCACTACACCTCCTCTTTTAAAGAGAAAGTCTTTATAGAGATCGTTGATCAGACGATTTCGATAAAAGCTTTCGTTAATTTTAACATTTTTTTTTTTATGTAGCTTATATAATTGAAATAATAATTGATTTAATAGTACAATATCATTGAAACTGTTTTGAAGTATATTTATGGTTGTTACCAAAATGAATTTTATAAACTTAATTAATTTTATATATTCAAAACTAATATATGTATTATCGTTAAAAAATATGTATATATATAAAACGATATAATGATAATTTTTTGTGTTTAGAGTTATTAGTATAGCTAATGGTAATTTTTTTTTTTTTTGACAATTTGGCCGACATAACTTATATGTAAATTCTAGTAGTTAAACTCCATTTTTACTAATTAACAATTTATTTTCCACGGTTTTTATATTCGGTACCCATATCTGTTAGGATCTGTTGTATGGGTCCATGAACAAGAATGCAATTTTCTACTATAGATTTGGCTACTACGTTAGCTGATTTGTTTGGAATAGCTACTGTTATGAGAAATTTTGTTAAATCGCAAATTATTGTCAGTGCGTATTCGTTGCCATTGAATGATTTCGGAAGTGGACCTATTGTGTCAATTTGCACGGCATCAAAAGCTCTAGTCGGAGTAGGTGTTTTAATAAGTGGTCCTATATGATTTACCCCAGATTTATTTTGTTTACATTTTTCACAATTTTTTACATAAGATTTCACGCCTGAAATCATATTTTCCAAAAATATTGTCGTTTTAGTTTTGATAGTAATCGGGTGACTCCTGGGTGGCCTCCAAATGCAGGGTCTTCGTGATACTTTTGTAGTATTTCAATCTTTTGTGTGGGTGAAGTAATTTCAGTGATTTTTGGTGTTATTGCAATAGTTACCTTTTTTAATTTTTTGTTGCCTATCTTTTTGAATTCCTCAACGTCAACGTATTTAAATAATTTATAATTAATCGCGATTTTTACATTTTTAAAATTTGCATTGCCAACTACTGTTTCAAGTTTGGGAAAAAATTGAGCTAATTCAATCTTCCCATAAGCAATGAAATCTTTAACATTTATTTCACGTACCTTCTTTTTTCCATGGAACAAAATTACATTGGAGGAATCATTTAATTTTTCAATATTGTTTTCATTTTTGGTGCACCTTTTTAGTTTAAGTTTTAGGCATGGTAACTTTCTTGCTTCGTGTGTCGTTATAGTGGTATAGACTTTTTGTTTTAAAATATTTTCATTTGGGTTAGTATTGGTATGGAGGGGTGTATTTTTAGTTTTTGATCTTGTGACTACTTGGATAATAGCAGAATTTTCTTCTTTAAGTCGTTTGATTTGCCCTAAATCAATACGAGATAAAGCATCTGCACCGCAATTGTCTTTTCCTTTAATGTATTCAATTTCGAAATTGAATTCCTCGAGGTCGAGTCTTATTCGTGTGAGTTTGGAGGAAGGATTTTTCATGGCAAAGAGGTAAGTAAGTGGTTTATGATCACTTTTTATTAGAAATTTTGTATCATAAATGTAGGGTTAAAAAAAATTTATTGCCCAATGGATGGCGGTAAGCTCTTGCTCTATTACAGACTTGTTGCTTTCACCTTTGGTGAAGGTTCTGGATGCAAATGCTATGGGTAGTTGTATTCCGTTGTGGTTTTGACTCAATACAGCACCGCATGCGATCTTGCTTGCGTCCGTAGTTATGCAGAACGGTTTTTCGTAATTAGGATATTTTAATATTTTTGGTGAAAGTAAAGAGTTTTTTAAATATTGAAACGAGTTTTCGCATTCATTCGACCAGATGAATGGTGTTTTCTTTCTTGTTAATCTAGTTATATGTATTGCATGGTGTGAAAAATTGGGGATAAATCTTCTATAATAATTTATGAATGCTACAAATCTCTTACATTCGTCAGCAGTTGTTGGTTTTGGATATGATAAGACTTTTTCAAATTTTGAGTCATCTGGTAAAATGCCTTTATCTGTGCATTTGTGTCCTAAAATGGTTACCTGTGAATTGAAAAATTTACATTTATTTGGATGAAGTTTTAGATTTGTTTGCCTACAGATTTCAAAAACTGCTTGTAAATTTGTGAGCATTTGTTTTTCCAAACAGCCAATGACTATTAGGTCATCCATATATACAAAAGTTCTGTCTGGACCGTGACCAGAAAATGCTATATTCATCATTCTTTGGTAAGAATTAGGAGATATCTTTAATCCAAAAGGTAATCGCTTGAACCTGAATGAACCTTGTTCTGATGAAAATGAAGTTATATTTCTTGAATCTTCTTCAAGTTCTATTTGGTGAAATCCTGTAATCAAATCTTAACATGAAAAGAACTTTGCGCGACCTAGTTGGTCAAGAATGTCATCAATTCTAGGTAAAGGATATTTGTCACATGCTAGCTTTTTATTGATTTGCCTATAATCTATTACAAGTCTCCCTTTGTTCTCTGATGAGTTGGGTGACGATTTTTTGGGTACGAGAAGTATGGGACTGTTATATTCGGAGACTGAGGGTTCAACAATATTGTCTGCAATTAGTTTCTCTATTTGTCTATTGATTTCTGGTTTATGGTTAAATGGCATTCTATAATTTTTAATATAAACTGGTGTTTCATCTTTTAGATACAATTTTTGTTTATTAAAATTGTTAAAAGAGCACGCATCGGTTTCTAAAGCAAACACATCCGTGTACTCTGAAACGAGTTGCGTTAGTTTTTCTCTGTGGTATAAAGGACAATTGTTTATTAATTTATTTAAGATTACATTTTTACGTTCTTGGTTATAATTCTGTTCTTTTGTTTTTAAAACGTAATAGTCGTTGAGGCTTTCTGTCTTTATATTATTTTGCATTAGAAAAACATTTTGATCCGTTATATTGATTATCCTAACATATGGGTTTTTTGTATTAACTATTGTGCTTGCCATGAAAATACCTTCTTTCAATTCTTGGTTTGGAATTAAAACTTCTTCATCTGTACTCGTGATTTTAATTTTCCTTATGACTTCCTCTCTTGCAGGAAGTGAGAGCATATCTTCTTGAGGTGAAACCAATATTTCGACTCATAGATGGTTTTTTAAAAAGTGTGGTCTAATGATAAACCAACTTGGACCAGAATATTGGTAATCTAACACACAGTTAAAATTTTTTTATGAAATCGTGATCGATTATACCGTCACAAGGTATTGGAAATGAAGAATCAACAATGTGGAAATTATGATATATTTGGAAATTATTTATGTCTAGAATAGCTTCAGTGAAACCAAGTGTTTTATTGTACCGCTTCCTATACCTTTTAAATTCAATATCTTATTCATATTTATACCAGTGATGTGCGGCGTAGAGAACATGATGTCGACAATACTATTGTCGACGGTGTCGAGAATGTCGTGTAGACAATTGCTTTTAACGACGTGTAGATAATTAATGAAAAAGGCTGCATGTTTATTGTAATATTGAATTAAATTGAGTCCAAGTTCGAAGTATTCCTTATTTTAACGCCTTCTGGGCATGGCTTTTGTTTGTTTAATTGTAAAATTTGTTACTTTGTGTTAAATAAACGACTTTTCAAAAGGTTTTAAGAATCAGCAGAATCTAAATGGAACTTGCATTTTCGCAGTGTTGCATTTTGTTGACATTGTTTACACAATTCTCGACATTGTCTACATTGTCGACACATTCTGCGTTGTCGACACCAAAAGGTCGACAATTAAAGACGACGCGTCGAGGAACATCACTGATTTATGCTAACGCGTTGTTTTGAAAAGGCTTATATCTGATCCCGTATCTAAAAGAAATGTAGAGGCTGAGTTACTTAAAGATGTTTTTATTGTAATATAATTATTTAAAGAGAGGTTGATATGCAGAATTTTATGTTTTTTAAAATTGGTACAGTCCCCAGTTGGGCAAGCTGGGGGCCATCCACGTTTTCCGACGTTTCTGCATATCTAACGTTTCTATTACGGTTGTTTCGTCCCCTATAACTATTATTATTGTTAGGGTAATTGTTGTTTCTATTAGTGCTGTTTCTGTCATTATCGTAGAAATTTTCGTTTCGTCTTGAGTTATACCTATTGTTTCTGTTAAAAGAATTTCTAAATTCTCCTCACTTTTGTTTTGTTGCTTTACTGTAGTGAGTTTGGCTGAAATGTTTTGTGGTGAGTCATATTTCACATTTGCGAGTAATGTAGCTTTGATTTCTTGAATGGTGTTTTCATTATTTAATAATCTACCGGCTGTTTGAGTTAGTTTAATTTTAATTAATGAAATAGTTACACTTTCATGAGTATCTTTTATGGTGTCCAATAAATCTAGAGCATTTACAAATTTATTTAAATTTTCTACTTTTCCATCAAATTCAGGCAACAATTTTGTTGCAATGCTCGTGTCATCGTGGCTATATTTTGTTGGTTTTTTAATTCGTCAATGTCTATGTCTGAGCTTTCGCTATCGCTTAAGTTGCGAAATGTTATGTTTATGAACTTATTTAGTTCTCTTGGTACCTCTTCTTGAATTTCCAGTCGCTTAAATAAAACTTCTAACCGTTGTTTTATTATCGTAAAATATGTGCTAAATTCAATTTTATGGTTTGAACTCAACAATGGATATATTGTTTTACTCAGACCCGTTATTAAATTATGTTGACTTACAAGTATACTAAGGTGTTTAATCCATGTTGTGCTTGTTGGTATTGCAGTCTTGTTTAAGCATTTGTATGATTTATCAAACTCTGTTTTAATGTCTTTTAATTTGTTTGATAAGTTTTCCCAGGTAACTGGGCTAGACATGCCTTATTGTGTCAGTCAGTTGAGAGAAAAATAAAATAATTCCAAAATCGACATTCACAAAAAACAAATATAGGTGTGTATATATAATCGTATATAATTAAGAAAAAAATCAACAAACCTTAAGTAATAAGCTACATAATTTAATTGTTTCTTATCTATTTTGTCATTGATAGTGATCCCGATGCCCGCTTATTCCATTGATGAACAATGATGGTTTTTTCTTCCCCCATTCCCAATCATTGGGGGGTGTTGGACCTCCAGCTTTGAGGCACTGACTTCCTTATATATTTTGAGTTTCTCTTCGTCGGCTTAAGTGCTTTTTTATCATAGTATATACTATAATTATTAGTAAAAATATAGCTAGTAACGCTATCAGTTGCCAGTTGTTTTGCGCGTTGGTTTTCTCACTGGTAATAAAGGTTTCCTGTGTTTCAGCCACCTTTAATTGTAAGTCAACATATTTTTCGAGCTTATTCTGCTCCACTTCTTGCCCGATTTCATATCCTGATAGGACTAACAGGATTGCACTGAGTGCTTTGTTCCACCAGGACATAGTTTCGTTTTTCACTTTTTTTTTATATTGTTTTCTTTAAATTCATTCACTTATTTCGACATTTAATTGGCCTTCAATTTAACTAGTCTATTAAAATTTGAATTGGTTTTTAACCAGTTTGGCAGGATTCTTTAAATTCATTCACTTATTTCGGCATTTAATTGGCCTTCACTTTAACTAGTCTTTTAAAATTTGAATTGGTTTTTAACCAGTTTGGCAGGATCGCCATATTATAAAAAAATAAAACAATGGAAAGACAGTTAAACTGTTTTTGTTTAATGTCAATGGGTGACTGCCTTTATTTTTAAAATAACATAAAACCTAAAAGCTTATAATACATAACATATGAAATCTTAAAGCTAAGCAAATTTGGAGGTATGCGAAAATACACCGCTTAAGGTATCGTATTATTCTGTTCTACTTTTATTGAAAGTATTGCTTGAAACTTTTGCAATATCAAAGCAAAGGTTATTGACTTCAATCACGAAATTGAATTACAGAATATCATTGCAACAGAAAACCTTTTGCAAAGGTTATTGACTTAAGTGAATCACACAATTGAATTACACATTCAGTTGTGTGTCATGCATTTTCACTACATAGTTTATAAATTTTGACTTTTTCATGTAAAACTATTCGTAGTAGGGCTGGACGATTAATAGAGTAATTAATCAATTAAAATCAATAAATTAATCGGTTAAAATTTAAAATGTTCTGATTAATCGATTAATCAGTTAGTCTGAAATCTGATTAATCAAAAAAATAATTATTAATCGCCCATCCCTAATTCGTAGTTATCATCTCCATTGACTATCAAAATTTTGTACTCGTCTGCTTTCTCTTTAATTAAAAAAATTTTCTACAGAAAATGAATTTTTTATTATGAATTTTAATATTTTTTGTTTGTCGTCAATTTTGTAGTTGTTGCAAAATAGCGTCTCATTCATTTTCAGTTTCACTATCTGCTTAGGTTTTTATCTTTGCTACAAACAGAAATGGGTACCAAAGCGAACAGAAAATGAAAAGAGAAAGAAAACTATTGTTTGTGTTATACGAAAACAACAAGTATTTCGTTTTTTAGATTTTGTTGTCACGATTGCAAGCACAATAAGTAACAAATGTTGTGTTCGTTTTACTACGGAAATTCGACAAAAGAATAGCGTCATGTTTTGAGCAGAATTTTTTCTGGAAGCTGATAGCTGTAGCTATCATTAACTGATAGATTTGTACGACATGGTTTAAGTGACATGGTTGTTTATATTCCGGGGGACCCCCAGAAGGGTGGCAGTTAGAAAGTGGATGTGTTCAAAAGAAATTTTGAGGGGCAAAAAATTAATATGACCAGCTCTTACATTTCACGCTCCTAGTCATCGAATTTTTGACATCTTTCTTATACTTTTATACGAGCAATATTTGTTTGTTTGTTTATTTGTTTGTTTGTAAATGAGTTCTCGAAAACGCCCCAAGCGATTTTAATGAAATTTTCAGTATAGGGATTTACGGGGGCGAAAAAGCGATCTACTTACGTCTCGTTTCTGAGAAAATTCGTTTAGCAGCGCATGTATGGTTATTTGACCAATTTAGGCTGCCAAAATTATTTTATACGGTAAATATTTTCTATTCAAGTCCACTATTTAATTTTAACCCTGTACGACCGTTGGGACATTTTAAACACTACTAAACGTTGCGAAAAAAATAATTTTTAAGCGCACATTGCGGTATTTGATCGATTTAGGAGGCCGAAATTATTTTATACGGTAAATAGTTTCTATTCTAGTCTACTTTTTTTTAACCCTTTACGACCATAAGGACATTTTAAACACTATTACACGTTGCGAAAAAATAATTTTGCAGCGCACATTGAGGTATTTTAACCCTGTACGACCGTTGGGACATTTTTAACACTACTAAACACTACTACTAAACATTACTAAACATTACAAAAAAATAATTTTGCAGCGCACATTGGGGTATTTGACCGATTTAGGTGGACAGAATTATTTTAGTCGATAAGTAGTTTCTATTTAAGTCTGTTATTTATTTTAACCCAGTACGACCATTGGGACATATTCAACACTATTCAACACTGCAAAAATTATTTTTTATGTATCAAATCTGTGTTTTATAAAATTGACTTTTTACAGCAAAAATCGGTAAAATACCCCTTTGTTCATCCCGAAAAGAGTTTTATACGCGAAGTTCGATTCCAAAAATCCTGGCATCGAAATAACTGCTGGCATCCCTTATAAGGACATTAGGAAAATGTATATTCCAAGCGGTTTCGATGAAGTTTTCAATATAGGGGTGTACGGGTCGAAAAATCGATCTAACTAAATCTCATTTTAAAAAAAATTGTCTTTCCGTGTGGTCACGTAAATAATTTGTATTGCTTTCCATTTAATTTTGCTTTTCTTATTTATCGAGGCGTGAGTATTTCAATAAGTTTTTCTCGGTCTTCCCTTATAATTTTCCCTTTTTTCCCCCTCTTCTAAAATTTATTAAAGTCAAATTACCGACATTTGATTTCTTGCTTCAGTGTTTTATTTTAAGTAGGAACGATAACAATATAAATATAAGTAATGTTATTAAAAATATACCATAAAAAGTATATCACATTTATTACGTTCACTGAGCACGGTGCACATATTACTTGAGTGTAACTGCAAACACTTCCTTTCGATTTCTAATCCTATGCAGTTTTGATTTTTCACATGCATTTTGGTGTGTAAAATGATGATAAGAGAACATTTTACGATATAATTTTTTTAATTTTTGGAAACATTTCACTTGTATCTGCAAATTTCATATTTAAAACACGATGCCAAAAATTTGGCGTATTTTGTGTTAGTATTTTTAATAAATCAATATTTCTTTGTGACTTTTATTCTAAGTTGAAATAAATTGATTCAGGCTTTTTAAATAAATGAGGAAAATAGGAATATAACGGAATTATATAACGGAAAAACGATGATATTAACAATTGCGAAAAGTCTAAATGCTCCAGCTTCGTCCCAGAAATTGAATCTTTTAAAAGCTCTTAGCTTTACTTACTTATTTTCCATAGTTTGCCAAGCAAATAAATAAAATTACGTTGAACAGAGAACAAATTGTTTGTGTTTACAGCTGATTACAATCCAAATGAATTTAAATGAAAAACACAGGCTTATTTGAACAGTAATAAAATTCAATTAAAACTCAATATGACTCAGATAAATTTAAAATGTATTTAAATAAATGTTTTTCAAAAATTCATAACATAATTTTTTTAATTTTTGACACAATTACTCTTTTTGCACAAAAACCAACCTCATTTTTCCCCGTTCTTGAGAGTTTTTTCCCGTTTTCCCTTTTAGTTTGAAAATACCCTTAATAGTTTAAACGTAAGACCAATAGTTTCTACGCTATGAGACTATTTATGTCTAAACAGTGCAAAGTAGAAATTTCTTACTATAAGAGATATTACTTTAATTATTACAATACTTATTTTAAATATCATGTATTCCGCGTACGGGGACATTATCAGTACTTTAACGTATATTTTGGTGCATTTTAATGACAAAACGAATTTAAGTTCTTTTTCATATATCCAGTTTTGTTAAGTATATGTGTATCTTTAAATATAAATTTGGTTTAAACGATTTATTAAAACATTATCCTAAATATAAAGGACACAAAAAATACGGCAGTTTAGTTCATTTCAAGTAATAATGTAAAGATAAAGTTACTGGATAAAAATTACACATTTATAATGTGTAGAAAATTATACAAATTTTTATGTAAATGGCCTTATTT
The DNA here is from genome assembly GCA_963920525.1 of Dichetophora obliterata. Lineage (NCBI taxonomy): Eukaryota > Metazoa > Arthropoda > Insecta > Diptera > Sciomyzidae > Dichetophora > Dichetophora obliterata. The sequence goes on along the minus strand of OY986436.1, from coordinate 143,957,945 downwards.
TGTAAAACCTTCTTTTTTGTCGATTTTTGGGCTATAGAAAGAAGTGATTTCTTTTTCATATGAAGTTAAACAGAATCTTTTTCTGTCATTGAAAATTTCTTAAGGCGCGTTTCCACTGTAACGACGAAATTCGCGGGTGTTCGAATTTCGCCATACAACATAGAGTTTCATATTTTTATTATAGAATGTAATTTAATTTTAATTTTTCATTGTTAAATTATACTTTTTACCCACTATGCTAGGCTTTACACACACACACATTTACCCATACACACATGTATAGAGCAGCACAAGCAGTGGAAGCAAGATAGCATACACGCATAGCAACAGGAAAAAGTAGCATGATCACATCGCATACAGCAACTACCGAGCCGATACGCACATAGCAGCAGAAGACAAAACAAAACCAGTTTTAGCGTCATCACGCCACAGTCAGCTGATACCGAGATCACTCTGGCCAAGCAACACAAAAAGGTTTAAACATCACGCCACATGCATACACAACCACACGACACAGTGAGAGCGAGAACCGGTTTCAACAGCATAGTGCGGCAAGCAGCTACGAGCAAGGCAATAAAAGGCGAGTCGTGGCATTAATTCAGTCTCTTGTTCTGCGTGAAGTTGAAGGCATCGGACGTGCAGTACGAGCAGTAGTCATTGTGCAGTCGAAGTGTTTGGACCTATAGAAATAGCAGTAGTCAGCGTGCAGTCAAAGTGGTTGGATATACACGAGCCGTAACACCGGATTTATCATCGTGCAGTCAAAGGAATCGGACGTTCAACAAACGTGTCTGGGAAGTGGTGAGTGTTACCTGGTGGAATTAGTGTCTGTTTGATTTACAGTAGACATATTACGTTGGTCAAGCCTCCTTCTAACGTTAATATTTTGATTTACCCTTAGTACCCTAAACATAGCCGTAGACACATTACGTTGGTCAAGCCTCCTTCTAACGTTAATATTTTGATTTACCCTTAGTACCCTAAACATAGCCGTAGACATATTACGTTGGTCAAGCCTCCTTCTAACGTTAATATTTTGATTTACCCTTAGTATCCTAAACATAGCCGTAGACATGTTACGTTGGTCAAGCCTCCTCCTAGAGTTAATATTTTGATTTACTTAGTACCGTGAACACAGCCGTAAACATATTACGTCGGTCAAGCCTCCTCCTAACGTTAATATTTTGATTTACTCTTAGCGCCGAAAACATAGCCGTAGACATATTACGTTGGTCAAGCCTCCTAACGTTAATATTTTGCTTCACTCTTAGCGCCGTAAACAGAGCCGTAGACATATTACGTTGGTTAAGCCTCCTTCTAACGTTAATATTTTGCTTCACTCTTAGCGTCGTAAACATAGCCGTAAACACAGCCGTAGACATATTACGTTATTTAAGCTTCCTTCTTGTAAATAAGGTGAAAGAGTAGCAAACCATATTAGATCATAACCACCCAGGTAACACTATCGAGTGCATTGGACACGAAACTATTTTCTTTGTTGTGATGAACAACTTTAGTTCGTACATAAGAAAAGAGTTTTATCTGTATTATCGCACAACTGTATTGTAGACACAACTAGTTCTCCAGGTAATCGAAAGGTTTGGCCGTAAACCAATTCTGCAGGAGAGCATTTGATATCTTCTTAAATGGCTGTACGGAGAGCAAGAAAAATCAATGGTAAAAGTTCTGACCAATGCGTCGAGTCATCTGATGTGAGAATTTATGTTTAAAGTTGTCGATGAAAACATTCGATCATGCCGTTAGCTTGTGGATGGTATGCTGAGGTGTGTATTTTATGTGAACCTAGCAATTTTGTTAACTCAGTAAAAAGAATGATGTAAATTGTGTTCCTTGATCGACGGTTATTTTCAGTGGAACGCCAAAACGAGGAATGTCATTGTGTGAGAAGGTGTGCGCTAAAGTATGTGTGGAAATATCTTTAAGCGGATAAACTTCAAGAATGATAGAATACAAAGATTACGCCGAAGACAAGAAAATGAGTACAACAAAATTGTCGTTCTGCGCATGTACGTCATAATATCAATGCTGTTTTGGAGAGCGATCACTTTGCATACGATTTCTACACAGAAATGAAAATTGCATATATTTTAGTTTGTATAATTAAAATAAAAGAAGCAAGAATCAATTTATTGGAACGAGAAGAGGTTAATTTATTAAGAACTCCTTTGCAAACATTATTTTTACTAATATTTTATTACAACCAGTGAGCAGCTCAGTCAAAAAAAAAAAAAAATTGTCTGAGAAACCAACTTCAGTAAGCATTATTTTTTGACTTGGATTTTTTAAAAATGTTTATTAAGAGTTTAATTGATGTAGTTTAAACGTTCCAGATATTTTATTTCCATTAATTTACCTGTGAATTGAAAGAACAAATAAATGATAGTTCCAAGTTTTTAAATAATGAAACAAATTTTGTTAAGTTAATATATTTTTGTATTTTTGTTTTCATTTGTGTGCGTTTTCTACAATTTCTTGGTTTAATTTTTGTATTTATTGCAAACATCAGGTTTCTAAAAATATTTGTTTGCTACTGCTACCACAATTAGCAGCAGCACACTTCATTTTTTGAATTTTAAGTTAAAAACTCTCAAATATACTTCGATATATAGATAAGTAGATAAAACACAACCGATAGCAGTACGTTTCTCAAAGAAATAAAATATTGTGACGTAGTCAACTGAACAGCTGGTTGTCAGACTCCATTAGCAGAAGTAACGGACCTGCGCAAAGCGTAATCTCCTATTCTATCATTCTTGGATAAACTTCAGGCCAGCGTGTATGTCTGTCGATAATAGTTAGTAAGTATCGGAAACTGGTAGTGGTTCTACTAAATTCGTATGGATGTGTTCAAATCTGTCTGTAGGGATATTGATTTTTTGAACAGGAGTCTTTGTATAAATATGAACTTTCGATTTTTGACATTTAATGCAATTGGTTGCCAATACATTAATGTCTTTTCGCATGTTAGGCCAAAAGTATTTTGTTTGAATTAAGCGTCTAGTAGTTCGAATTCCGGGATGTGAAAGTGAGGGGATTTTGTCAAATATGATTTTTCGCATTGAATTTGGAGCATAAGAGCTATGGGTATTCTAATGCAAAAACGCGTGTATTTTCTTATGGGCCTCCAAATTCGCAAAATTGTGAGAAGCAGCGCAGTCGGAAAGTGGTCAGAGGTGGCAACACTGGCAGCGTGTTGTTAATTTTATAAATGGGAGATAAGCAAGCATAGTCAGATGGATGGATGGATGGAAGGGTAGCTAAAGCGTGTTGTTGTTGTTGTTATAAATTGATGATAGGTATGCAAAAAGGACAGATGGAGGACGGACGGACGGATGTTTATATATGTATGTATAAATGTATGTATGTATTTATTAAAGGTCTGCACGGGTATGTTTGAAACGATCTTAAACACATTCTCAAATTTTCAAACACGCTTCCAACTCTCATTCATAAAAGCGAAACGAATAAAAAAAATACAAAAAGTGGTTGTTGTCGTTAGAATGTTAATAACGAGATAATGGAGACAAGAGAGTACGGAGATATGAGAGAAACGAAACATGAGAGATGGAATGGAATGAATGGAGTGAATGGAATGTCTTGTTTGTAATATGATAGAGAAGAATTTCTTGCACTGGTTATTGGCTTAATTTTTAAAAATACATACATATTTACAAAAACTTTAAAAATATAAATAAATTACATATTCAAAAAGTAATTGTTTTTTTTTTCCTTTAATTGCTTTACTATACACAGACTATACTTCTTGCTAGATTTCAATTTGTTTGTTTTGATTCGCTTGTTTGTACTACAAACTATTGCATTTACTTCAATACATACTTTTATTTACAAACGAAATTCAAGACATTCCATAATTGGAATGTCTCCATAATAATTGAGAATTATGAGAGTAAATTTCGATTTATTGTATTCTAGTCTATTCGTTTATTGAGGCTGTTCGTTTAGTTTCGTTTCGTTGTCTTCATAACGAATGGAATGAATATTCGTTTCGTTTCTTGAATTTACTCTCAATTAGAGTTCTCTTCTCGAATCATTCTCAATTGGCAGAAAAGCAAAACATTCATGCAGATCTTTAGTATACATGTATGTATACTAGAGTGGTCCTTATTTTTTAACTCAAGAATTGTTACTGTAACACCACAAAAATATGTAAGACATGCTAAAATAACACATTGTGCAAAAAATCAGCCTTGTCACATAAGTGGAAGGCGTGGCTCATCTGCCCCAAAGTTTGAATATGTCTTCATGTACAACATATTATTAAATGAATAATTATTTACACAATTACTTTTGAATTGAATAACTGTCAAATCAATAAAAAGTATCGAGTTTAGCTATGATTAGCTTGTCAGTGACACGAGTTTGCCCATTATTAGGTGACGCAGATTTTGATTTGACGAAACAAAAACCAAATATTAAAGTTGGTGAAAGATTAATAAATAAGTAAAAAAAAATGGAAACAAGGGGTTCAGATAAGATATTTCTTTTTGGCTACGACGAAGGCCAAATAGTCGGTGCAAAACTACCTTTTAACGGTCAGGTGATGCGAGTTTTATTTTATAATCTGCGCAAGGTACATTTTAGTTTTCGATCAAGTGCTGCATTAGTGATAAAAGAAGTCGAGGTTTTTTTTGAACAAAGCGCGAGTTCCAACAAGAAATGCAGTCAAATGCGATTTAAAACTAGAGTTATATACTCAATGGAAGGACTTACAAAAGAACTGCAAACGTCGATCATCACTGCAAGAAAAATGAGAAAGTGATTTTTCTGAAAAACTTGACAGATTATTTGATGTTGCTCATGCTAATGCGTTGAATATGATATCTAATGAGGAAGAGAAAATGTTCCTTTTAAATCAATGAAAAAAGGGACAACCTGGGTGAATGATAGGCTTTGACCGAGTCTTACTAGACAAAGAAATAAGAAAAAATCTTCGCCGAGAAGAAAAAAAACCAAAGATGTTTGAAACACAAACAGCGGTTAGAAATTAAGTTTGCATTTGCTATTGTCCTCAGCAGTGATTATTCCTAACAATTTTTGTAGATGAGTTGGTGGAGTCATCAACACGAGCGACTTATGAGAATGAGAAAATAATCGAGCACCCTGATACAAATATTGTTGAGGAATCTGAAGAAGAAGCAGGTCCCAGCAGACCAAAGAAAAGTCAAGCTCAGCTCAGAAAAGTCAAGTTTTATAACACCAAAAGTTGTGGCTGTATTAAACGCATGTGCAGTAAGCGATCGTAACTCTGTGCGAATAATTATATCGTTTGCCCAAGCACTTGGACATGACGTAAGCAATTTGATAATAAATAGGTCTTCTATTCGACGCTTCCGTTCGGAATTGAAAGCTGAAGCAGCTCAAAAAATTCGCAATATTTTCAAACAAAAAGAGCTTGGAGCAATTACTGTACATTGGGATGGAAAGGCGAATTTACACGATTCACTATCATCGTTCACTTTGGATGAATCATCTGATTTGTAAAATGTAAATTGAGTTTCATCTTTAAAATGAAGATTATTGTCATCCACATTGAACAGTGAAAGAGGTAGAAGGTCTTCCTACTTTTGATGAAAGTGAATGCAAACCGAACTGATATGTTATTCGTACTGAAACACTATTGAAAGGTGTTAACATAATTGTCATCGTTCAACGTTCACTATCATCGTTTTGAGTGAAATGTGTAAATCCGCCTTAAGATCCTACCAACTTTAACGGGTATAATCATGTCGATCGACTTCCTGTAGTGATATCGTTCAATGGCGGTGATCAACTGCTTGGTATTCCTGCGATTTCTTCAGGCACAGGAAAACAAGAGGCTATTGTAGTCGACCACTTACTGGAAGAATGGGGGCTCGTCATAACCTTAGAGCGAAAAATCAGAAAAGATCTCCTTTATTTACCATGCCGGCACCACATTTATGAGATACTTTTGCGAAGCGTTTTCGAAATAAAAATGGAAACATCTTCTGGACCTGGTGAACTTTTATTTAAACGATTTAGGGAAGCCTGGAGTACAATGAATAAATTAAATGTTATGATTGGAATTGAAGATAAAATAGTTAATGGCTCACTTGGCAACGTTACTGAAATTATTGAATTTGTATCACGAAATTTGATCTTAAAACGACCAAGAAAAGATTATAAGGAATTCATACAGTTGGCCGTAGTTTTTCTTGGTGGAAATGTTGCACAATTTTCTTTCCGAGCGCCAGGAGCATTTCATCACGCTCGTTGGATGTCAAAAGCTTTTTATTTGTTAAAAATTTTCTTGTTGCGGAACGAATTTTCATTAACCAAAGCCGAAGAGAATAGTATTCGAGATATTTGTATCTTCATAATAAAAGTTTATTTAAAACCATGGATTCAGGCTCCAGTTGCTGCAGAAGCCCCAAACCAAGTCTTGAATGTTTTAAAAACATTATATGCGTACAAAGAAATCGATGAACGCATTAGTCAGAAACTGCTAGTCAAATTTTCTAACCATTTGTGGTATTTGGCGCCAGAAAGTTCAGCACTTGCTTTTTTCGACCCAAACATTTCTAATGAGGAAAAATCCCGTATGGTTATGTCACTTGAAAGAGATTGTAGTGCTTACGTCAAGAAGTTAACCATTCTTTCTAATGATATTGGTCAATATAATGATATAAATATAGAAGATTTTATTTCGCAAAAATCAACAACATTTTTTAGAAGATTTTTTATTTCAACAGATTTTTTGAAAATAAATCCGGCAGAATAGAAAAATAATGCTTCCTACAATATTGGACTCGATATAGTAAGCAAGCTGAGGATCGTAAATGACTCGGCAGAACGAGCAGTCAAACTCATCGAAGATTATAACAGTGTCTTGTCACGCAAAGAAGAAGAAAAGCAATTCATAATACAAATAGTATCAGAATTTCGTAAGCGATATCCAGACTGTACTAAAGAAACTCTTTCAAATTAAACCTCTTAAAAAGAAGAAAAGAAAACTATAATAAATACAAATAAAAGAATTATCTATTTAAATGAAATTAAAGTATATGTCTGTTATGTTCAAATAAACCGCAGTTTAAATTCTTTATGTTTATATTATTTTTGTTATGTTTTATGTTATTTTTATGTATTATTGTCATGTCGACATACTTGGCAAAAAATGCTTAAAAGGTTAATTAAAATATAATCAAAGGGGGATGGGGAATTTGAACCCCTAACTCACATCTACGGTCTTATAAAGGCACAATGTTTTTTATGGGAGTTCTAAAGGGAATAATTTGAACATTTACATTTAGGGATAGGGGTGTTCAACCCCAATACACCCACCTCGTGGTCGGCCCTGTATGGACTTATTGAACACACAAAATGTTATTAGGCCTAATAAAAACATAGCATCACACATATTTTTAAAATTATATTGTTTGCTAACAACTTGATGAACTGAGCCACTTCAGGGCGGATGAGCCAAGCCTTTCCTTAATCCAATCAGCTTTATTTTTTCGCAGACGTATAACTATACTATTCCTCATATTTTAGGCTGGAGTTACGGTCAAAATCTTATAAAAAAAATTTTCCCATACAAGTAAGGACCACTCTAATGTATACATATAAAATATATGTAGGATGGCTAAAGTGTGTTGTTGTGGTTATAAATCAAAAATTTCAAGTTTAAAGTGATAAGTAAGGATCGGATTTTTATGCAAAACGTATAAAAAAGTAGTGTCAAAAATCTAAAATATATAAATTTTATGCAAAATTTAAGCACATTTTGATCAAATATGCTTATTTAATCAATATTTTTAGAATATATAATTTATGTTGCTATCCTATCTTTACACAGGATTTCATTTAAAAATGATTTTGCATAAAAATCCGATCCCTCGTTATAAGCCTTCAGCTTCATAGTAAGCATAATAAGCGGACCCAAAACTGCACGTTCAAGATAAGGGAGCACTGTAGATGTTAAGCATTTTAATAAATTTAATATGAGTTGCTTGACTAATGGAAAGCCAAAGTATGATAGCAACAAAGGCGGGGGCGGGGGCGGCGGTGGCTGGGGTTAATGATAAATTAAGCTAGCGGTTGAAAGCGTCATCGCAATCATGACCATACTCAACTATGCTGATATAAATAAAACAAAACGAGTTGATTTATATATGAATCTTTATTGTTATTTTATTGATTTATTATATATAAGTTATGACAAATAATTGTTTTTGTATTTAAATTATTTTTATGATTTCATTTGTTAGAGGCGTGTATTCAATTAAACGATCATGGATTACCAAACAGTAAGCTGACGTTTTATCTGGAATCGGTTTCTTTGCCTCGGTGTAAAATTCAATTCGTACATCAATAGCTCCCGTTTTAACGGCTTCATTTTGATGTGGTACATCAACAACAATAAGCGGCGCAATTGCTTTATATTCAGTAACACTCAGCAGTGGTTGAGGAGTTTATAGCATAAATGATCATTATTTTTGCTCTGGCTTAAAGTGAAGTCTTATAGAAATTTTCTCCCCTCGAAAATTAATAAGGTCACCGTCTTGATTTAAGACTTTTTTCGTTTTGTTGTTTATTCGTTGACAGTTGACGGGTAAGTAAATGACATTTCGAGGTTTCTTATTTATTTTATACCCTGGTGAAACATCGAGAGGAAATTCGGGAATAGTATGAACTGATGTGTTGTTAATATATGATCCGGTTGTCAAGTTGCATTCAATTCGTATATATGTTTGTATATTCGTATTTATATTTGTAATATTTAATCAGAAATAAAATCAGACTCAAAATTTTTGTCTAGTTTTATCTGACTGACCTATATGTATGTATTCCGTTTTTTCTATCTCTTGCACGGATCTATTGAAACCACTTTGATAAATTCCTCCTACGCCAAATCATTTACTATCAACTTTCTTTTACTGAATCCCAGCAGCTGTCCTATAATTTTTGGTTTTGAAAAATCTATGTCCACGGAGGATACAATTTTAATTTTAAGAGTGTTGTTGTTTGATTTAATTTCCAGGAAAATTGAATCATCAATGTCTCTTATATGGACATGTATATTGGGTATAGAAATAAATGTTACAAATTCATATGTCATATTTTCCAATAAGAGTTGACGTGGTTCCGCTTAAAGAGATTGTTATAGACATTATGAGTAGTCGTAATGAACTGATCATCTATATATATTTTTCCCCCGTATTACTAGTTAGCAATTATTAATAACATATAGGTCAGTCAGATAAAACTAGAAAAAATTTTGAATTTGATTAACCTTTAAATATTAAAAATATAAACACAATAAGAATTGAATGCAACTTGACAACCGGATCATATACAGGGTCCGCCATATAACGTTTTTTTTCAACTAGTGCTTATTTCGTGAATGGTAACACTTAGCTCATGTCTGATTTGACAAATAATTAGTTTTATCCTTACGCTGAACGAATATGGTTGTGTATACGCTTGAACAATGCTGAGAAGTGGACCTGCGATCGACTTACAGAAGATGCCGATTTTGTCAAAAAAATCATCTTTTCAGATGAAGCTCATTTTGATCTTGGCGGGTATGTAAACAAGCAAAATTGTCGCATTTGGGGAACAGAAAACCCGCACGCATACATTGAAAAGCCGCTGCACCCAAAACGAGTCACTGTTTGGTGCGGATTTTGGTCCAGAGGTATAATTGGGCCATTTTTCTTCGAAAATGAGCAAGTAGTGGCCGTTACAGTCAATGGCGATCGTTATCGGGTCATGTTGAACGAATTTTTGTTCACAAAAATTGAAGAGGAGGATATTGGCAACATTTGGTTTCAACAGGACGGCCCTACGTGCCACATAGCCGAAGCTACACTCGATGTTTTGCGCCCTGTTTTTAAAGATCGCATTATCAGCCGCAGAGCTGATGTCGTTTGGCCACCTCGGAGCTGCGATTTGACACCGTTGGCCTATTATTTGTGGGGTGCCCTCAAAGATAAGTGTTACGCCAACAAGCCAGAGACAATTGACGCTTTAAAGGACAATATTCGTCAAGCCATTGGTGAAATACAGCTGCACACAATCGATAATGTGCTTAAAAATTGGACCGATCATGTAGGACACTGCATGGCCAGCTGAGGCAGCCATTTGAATAAACTTATTTTCCATTATTAATCGAAAGAATTGTACTTTCAAATAAAAAAAGAAATTTGAAAAAATATCCATTAGTTTTTTTTATAGAATTTTCAAAAAAAAAAGTTATTTGGCGGACCCTGTATTAACAACACATCAGTTCATACTATTCCCGAATTTCCTCTCGATGTCTCACTAGGATATAAAATAAATGAGAAACCTCGAAATGTCATTTACCTTATTAATTTTCGAGGGGAGAAAATTTCTGTAAGACTTCACTTTAAGCCAGAGTAAAAATAATGATCATTTACGCTATAAACTCCTCAACCACTGCTAAATGTTACTGAATATAAGGCAATTGCGCCTATTATTGTTGTTGATGTACCACATCAAAATGAAGCAGTTAAAACGGGAGCTATTGATGTACGAATTGAATTTTACTCCGAGGCAAAACCGATTCCAGATAAAACGTCAGCTTACTGTTTGGTAATCCATGATCGTTTAATTGAATACACACCTCTAACAAATGAAATCATAAAAATAATTTAAATACAAAATGAGTTATTTGTCACAATTTATATACATATAATAAATCAAACGGGACCTACTGATGTACGAATTGAATTTTACACCGAGGCAAACAAACCGATTCCAGATAAAACATCAGCTTACTGTTTGGTAATCCATGATCGTTTAATTGAATACACGCCTCTAACAAATGAAATCATAAAAATAATTTTAATGCAAAATCAATTATTTGTTACATTTTATATATAATAAATCAATAAAATAACAATAAAGATTTATATATAAATCAACTCGTTTTGTTTTATTTATATCAGCATAGTTGATTATGGTCATGATTACAATGACGCTTTCAACCGCTAGCTGAATTTATCATTAACCCCAGTCACCGCCGCCGCCGCCTTTGTTGCTTTCATACTTTGGCTTTCCATTAGTCAACCAACTCATATTAAATTTATTAAAATGCTTAACATCTACACTGCTCCCTTATCTTGAACTTGCAGTTTTGGGTCCGCCTATTCGTATTATGCTTACTATGAAGCTGAAGGCTTATCACCTTAAACTTGAAATTTTTGATTTATAACCACAACAACACAGTTCAGCCATCCTACATATATTTTATATGTATACATACATACATACATTTATACATACATATACATACATCCGTCCGTCCGTCCTCCATCTGTCCGACTTGCATACCTATCATCAATTTATAACAATAACAACACGGTTTATCTACTCTTCCATCCATCCATCCATCTGACCATCTGTCCGACTGTCTGTCCGTACGTCTTCTATGCTTGCTTATCTCCCATTTATAACAACAACAACACGATGCCAGTGTTGCCACCTCTGACTACTTTCCGACTGCGCTGCTTCTCACAATTTTGTGAATTTAGAGCCCCATAAGGAAATACACGCGTTTTTGGATTAGAATCCCCATAGGTATTCTACTCATAAGGTCGAGAAGAGTGACTAAAATTCTAAATTTTTGAATTTAGAATTCGAATGTGTATTTCTTTAAGATTCCCTTTTAAATTTGGGTTTAAAATTAGAGATTTAAGTGTTTTGTCATATTTTTGTTCTTTGTAAAGTGTTGAAAAATTTATGTCTTGTGATGAAATTGCGTCAATTTGTAAAATGCGTGAAAGTGTATCGGCTACAATGTTTTGTTTTCCTGTTATGTATTGAATATCGTTAGTGAATTGTTTTATATTTTCTAAGTGTCGTGTTTGTCTTGGAGATCTGTCTGTTTTAGAATTAAGAACGAATGTTAAAGGCTTGTGGTCAGTGCAAATAGTGAAGTTTCTTCCTTCAAGAAAATGTTTAAAGTGTTTGATGGCTTGATAAATAGCTCAAAGTTCTCTGTCGAATGTTGAGTATTTTATTTCTGCTGTATTTAGTTTCTTTGAAAAGTATGCGAGAGGTGCCCAAGAGTTGTCAATGGATTGCTGTAAAACCGCTCCAATTGCAAGGTTTGAAGCATCGACTGCTAGTAATAAGTGGGCATGTTTATCGAAATGTGTAACTAAAGTCTTTTCAGCAAAAAGTGAAGGTTATTTTTCGAATGCAGCGGTGGATTTATCGGTCCAAATTAATTGTTTAGATTTACTTTTGTTTGTAAATGTAAGCATGTCGTGCAGTGGGCTGAGTTCTGCTGCTAACATTGGCATATACCGATGATAATAATTTAACATGCCTGAAAATTTTTGTGATATGCTAATTGATACAGATTTTTCAAAATTTGTGATAGCTTGAATTCGCTCTTTTGAAGGCTGTATACCTCTTGAAGAAATTTCGTAACTTAGAAAATCAAGGGAGGATACGCCGAATGTACATTTTGGTTGGTTTTAAAATTATACCGTATTGATCGAGTCTTATAAAAATGGTTTTTGAATGTTCAAAGTTATTTTTCATTGTTGCTGGCAACTAAAATATCGTCAAAGTCTAAACCAAAGAATACTTCATTTATAAATCTTTGAATGGTTTGAGCGCTATGTTCGAATTCAAACATTCCGAATAGTGTTGTGATTGCTGTTTTGTGTACATCTTTTTCTGCCATTGGAATCTGATGGTGTGCACGTCAGAGAACTGCAAAACTCAATATTCTCTTGATTTATTCATACACCAAAATTCTAACTCACATCATATCACTCGGCAAAACACAGCTTTGAATAAAATCAGCATCACGCAGGCAAACGCGTCGTTCGGGTGAGCACGTTGTCTGATCAAACATTTTTCATTCAAATTTAATCACGTAAAAAAACTCAGCGTTGAATAAAATCAGCATCGTGCTAGGGAGTATGAGTTTGCTTGTCGATCATGATTTATTCACATGTTTTAGCAAACTAACTTTGGCGTTATATGTTGCAATGAATATGTATGTATTTCGTAAAAGAGGAATCAAAAAAATAGATTTAATTGTTTTAAAAATTAATAGCAAAGACTTTACCGCTTCCAAAAAAATGTCAGACGACCAAGCTTTTGTGATAAAACAATTTTTTAAAAGTGTTCACAACAAACAAGTGTTTGTTTCGTTGTTATTAAATTACTTTGCTTTTTTTTTATTTGGTCTCGCTCTTTCTCTCTCTTTCTCTGCCAGCCTATGAAAAAACTCATACGCGTTGATTTTTGCTTTTTGCGTTTTATTCTTGATCAAAATAATCATTGCTGAGCCGAACAAACAAACACGAAATGATTGGTATGAAGACGATCGATGGATAAAATCATAGAGCCAACGCGAAGCACAAGTTTTGATTGAAATAAACTCAACAGCGAATGTGTGCATTCGAGCAAGTTTGATCGCTTGAACGCTGAGGCATGAATTTAACAGTGCTGATTGCGTATGAATATTTTTATGTGAGTTTTGCAGTTCTCTGGTGCACGTACTAGGTCAATTTTGGAGAAAATGGTGTAGTGCGCACTGAATTAAGCAACCAACTGTACTCAAACTTATTGATTGAACTGTAATATTGAACGCAACTATGTACATTGTTTTTCACCACGCACAATGACCCGTGGTTATATATTTATATTGCATTACGCACTAAGTTAATATTTTGTTTCTTTCACTCGCTCACTTTTATTGTTTATTATATTGGTTATATTTATTTGCGTTACGCAATATGTATTAATATTATGCACATTTTTGTATATGATTAAGAAACTTAAGAATACCGTTAATTAACTTTATAAGCACTGACTTTTCGAAATAAAGATCATTATTCCTACAAGCTTACATCAGCTGACTTCTAATTTTTGAAAGCCTAAATGCATATTTTATGCCGGCTGCAATTCAAAAGAAGCAGGATAATCATTAGAGCCAGTGGCGTTTTTAAGCGCCGGCAAAATAGTTGCGGCAGGTCCTTTTTTCTAAAACAAAACATAATCGAAACGCATCACATGGCGATCCTGCCAGCCCACGGCCAGAAAATTTTGCCGACGGCAAAACAGAATATTCCTGAGCACGTACCTAGTTTAATTATGTTACGATCGACGCGTAACCATATGTACCATTAAGGTACAGATTTAAGCAGCCAGGACTATGGAAACACATCGACGAACTGGAGTTCCAACTGAAGAGCCACTACGGGGGCAACAAAAAGTAAAGAAAAATACTTTTCTCCCATAAATTGTTTAATTTTAAAACAACATAAATCGACATTTTTCAATTTAAATTTATTAATTTGAATTGTTACTTTTATTATTATTATAAACAAATTTTTCCCAATAAATAAATGAAGAATACAAAAATTAAAAAGCCGACGGCAAAACACTGAGGAACTAAAACACTTTCTTATTTTTTTTAAATTTATTATTTTGAATATTTTTAATGTAACTAAACAAAGGAAGTAAATCCACTTCTTTTTCATAAATATTATATTAACACTCTGATATTATTTTTATTTACATCATATTTTGTGGTCAGACTTTGTTTATATTTTTCTGTATAAGCATTTTGACAGAACAAAAAAAAACTTGTCACAATTTGTACATACATACATGGTAGAAGGATAGAGGTATATGCAGCGCTGACTGTGCTCTCTTTCCATACTGCCATGTCTGTCAAATTTAGCTGTGTGGCGAATGGAAGCAAAAGCAAATAGATAAAAAGTTTTGCTTTGGTTTGACAATTCCGGCAGTATGCTCTCATCTGGTGCATATACCTGTATTCTTCAACCATGCATACATATTTTCGTTTTAGGTGGTTGTTTTCTTTCAACAAAAACAACTTGTTGCACTCCTTTTCACTCACACACAAACACTTGGCAAAATTTTAGCAAACAAAATTTTTGCCAACAACAACAACAATTCTTTCTTTACATAATTTTTTGTTGTTGCTTTAAACAATACACTTTACTTCAGTTAAATGCATATATTTATCGAATATATGCTCAACGAAAACAATGCACACGATTTAATGCATATTAATATAATTCTTGCATAAAAATTACCTTTTTGTATTATATATAGAAGCCACGATTTATAAATGTTTTTTTTTTTTACACACTACGCGAAACATATTTACGACTGCCATTATATTTTTCATTCATTAAACTAAAACGTCAGTTTTGCTTTTTCTTTGTACTCTTATACACAATCAATCATTACAGACACATGTTTAAATGTTGGCAAGCATGATTTATTTGCACTATGAAATCACAGGATGATTCATAAGAACTAAAAATAAAAAATTTTATATGGTTTAATGCAGTGTCGGGCAGCTTTGCACACTTGAGATTGTGTTTGTGTAGTAAAATATGTATTCATCTCACCTACAGAACGATCAAAGCTTCAGTGTTCAAGCGAATGCCAAGCAGATAACATCTGCGCTTGCGTGTTCCTTGAATATATAATATTATATTTGTGTCGATAAGCAATAATAGCTTAAGTCGATTTAAGACAGAACTGAGTTATTGACATAGTTATGTTCCACGTTTATATCATTATGATATCATTATGTTTATATCATTATGACGCAAAAACAAAAGATCCTTTCCTATAACTTATACGGCGATTGAAAACTTTAAAGCAGGATTTCTGGAAACTTTCAAATAAGTCTTAAGCTGTTATTGCTCATCGAAACAGATATATGGTAAGATTACACTGTATAAAATTTTATGTATGCAATATTTTTGGAAGTATGTATGAAAAATTTTTTATTTTTAGAAAATAACGGCATAGCGCAGCATAAAAGAGGTAAAATTAAAAAAATTATGCATTTCAAGGCATTACTATAATTTGCATGGCCAATATAAGGTAATTGTAGGGCATGCGATGGAGATATTACATAATTATTTAAAAGCGGCATGTCCACATATCATATCATATAGTGATCAGTTCAAAGTACGTATAATGAAAGTATCTTACGCTGTCAGTTTGGCCTTGGCAAAACACAATGCAACATAAGCACAATAAAAAACATATTTGTTTTTTACTATTAGCCTGCCTTTTTACATTTCCGTCTACTTATCTGTGTATCACATTATCCGTCTGTCGGTCTGTTTCCTTTTGACATTCCGTTCACTACATATTTATTTAATTTGGCAATACAAATCCGAGCAAAAAATATCCCATAATGCCTAGTAAGATTTCTGCATAAAGCGCTTTAGCACTACTTTGTTCTCAGTGTGAGCTTTAAAGCGCTCATTAATACATACACAAGATGAGAAAGTATAGGTGTGCAAAGCTGCCCGACACTGGTTTAATGTCATGACATTAATTTATGGACATAATTAAAGATAATATAATATATCTTCAAAAATTAAAGAAAAATTTAAGAAAAAGTAAAAATAGAATTTATAATGAAGAATATAAAAGCAACTTTTCAGTTGCAAAAAATTGAAGAATTAAAAAACGTAACAACTAAATATGAGTCTTTTGAAAATTGTTAATATTTAATATTACAATTTAATAAAATTTATTATGAATTAACTGAAATCATTAGAAATTTAATTATACGAAAAGAAGAAAAAATAGATTTGGATTTATCATCAGTTTGGAAGGACGAAAATAATTTGCCAAAAATGTCAAGTTTTGACATAAATGTAGTAGGTAAAAACCTACCAGTTTTTAAAGGAGTTTATGCAGAGTTAGAGGATTTTATAGTGAAAGCAGAATTGCTTCATGGTTTAGTAAAAGATGAAGATAAGGCCATTTTTATTAAGTTTGTCTGCAATTTTAAATTAACAACCCAAGTGAGAAGTATACTTGGACGTTTGAAAAAACCTTCGACATTGATTGAGTTAAAATCTTTATTGGTGAAATCTTACCCCAATTCAATAACACTGCAGCAAATGCTAAATGAATTTAGTTTAATAGGACAGAACAACTTATCAATTTCAGTATTTAAAGAACAAATAACGGAATTAGGAGAGGAATTAAGCAATTTAGAGCTACAAAGTTTAGAAACGCCCAGTCAGGAGGCAAAATATGAAATATGTAAGGTCAACGAAAGTATGGCACTTAATATTTTTACGAAAGGTGTCAGGACAAAATATCAGACTATTCTACAGGCGAATCCGCCGAAGTCTTTTAGTGAAGCGACTGAAAGATGCTTGACTATTGAGCAAAAGTTTTCAACAGATAGAAGCAATATTCTACATATACAAAACAGAAGTAATTCAAGAAACTATAATGAGCAAAATAATAGATTCAATCACAACTTAAGAAATTACAATAATATAAACCAACATTTTTCAAACAGAAATAATAACAATTATAGAAATAATACCTTTCAAAATGGCAATCAAAGTTTTTCAAATACAAATTACAGAAATAATAATAATTTTCAAAACAACAATCCAAATGGCAATTACAGAAATAATAATAATCACAGAAGCAACAATTTTCAGAATAACAATAATTTTTACAGCGGAAGTAACAGAAATAATAAATATAATTTTATAAACAATAATAATTTCAATAGAAATGGAAATTTAGAAAACAGCAACAATGCGCAGGGAAACGGATATGGCCGGGTAGCAGGAATTGTTACCCACAGAGGCCAAAACTGATCCTACAAGTTAATAAAAATTTATCAAATTTCATAATATTGAATTGCAGAAATACAAATGAGAATTTAAAATTCCTAGTAGACACGGGAGCATATATTTCTATCTGCAAGAAAAGAAGCATAGACACAAGACACATTTAACCAATAACTGGTATAACTAATGAAAATATTGAGTGCATAGGTACATCACATTTAAATTTTTCAATTGAAAAAGAGGAAATTACACATAATTTCCACATAGTAGAGGATGATTTTCCAATATTAACAGATGGCATAATAGGGCGTGACATGTTGAGAAAGTACATGTCTAAAATAGATTTTGAAACATGCACGATAACATTTTTAATAAATGAAAAAGAATTTACATTACCAATAATTTTAAATGACAAAAAGTTGAACAGTACCTGCTCGAGTAGATGCAGTGGTCCCCATAAATATAAGGGTTAATGAGGATAGTATAGTCCTTAACAAGGAAATAAATAAAGGAGTTTTTATTGCAAATAGTATAATACCTGCAAATGATGATAACAAAATACTGGCTATAACAAGAAGTATAGGGTTGTCAATATTCGAAGCGCCCATCTGGCAACACTGTAACTTTCCGCAGTGATGCCAAATCGACTAATGATATACCGCGTTTGAAGCGTCATTCCAAGCAAATGTTTACAATGGAACAGTACACGCCACGCGAACGCTCTAAAATTGTTGAAATTAAATAAAGTGAAAAGTGCGCCTTCCAAGAAAACAATTTATCGTTTGTATGAAAGATTTACAACTGGTAATACTCTTGGTAACCCAAAGAGGCCAAATAAAAAGCGACCAAGGCGATCGGATGAGAATATTGCAGCCGTACAAGCCAGTATTGAGCAGTCACCAACAACATCCCAAAATCGCCGTTCTCAGCAGCTCGGCATTCCCCGATCCACTTTACAACGCATTTTACGTGTTGATTTGAATTTGTTTCCGTACAAAATTCAATTGGTAAACAAATTGTTGCCTACCGATAAGCCACGTCGATTGGAATGGGCCCAAAGACTCATCGAAATGGCTGAAGAAGACGAGCAATTTTGGCATAAAATTATCATGAGCGATGAAGCTCATTTTCAGTTGAACGGAACGGTAAACAAACAAAATTGCCGTATTTATGCCACTGAAAATCCACAAGAGATTCAAGAGGTACCTCTTCACGATGCAAAAGTCACTGTTTGGTGCGGCGTTTCTGCTAAAATGCTCATTGGGCCGTTCTTTTTCGAAGATGATAATGGCCACAGAGTTACTGTCAATCAGGAGCGTTATCGCGATATGATAAACAATTTTTTCATGCCAATCGTTCGTCGAAAGCGTATCAGGCACTACTGGTTTCAACAAGACGGCGCGCCACCACACACAAGCCGCACTACAATCGATTTTTTGAAGCAATTGTTCCCTGGCCGTTTGATGTCAAAAAATGGTGATTTCGATTGGCCGCCAAGATCACCAGATTTAACGCCTCCAGACTTCTTTTTGTGGGGTTATTTGAAATCAAAGGTTTACGTCAACAAGCCAAAGACCCTAGATTAGCTAAAAACCAACATCCGTCAAGAAATAACCGCCATTCCCATCGAAATGTTGAAGAAAACCATGGAAAATGCTGCAAAACGGGCACAATATGTCGTAGAGGCCAATGGCGACCATTTACGAGATATCATATTCAAGAAATAATGTAAGCAAATCTACTTGAACCCAATTAAATGATATTCATGACGAACAGACAAAAAATTGTGGTTTCTTTGATTTATTTAAAAATAAAATCGAATATTGGCAACCCTGTATGTTTACAAATAAACTTACACAAAACACAAATTTAGACAAAACAAGTGACATTACTAAGAAGAAATCTGATCAACTTATTGCTTGGGAATGCACATTCAAATCGGATATTAACAAAATGATAAAATTAAGGTTAGTAACAGATAGAAATTACAAGGGTACCCAAATAAATATAAATAATAGAGAAGTTATTGCAAGATGCGGCGATAATCCATGGATCACACAGCTGACTTTGGACAACTGTCGTCAAAAATGTAAAGGTTAAATATAAACGAGCTCGCGTTAAGTAAAAACGATAAAATATTCGAAACCATAAAAATAGATACATTTAAAGAGATATGTAATAATTTACAAAGAAAAGATAATGAAAATTTAAAAATTTTAATATGCAATGAACCAACAAGAATAATCGATAAAAAAATACAAATTCAATTAATTGAGGAATACCACAATTCCACTCATGGAGGTCACATGGGTATTAGAAAAACTTATTTAAAAATGAAACAAAAATACATTTGGAAAAACATGAACAAAATGATAAAGAAACATATATTAAATTGCGAACAATGTAAAATTAACAAACAAACCAGACATTCAAAAGAGGAATTGACTTTGACAGACATACCGGGAACTACTTTTGAAATAATATCGATAGATACTGTAGGGCCTTTGCGATTATCCAATAACTACCGCTACATGTTAACCATGCAATGTGAGTTAACGAAGTATGTCATTGCTTGTCCAATGGAAACCAAAGACGCAAAGACTGTAGCTAAATCATTGATAGAAAATGTAATTTTGACCTATGGTCGTTTTAAGGTTCTTAAGTCAGATAGGGGTACTGAATTTACCAATGAGTTGATGTCGGAGATTTGCAAACAACTGAACATTAGACAAATATTCAGCACGCCTTATCATCATGAGACCTTAGGTTCTATAGAAAGAAACCACAGAGTATTGAACGAATTTTTATTTAATTTTTTCAAAGATGATGAATGGGACCATTGGATCCCATACTTCACATTTGCTTACAATACAACACCTCATGTTGACACTAATTACACTCCTTTTGAACTTATATTTGGCAAATTGGCAAACCTACCAAATGATAAATTGGAAAATTCAAAATGTTACAACACAGATAATTATGCGCAGGAATTAAGAGTAATATTAAAATAATCATTGGAAAAAACGAATGAATTGATAAATATAGCAAAGATTAAAAGAGTGAAAAATTATGCCATTTCAGCACCATTAAATATAAAAACTGGTGACAAAGTAATGATAAGAATAATGATTAGAAAGAAAAACCAACCACCATATCATGGTCCATATACAATAATTGATGAATATGGAGTAAATTTTAAGGTTAACGTAAATGGTAAATTCAATGAATACCATAATAATTTACTAAAAAAATGGATTGAATTAAAAATTTTCAAATAAAGTGAAAATTTATCAATTAAAACACTTGCATTGTATAAATTTTATAAACAAATTGTATTTGCATAATTTTTGGTAACAAATATCATTTATCTAATTTGTAACAATTTTTGGAATAAAATATAAAATATAATCTATTTAAGTTAATAAAAATAATAAAAATGTATAAAAAAAATATAATTAAAGTGCAATTTTCAAATTGAATAATTTATAAGATTATAATAAGAAACTTTGAATTGTATAATTTTAAAAATTATTTTTTTCTTTTCTAAAATAATTTTTATCTTAAGGATGGGGGTGTAGTGCGCACCGAATTAAGTAACCAACTGTACTCAAACTTATTGATTGCACTGTAATATTGAACGCAACTATGTACACTGTTTTTCACCACGCACAATGACCCGTGGTTATATATTTATATTGCATTACGCACTTTCGCACTTAGTTAATATTTTGTTTCTTTCACTCGCCCACTTTTATTGTTTATTATATTGGTTATATTTATTTGCATTACGCACTTACACATTAAGTTAATATTTACTTTTCACTCACGCACTTTTAAGTTTAAACACTATAGGGCTATTCCCGATTACGGGCAAATAGCGTGGCATCGTGGCATTTGCAAAATATGATGGCAAATATTTTCAACACAACAACAAAATGTACAGATTTGCATTTGCCCGACTGTGTCAAATTTGCAAAACTAAATTCGCATTGCATACAGTCGAGCATGGTCAAAACTTATTTGCCAATCAATCAGCTGTCACATTTTAACCAAATGCCGCTAATAAAACAAAATTAACAGACTCTGATATGGAACTCACTTTGATAAATAATAATGAAAAACACCACAAATAATGTTCGTGTTGTTTTTTTTCCCTCCAAAACAGATGTGAGTTTTGTTTGCAACAGTGTTCTAAAAAGTGTGCTCACTGTTGATGGAAAATATTTGGTAGGGCATACATTTGCAAAGCTATTTGCCCTTAACTAGGAATAGCCCTTATGTATTAATATTATGCACATTTTTGTATATGATTAAAAAACTTAAGAATACCGTTAATTAGCTTTACAAGCACTGACTTTTCGAAATTATTCCTACTAGCTTAAATCAGCTGACTTCTAGTTTTTGAAAGCCTAAGTGCATATTTTATGCCGGCTGCAATTCAAAAGAAGGAGGATAATCAAGCGCCGGCAAAATAGTTGCGGCAGGTCCTTTTTTCTAAAACATAATCGAAACGCATCACAATGGTTTTGTCTTTGAGTTCAATACTGAGATCGTGAATGTGCGGCAGTGGATAACGGTCTGGAATGGTGATACAGTTGAGTCTCCTGTAAACTCCACATGGTCTCCAGTCATTTGGATCCTTTTTGGGAACCAAGTGAAGAGGAGATGAGCTAGGAGAACTCGAAGGTCTGCAAACACCGATTTTTAAAAGATATTCGAATTCTGTTCGTGCTATTTTAAGTTTAATTTTGAAATTTTGATATATAACAACAGCAACACACTTCAGCCATCCTACATAAATTTTATATGTGTACACACATACACACATACTTACATTTATACATACATCCGTCCGTCCGTCCTCCATCTGTACGTCTTGCATACCTATCAATAATTTATAGCAACAACAACAACACGCTTTAGCTACCCTTCCATCCATCTGACCATCTGTCCGACTGTCTGCTTGTACGTCTTTTACACCCAAAAAAATATTGTAACATTAAAAAAATTTGTGTGCCTATTTAAAAAAATCTTTTATTTTTGAATCCAAAAAGATAGCTTTTTAATGCAACAAGATAGGTGTTGTTAAATACAAAATTTTAATAATTCTGAAATTAACAATAATGTTGTTATTATGAAAAGACAAAAGTATGTGGAAAGACAAATGTATTGTGATCTTTAAAATGTTGTATCTTCCTTATAAAAGGATCATCAGGTTAAATGAAAAGTTTCATGTTAATATAAAAATAGCACGTTTTAACATTTGAAAAAAACCAATGTTGATGTAAAAATCCATGTTGTAAATAGAAACTTTCCCATTGTTACTTAAAATACACTTGTGGTTAATATATGGTTTCGACTTAAAAACAGTTTTCTTTAGAATAAATAACTTATATACAGCTGTGTGAAAAAATTGTACTCTAGAATAAAACACACAAAATTTGTTGATCAGTGAGAGAAAAGGCTTTTAGGGCTTCTATTTTCCATGAATCCTTAAAATAGATTTTCCCCCATACAAATCGTATGAAAAAACTTAAATCGAAAAGTGCCACCTCTACGTCTTAATGGACAAGTATATTTATTTAAATATTTTAAAAGAAAACTTATCAAAAAGTGCAGAAAAGCTGGGCATTGAATCCGATTACTATTTTTAACAGGACCCCAAGCATACAGCTAAAATTGTACGCTTATGGATACTGTATAATACACTTCACACATTAAAAACACCATCTCAATCGCCGGATCTCAGTCCCATTGAACATTTGTGGGATTATTTGGATAAAATAATCAGAAAACACCACATAAAATAAAAAAACAGGCTACAAGATATTTTAATCGATGAATGGTCAAAAATTGGATCCGATGTAACAAAAATGCTAGTGCATTGCAAACACACAAAAGGAAAACACACAAGTTATTAACTATAATTTTTATACTTTTATTTTATGATACTGATTGTGACGAACACATATTTGTAAAAACTCTTACATGTAATAATCTTACAAATCTTACAAATAATCTGCAAGAACTAGAGCGACAAAAAAGTAAAGTCAAAGCAAAGAAAATTAAAACATCAGCTGACTGCTGGCAGTTGCTGCAATTTGTGCCGAAGCATTTCATTCGGCTAACTTCGTAAGCAGAATCTTCTGCGCAGTTTGCTGAAGCAAAATGATCTTTTGTTTTTTGTACTTGCGCTTTGCTTGTGCATGGTTGCTTACAGCTTGTTAAGTATTTGAAAACAATTTTTTTACTTTGTTGAAAACTATCTAAGCAAAGAAACATTATTGTACATATATACATACAGGCATGTTTTGCATTCCACTTCCGAGTGGAAGTGAAAATAAATCATAATTGAATTCGATATTTGGTGTACTAAATATAACTTTTTTCATTAATACAATTAATTATATTAATAAATTATATAAATAACAAAACGAAAAAAGTGATATATAGAACACTATATATCGAATTTGATTTAATTTCATTTCCATTCGGAAGTGGAATGTAGAGCATGCCCGATATTCTTAACTTAATTATTAATTATGTGAGTTAATAATTTAATTTTCGGATATGGTTTATCTTTTTTAGTTGTAATAGCAAAGAAATATTCTGAATTAACTGCCACACAGCTTCACAGGGCAAGGGATAGTTTAAATTAAAAACAAAAAAAAATTTTAAAACGTATAGCTGATATCAAACTTGATATTTTGTATTGAATCCTATCAAAATAGAGTAAAGCCTCCTGTGGGTTTAAAATCTTACCAACAACAATTACAAATGGTTGAATTGATTTGCCTACTGCTTGCAGATGTTGAAGTCGATCATCGTTAGCGCTAATGGTCGGTGTTACATAAATAAAAGAATTCTGGGAGTCTTTGATAGTGAACTTAGTGACTGTTTTTCTTGCATCTGTTTTTTGGAAGACGGCACCAAGTATCCATGAATAGCCAGGAATAGTCTTAAGTATTTTCCATCTGTTAAGAGAGAAATAACTAAAATTAAATTGGAATCAAAGCCTAAAGAATATAGATTAAATGATCAGTGATTTAAAAATGAGAATTAGAATTCTTAAATTGAGGGGTCTACATAACTAAACATACATACTATTTGGGATATTGCGTTCTGATTTTAAAGCATCAATAATTGTTTTACAAGCGGGGTCGTGAACTTCATCCGCAGTTACATTAATGAATTTATTATAAAACTCTTCTACAGCAAATATTTTTTTTTTGGTTATCGTACATTAAATTGAAGTCTGAATCGATCTGCGTCAAATACGAACACTAGTGATTTGTTACATTTTTGGATTACGACGCCTCATTTCATCAGATTTCGTTGCAATTTCTTATTATGTTGCTGTTTTATAAAATTACATTAAAAAATGTTCGTAACATTATGTTGATTTTCTATGATGTAAATACAAATTCTAAATGTTTAAATCAGAGATACACACACCCTATGCACATTTGTTTTTGTAAGAGCACTTAGGCATAGGCCAAGAATGATAGAAACAAGATTACACGTTCCGCACTCCCATTATCTAATGCTCTCTTTGTCAACTGACTACATGACGTCATTTAATCGCATGGTGAAAAATTGTATAAAAAAAAATTCAAAGTTTTTATTTTTGTTTCCTAAAAAGGAATAGCGGCTTAATTTTTGTGAAAACAATGAAGAAAAGTCTCACATTGTATATAAATACATGCAGTGAATTTAAACAATAGCACTGGATGACGTCATGCTCTTACTCTGGTGGAACGAGCAATCTTGTTTCTATCATTCTTGTGCCTACAATACAACACAACACTTTCATTTTCTGTGTTTGTACACACTGGCGATAGTGATCTTTAACGTAGATTTTATTGTTGCCTACGTATGATTTCATTTATAGAAAGACACAATTTCGAAAGTATCGCAAGTATAGATGTAGAATTCTTTTTTATAGAGTAATAGAGAAAAATAGGTTTTTTTTCATTTGTATTTTTTTTCGTTTGATATTTTTAATGACGAATTTGTAGTTCTTGTTCATTTTTATGTTTGCTTAGCTTTAAAGTAATTAAAAAATATTATAACTTATAATTTACGTAACACTTTACTGGTTTGTAGAAATAATACTTTTAAAATATGAATTTATAAAATATGTGTCAACTTTTGGATCTTGCATCACCGAAGGCGTACATTGAAAAAAAATTAAATTTTTTTATATTTATACTTTCATCAATTTATACATTCATTTATATTTATACTTTCATCGTGAAGCAAAATCTGATGGAACGAGCCAGTAAGAATTTATCGACACTCATTAATTTACAACCAAAATGTTCTTTGAATTGCGGCCATTCGCAAAATATTTCCGTTGTAGAACTGCTTGCATTTATGTGGGTAATTCTTTCTTTCGCACAACCTTTCCAGTGCGTCAGGAATTCACTTTGCGAAAGGTTTTCGAACCTTATTAGCCTCTTGTGTTCTGCACTGTCGATTGTTTCTAAAATTTTAAAGAAAACATATATTTAAGATTAAGGTATTTTAAGTATATAATAATTTTTTACCAGGTATTTCCTTAGGAGTTGCATGATTGTTTCCGTCCTTCGATGCAGCATGAGAGCAATCCAATCCGCCTTGCCGTAATTTTGATTTCATGTTATGGTATTTATAGTACAAACACCCCTTTGGGTTACTTTTACCGGGTTTGTAGTAGTAGTATTCATATTAAAAAAAAAAGAATGAATGAATATATCGGGTGGGTTCGTTGATACACCGTTTAAATAGTTGCACTCTATCGCGGGAAAGAAAGAAAAGAAATGAAAATATATTACCTACCTCGCATTCTTTTGGAAACAGTCGGACTATGCTGCTAGCAAGAAATTTTAATATGCTCGGAGTCATTAGTTTGTTCTTTCCAATAAAATGGCTTATAACCATATCACACAGCACGCGGCGATTGCTTCCATTCAATACTTTTCCTCCCTTGGCATGTTTCAAAAGTAATTGACCCTGAGACTTTTTTTTTTAAATTGCTTCCAATTCTACAGTGCTTTCGGCCTGAACAGTGTCTGATGCAAAAAATGCATTCGGCAACGCAGTTGAATTATCAGGTGAATTCAGGAGCCACTGGTAAACTTGGCAATATACTGATAGGTAAGGAGTGTAAGGTTGGTGCAATGGTTTCAATTCCCTGCTCTCCATGCCATGCAGTCAACATATGTTCAAAGTCAATATTGACACCAAGTGAAAAGTTTTCGACAAGTTTTGAAATCTGATATGGTTTAATTCGACGGAGCTGATCAATATAAATGTCTTCTCTGAATAATGAAGAGCTAAATTATGGTTATTGCTACCATTATTATGGCCTTGTTTTTTATTAACGAGACCGAGAGAACGATTCGAGAACGAATCGTTAATTTTAAAATATCGATTCCTTCTCGAATTATTTTTTACCAAAGTTCCAAATTTTATTTGTTTATATGTTTTCTTATAAACTTTTTATTTTTATTTTATAGAAGAAAAAATTTTTTGTTTAAAAGATGTTATAATAACAATGAGCTAAAAATAATCTCTTTTTTAAAAATGTTTTTTCGTTTGGTGTTTATTGGGATATTGCCAAACAAAAAAATCAAGCGCAAGTGACTGCGTTCGTTTTACAAAATAAGGCCATTATATATACATTATAACGTATGAAATGATCCAACAGTATAGAGAGATTCCAAGTATTAAGTAATTGCGAAATATCTTCCTTTTTCTGACTTATTTCATTTGAAGGCGAAAATTGAGCCAATTCGTATTCATGTACAGGATTCATTATGGCAAATTATGCAAGTTTGAGTGTTACTGTTTAACTTGGTAGCCATTCCCAGTAAAAAATATGCGATCGCTCCCATGAGGAGCAACAAGAGAGCGCTCTTTTGCTGTTTTATTCAATCAAAAAGTGAGCACTTGTGCCCTTGTGCTCCCTTACTGTTTTATAAGATCAATAGGCGAGCAATCAATGAAAAAAAGAATATAAAGTGAGGCAGGCATGTGCTTTGTAAGAAACTCAATAATTATTTTCTGTAAAAAAATCAACCTTTGTAATCTAGTGGAGAGTGCGCTAGACTATCAACCCGGAGGTCCCTGTTTCGAATCCGTTCTCGGGCATGGTTCTTTTCACTTTCTTTGTTCTTTCCTACATTTAAGAATTATGGAAAACTAAACATCCACAACTAAATTGAGGAAAATGTGGATTTAAAAGACAGGAACAACTGAGGGCTGGAAATGCTTCCCGAGGTTAAGGTATAACACTAGCCTCGGTTAAAAGCAATTCAAATTGTCTTTCAAAGACCAAACCGTGTTTGTATAAGGCACATGTTGATTCTTTGATCTTTTAAAAAAAAAAATTTTAAATGTTCTTCTGCTGATCAATTTGGATCATTTATTGATCGCTCCTTTTGAGCTCCTCTTGGATGTTAAAGGGAGGGCTACCCTTCCTAGGACATGCAATGTTAAAAGAGAACACAAAATACACCTAGCTTGGATCAGTAAGGAGCAATCCACTGCTCCTCACGGAGCACTCCCAGATCGCTCATAGGATGATCCACTTTTCTACTGGGTTGTGATGTGTTAAATAGCTGTGTGTGTGTGTGATGTGTTGAATTTATTTGTCTCCAAAACATTCGTTTACTATTCAATAACCTTAAATAATTACACAGAATATTTTCAAAATACTTTTTTAAATAATTACTATTAAACGATCTTAAAGTTATAACATAGTTTAAATAGTTATTACTATTGCCATTCCTTCAAACGAATGAATGTTTCACCATTACAAATTGTTGAAACGTTTAACGGGGGACCGTTGAAAACAGAAATATCTTTTAGGAAGTTTCCAGAGACAAAAGTTTTTGCATTCACTCGAAAAGCTCTGAAATGGCTAGAATAACATACCACCTCAATTTCTTTGCATAAAATATATATTTTTGAATGTAAATTATCGGCTACAATATGAACAATTTTATATATATGAATATGATCAATACAATTCGACAAATATTGCAATTCACTATAAGTAACGCCTTTGTATTTATAAGTATTGTAAAAGTTTGCTTCAACGTTTGATAAGCTGAAAACACATTTTACCACTTCATAATTTCCAGGTTTTATATCAAGTAATGTTTTATTTTGTGATGGAAAACATTCTGAGTTAAGTAGAATATTAGCAAATTTTAATTGATTCTTTTTTGCTAATGTTAAGCAAATTGTAACGAAAACACCAATAATAACGTGGCGGACCTGAGGGCGGATTCTGAAAAACACTAAAGCTAATCTCCACCGCTAAAGCTAAATTTATAGTTTTTAGCGATATTGCTATTCTGAAAAACTCCATCGCTTATTTTCATGCTAAAAATTTAGAGACTGAACGAGCTTTTAACAAAGAATAAAATTAAAGCTGTCATAGCTAAATTTTTAGCGACTACTGCGATTCTAAACTTTTTTTTAGCGATTTACAGAAACTCTAATTTTATTTTTAGCTATAATTTTAGAATTCAATATTTTGTTGCCGCTAAGTTAAAAATTAAAAGATTTTTCAATTAAAATCGGAATTTTTGATATATATATTAAGAGAAATTAATGCTTTGTCTCTTTTGAATGTTTTCAAAGAAAAAAATTTCACCAATTTAAGCACTTTTCCGAAAACTTGCTGTTTGTTTTTATCACTTGTATTAATATTCACGTTTCAGTGCACTTGCCTGTGCAGTTGAGGACTTGTGCAGTTGTGCAGTTAGGTTTTCGTGAACAAACCACTAACACTTTTTCCAAGCTGTCAAATTTTTCAATGCACACAAGTGCACAACTGCTCAAATCTTCAAGTTTTAGGCTGCAGTAGAATAGCACTTGTACAGATTTTTGATTTTGATATTTTGATTTTGTAAAGTGCAGAAGTCCTCAACTGAATCGTGAAAACCCCTATTGTTATTATATAACATGCTTTTAGAAAAAGGTTTCATCTCTTAAAACTTCATAAAAATTTATTAAATGAATTGGTAGTTTACAAATAAGCTAAAATTGTTGTGACACACTCTTATGTGATAATTCTGTATCACGAAGAAGCACACCAACGATAAGAAAGACACTTGAAGCTAAACAATTCTATATGGAAGAAAGTATTGCTTCTTGTGTCTTTCTTATAATTGGTGTGCTTCTATGTTATACGGAATAATGCAGTTAGTTTGCAATTAAGACATTAATTGACAAGAAATTTTGCACCTAATTTTTAATATGTAAAATGTACTCTGAGTGCAAAATTTTGAAGAATTGAATGAAACCTAAGCCTCCAATAAGCCACGACTGTTTTGGTATTTAAAGTTGAACCAGTCAAAATAAATCCTTACTAGTTTTTACATAGTTTTATTCTATGACAACACGAGAATATTTAATGAAAAATCATAAAGTACTCGTGTAAATATATTACTTAAAAAATTAACCACAAATTTTTAACTATGTTAATTTAAGTTTATTTAAAATTTTTTCAAATAACTGAATGTTTTTATTTTGCACTTTTTATTTAGATATTGGTGCAGTTAGTAAACCATTTTAAAAATAAGAAACTAGCTTATTTTAATAAATATATTAATTTAATTAAAGTTCGAAAGAAACTTTAAAAAGTTTTCGAAAACTTTTAACTCGGATGATGAATTTTTGACAGTCGGAAGTAGAAATTTTGATATCAGTGAAGTGAGTTTTATTGTCAAAACTTCATGTAGCCCCGGGGACTAGTAGAAATTTTGACAACCGGCACAAGAATTTTTGAGTGAAGCAAAAGGGTTGTGCTTTACCCTTACAAAATTGTTAGTATCAGTGTTTTGCTGTGTATTTTTTCTGAAAAAAGTAGTTTTATTTATGTTTCCGTATAAAGACAGGATTGTGCTTTGCTTTTATTATTTAGAAAATATTTATTTTTAGGCTAAAAATGCAGGCCTGAGGAGCAATTAAAAAGCATGGTGTCACTTCAGTCGTCTTTAATTTATTTTAGTATCAATAAAAATTACTACAATTCTTTTTTAAGAATTTTAAAACTAGGCCAGTCTTAGGAGCTAAAGAGTTTAAAATAAATATTTATGTTAAATTTGGAAGTTCATTACTTCTGATATACGCAATGTATTAAGTTTTTTCTTTACTGCATTCAACTTGCAAAACTAATACATTGAATATACATTTTAAATATTTATAAATATAGCCGATAAAGAGTTAATATGAGCTTAATTATGTTTTATGGTTAGCTGCTTGATCGACTGAGTTCTTGATCGACCAATAGTGAAAAATTTCCAAATGGCATACAGCCATAACCAAATCAATTTTTTGACATAAGAATCGCTAAAACGACGCTTCCTGTGGCGAGTAGTAGAAGCAACATTTTTAGCTAGGCGATTTGAAACTCAGAATCGCATTTTAGCGAAATCACTAAGGAATTGAACGAAGCATTTTTTTAGCATTTAAGCGATGGAGATTTAGCTTTAGCCAGGCGATTTTCAGAATCCGGCCTCCGATTGCACAATTATTGATGCGTAGTGTAAAAGCAAATGAAACTTTGGTTTTAATGCATCATTAAACAAACGAATATATTCGGAGTTGTTAAATTCAATTTTACTTCGTAGCAGTTGTATTTGAAGGAGTGGAATTTGAGAGCTGAGTAATATATCAACGATGTCTAAAAAATTTTGCAGACATCTTCAGATGATATTTATTCAAATGTTCTATTTTGATAATTCCTGATATGTTGCCTGCTTCGGTGATCCGTAGTTAAAGTCTCGTTTTCTTGAGTTTGATGTTTCTAGTGTAAAATATTTTTTTTCTTTTATAAAATAGAGAATAATATGGGACATAGAGTAATGTGCTTCACCCTCAAATATGTCATGCATTACATCTAATGAATAATTTGTTGTAGAACCTAATGAAGGTATTTTATTGAAAATGCTATTGCCGGCAACACCAAAGTCAAGTGTTTCTAAGTCTTGTTGAAAGTTAAGAGGATTTCTTAAATTCTCTACATATTCTTTACAGCTTGTTCGAGTAATTTCTTTGTGATCCCTACAGAATCTTCAAAAGTGCTTGGCATTGAATGATTTCGAAAACTCCAATATGCTATTTAATGCTAAGTTATCACCGAGAAGTAATCCTAAGACAAAATGAACATTTTTAGATCCCTGCAAAGTTTTTATCATTACCCATAACTCTAATTTTCTTTGCTCTCTCACTAAACTATTAAGACAAGCTGTGTTTCCATACTTCTTAATATCACCAGCTTTAATAGATGCACCAAGAAATATTTCGCTTAACGTTGAAAAACCCTTCCAAGCAGGGAAACGAATAATAAAAGTTTGTAATGCTTTGCATACCTGCATGAGAGCCAAGAGGATTATTTATTTCAAAATCGTCCACGTATAAAAAGTAAGGAATGACCAATTTATCGTGAAATAGTTTCATCTTGTCTTTCCACAGTTTGCCATTTAGAAAATGGGATATGTAGACCGATACTTCTTGTTTTTTATAAATTGTAGAGCATGTAACAAATTATCATTTTTTTCAAAAAACTTAGAAAATTGAAATTTTAAGGGCATTAAAATTCCTTTCGTAATATTTTCGATAAAAGTAGGTTCTCCCTTTCTCAATGTAGGAGGTATTTCACTGTTTATTGTAAATTCTGTTAAATCTTTAGAGTATTCATTTTTGGAAAGCCAATTGAAAAGTGTATAATTACTTTTGTAGCATTGTAACTGTCTCTCAATATTTTCAATTACGGCGTTAAGCTCATTTTTAACACAATATCCTGACACTGAGTCAATAAAGACCTTATTGACTTAAATAATGGGCTTAAAATAATTTCATTTAGTTTTTCGAAAATCGTTTCAACGTTATTTAGACAGAAGTTATCGTTGTTGTGAAAAGAAAGAATCAATTTGATAATAGCGTTATCTAAATTTCGCGAGTTTTCTTTAAAAGGTAAAACTACTTCACTTTCACTCAATACTTAAATGTTTTTGGCTGAAAAATCTGGTAATACACTTACGTCGGGTTGGCTACAAAAAAGTTCTTCATTTAAAGAGGTTGTCGATTTTGTATAACTTGAGGAAACTGTAGCATAATTTTGCCCTATATGTTTCTTTTTTGAATGTTTGCGAAAACTATTAACATTAGAAAATTTTTGATGGCAATAGCAACACTTATAAGTACTATATCCTGAACAGCTATGAAAATCTTTGATGTGTTTAACCAGTGGCGTAAAACGCGGGCCCGCAGAGCCCGCATTGCGGGCGGGCGCAACTAAGCCAGGGGCGCCCTAAATCCCTTGATGAAAATTATAAATGAACGACACACAGTGTAAAATATGCAGCCGAAAATATGGAATATCGATGTTTTAATTTTTTCCAATTTTTTTTAGCTTTCAATAGAAAATATCCTGGGTGAAAAAATCAAAATGAATTTTTTTGATAGTTGCAACGTTTCGTTATGACAAGCCGTCAAAGTTACATTTTTTAAAAATTAAATTTTTCTTGTTATTCACATATTATTTAACCTATTTTTTTTTTGTGTATCAAAATAAAGTTTAAATTTCTTTTATCTGGCAAACTACTATGTTTATTTACATTTTTAACATATGGTTTGAATCTTATCATAAAAGTAAACACTAAAAGCGGGATACAAATTTTTAAAAATGCTTAAAAAATATTTTGAGAAAGATTGACTGTAGTTTTTCACGAAAAAATTATTAGAACTACGTTACACCAAGTCTTACACCCAAATTTCTAGCTAATACTTACTAAAACGGAAGATATACAAACACAAAACAGCTCAATTTTTAAAATTTCCTTGCTGTAATCAAGAAAGCTTACAAATTTAAACAAAAACGTAGTTTACTTGTGTTGGTAGTATTTTTCAAGGCTGAGCTACTAAAATATGATTAATGGGAGTGGCATTCGCCTATAAAATTTTCCGTTTATCTATAATCACAAAAGAAATTGATGTAGCAAATTTCGCTGTTTTGAAAGAAGACTTAATGAAGATTCAGCCAAAAATGGGTTTCGTTTATATGGGAGGTGGGTGTGGCAGAGGGCGGATTTGTATTACTTTTTCAACATTACTTAATTTTGCCAAGAAAGATATTCGTGCCAGTTCTCATAGCTCTACGATCACTCCTTATCTTTTTGGCCAAGAATGAGGACGTTAGACTGTGCGACGTTTGTTTCCAAAAAAATTAAGATATACCAAAATATTTATTTCCTTTGCAAATTATTATTGTTTAAAATTAACAACAATAAATATAAAATAATTTAATAATATGTGCTTAAATAAAATATAAGTCATGTACAGACGATTTCTCAGGGTGCAATAACCGACGTGAAAAAAACCGATTTTTTTGAGCAAAAGTCACCTTTGTTTGGCAAAACTTCATTATGGTCGAAGTCGATTTACCCGTTAGCTTTCATATTTTCAGCAAGTCAGCTGCTGATGTTATTTTAATCATTCAGTTGGTCATATTTTGTGACGTTAGTTAAATTCTTTAGTTAACAGGTAACGTCAAATACAAAACATTTATGGTACTATTACAGTGTGTAAAAAATTTTAAATCCATTTTAGTTTTTCGATAGAATATGGTTCTGTAAGGTCTTAATAATACGTATGCAAAATTTTAGAAAAAAATATGAAATACAAAAAGTTATAACATATATTATATTCGCATGTCGCATAATATTCAAGATCCTTTAAATCTTTAAACGCGTTTTTCTCTAAACAAGGTTTTTCGAATTGGCTTCTAAGATATCTGGAATTCTACTTGATCGATTTCAATGAATCTTGATTCATTGAGATTTTTATAGACTCTGTTAAGCACTAGACCTATAAAAAGCCAAAAAACTTTTATTTTTTTTGTATGACTGAAAGTTTTGGCAAAAAAGAGAGTTTTTTGTACATTTTTTTTTAACGCATGCCATTTTTTATTTTTTTATTTTTTATTTGCGGAGGTTGAGTGCTCAACTACAACCCTTAACTCAAGAATGCACTTTGATTTTTTACTTTCAGACGCTTGTAAATGCTGGAGACGAGAAACCAATGTTGTTATGTGCAACAATTCTTTAAACACGCTAACTTCAACGCCCTGTAGGAAATTAACAACAACTATAAAGACAAAAAATTTGTTTTTTATTTCCTCATGAATTATTCTTCATCATGTAAAAAATTTGAATCATTAAAGTTAATAATACTAGGTAAAAAAAGGTGTTTTTTATAGCTACACACTGTACAGTACCTTAAACTTAACATCTTAAAATTATCATTTCACCAATAAGAAAATTATTGATCTCATTTTTCAAACTTTAAGTTAGTTTAACATTTTTAAATAATTGATATATGTTTTCTTTTTACCTAATTTGTGATCAAATCTGAAAATATTTATTATAAATTGTATTACATTTGATATTATAAAAAATGTTTTCTACGTTATTGCTTTTTTTAACAGAATGAATTTTTTAATAGAATTTTAAAATAATATATAAATTTATTTATAAAATTAGATATTTATAATATATAACTCTTGTAATAAATGATGACTAGAGAGGATAAAAATATGCATTTGCATATTGCATCGGATTTAAGGTCATAAAGTCTTCGAAAAATTTTGTTTAAAAACAAACGAGTTTTTAGTGAGTATGCGAGCAAACTTTCACCCGGAGAATTATCAAACCGAAGATATTGCCCGGTAACATCTTGCGATGTTGAACCTAGATTTTCTGCATATTCATCGTTTTTAACTGAAAAACGGAGTAATTTTTCAATGGAGAATTTAAAGCAACACTTGGTAGTTTATTACCATTCTAAAATTTGAAAAATGTTTAACTGCATTTTATATTGTTTTTTTTAAGTTAATTCAATAGTAACAAAAAGACTGAAAACGAAGTTGCTCAGTACAAGTTAATATTATTTTTAATTTTTTACATTTATTTAAAAAAAGGGTTTTTTTTACTATATATAGGTATACGTAAAAAATTCAACATATTAAAACGCTTAAAGCAAATGCTATTCAAAACATTTATAAGATTGGAAATATATATTCCGTTCAAAAATATGTAAAATTTTGTTTAATTTTTCTCTTAAAATATTTTTATCGAGCATATTTTTAAATTCATCGAGCATATTTTCGATTTTTCGTGCTTTTTAATGCGCATAAATCAATTTTTTGTCGTGCATATTTTTATACTCTCTAATGATGACTATTGAATTAAAAAAGTCTCTTCTTGTTCTCTTTTTTTTTGTTAAGAGTTCTCTTGTTTTTTCCTACGTTTCTAATAACCTTACATAGTTTTACTCTTAAAGTAAATAGCAGGGCGCTTTTAGAAAACTGCGGGCGAAAAAAATTATATGCAAAGAGAGTATATATAAAGAGTTACAGAAACAGAGAAATTGCTCTTTAAAATATTTTCAAGCATGTAAGGATTGGGTTCTGCCGGCGCGCTGCTATTGTTATGCTGCCGACGTTCTTGAGGTCTGTTTTGGGCAGAGCTGTTGCTAAATCTATGTGTGCACAAGCGAACAGGGAACATGTTTGTTCTTTTTTCTTCCTAATAGAATTGCGATCATTTGGTATATTTAAGAAACTATGAATGAAATGAAGCAAGCAGATATTCTTATGTTCTGTTTTGATTATCAAGTATGCCCAAAAATTGTCAGCTTTGTTTTGGCTGATTTTTGTATGCATCTTTTTTGCAAAATTTCTTAATAGAAGATTTTTGATGCAATTCCATTTTATTTTCTAGATTTTCAGATTTTCAGAATTTTATGTTTTCTGGATCTATCATTTTGGTATATTGAAAGATATATTTTTGAATGAAGCAAAACGCCTTTCTTTCAATTTACCAATATAGATTTGTAGATATCTTTATTTTGTGTTTATATATTCATGAATGCCAAAAAGTGGTTAACTTTCCTTTGGGTAATTTTTTTATTACATTTGTTTGCTAAATTTTTAAAAAGATGATTTGAAAAATTAATTTAAAAAAAATATCAATGCAATTGCAATTATATTTTATTTCAGAATTTTATAATGAAATGTTCTAAATTATTCATTTTTTGTAACATGCAAAGAACTAGTACCTACATAAGTAAAGGATTTTTTTGGTTTGTCAATTTAAAGTTGCCTTACAATAAAATGTGCAGCCAAATTTACGCTATTTTATTCTATACACTAGCTGATATACCCGGTGTTACCGAGAAGTTAAATATATTTTAAATTTGAACATATGTACACTTCTCGTTTTAAGGTTTCTAAAAATGCCGAACATATCCGCGAGTTACCAAATTTCAGCGTTTAAGTTACAAAGCCCTGAATTGCTTAAGATTTAGTTTATGGTACTTTTTTCTGTTTGCGACTGCCCAAGAAATTACTCTGAAAGGCAAAGCATTTTTTTAAAAATTATAAAAACGACATATTAAAAAATTTAATTCGTCACAAAAATCAAAGGGGGAAATATTCCATTTTTCTTAAAAGAAATAGAAAAACAAATTTTCATGTCAAACTGAAATAGTTTTTGCATAAGAGTGATACGACATATGAAAGAACATAAAATTGCAATTTTCGGTTTTAATTGTTTTTACAATAAAAACATTTTTTGTACCATTTTTTTGGAAGAAAAATATATTTTTTGGACCTTTTTTTAAAAAAGATTAAAAATAAAAATCCTTAAGTAACGGAAATGTTGCAGTAATTTTTTGCAAGTACTTTAATTGAATTTTTAGACAAAAGAAGATTGAATGAAATATATTAAAACAGAACGAAGATATTTGCGTCGAAATTCAAAACTTTGAATTTGAATACCTTTTTGGCTTTTTAGGTTATCTACGCATTTATAGTTTTTCCAAACGCATTTATAGTTTTTATGCTCATTATGCAGCAAATAGTCACATAGTCAAAATAAACTAATTAAAATAAGAATCAAACGGTTTTATTTTAATAAATTTGCCGCACTTGGTTAAACAATTTTACAACTTCTTACCCGTTTTTCCAAAACGTCAAATTCATAAAAGAATTCAAAGAAATTAAAATGTATAATTAGTAGCGATTAGTAAAAATAATTTAATTCATTGAAACATTTTATTTTGATTAAAAATAATAAATAAAAAACATGAATTTACTAAAACATTTAATTACATTTTTATTAAAAAGAATCTACAGAAATAAAAGCAAAGATTTCTGTTTGTAAATAAAATCTGTTACTGTGCGATCATTGTGTATGTTAAGGGATGCATATCCGCTCAAACGGTTCTCGCCCTTTGAATTACGGATGTATGTTTTAAGAAATTTAGGAGATGGGAACTATATTTTATTTCTCGCAAATATTTTCATTTTACACAAACTTCATAAATCATAAAACCTAAAAAATTACTTCAAAGATTAAGTTAAAACTTTTCATCGGGTCAGAATTCTGAAAAATCAACTTTGAAAAATCAAAATTGTAAGATCTATTTTGAAAATATCATGAATAACTTAACACATTCCTTAAAAATTAAACTAGTTTTAGGCTCACATCTTTAATTCGAAAGTTAATTGGAAAAAACTCTTGACTACAAAATAGTCCCAATGAAAGGGGCTGAAAATTTTATTATATAAAAAATTTTTTTTGTGCCGAAAATTACGAAGAGACTGTGATGCAATGCCGCCATAAGCAGAGCTAAAGAAAACGCAGAACTTATAATAGGATCCATTGGCATATTTGGAGCAAGCCAACAAACTCCAGCGACAAAACCTTGGGAAAATTTTCGGGAACCGCTCAAGGGAAATTTAAAATCATTTGGTGGCTGAAGTATACTTTAAAATTTCTCAAATTAGAAAGGTTTTTTCAGTATATATATGTCATTCTTGTTGGCTTTACTGTTATCATAATTACCATCATCTACAACTGCCGATGTTAAGGGTAGTGATGACAATTGCTAATGTATCACGTATGATCTGACAAATTAAGAAATAGTGCATTATTTAATATTGGAGTGCACAGAACAAATTAGGCTTCTAATTCACCAATCGTGAGAACTTTGCGAAAATTTAATAACCTATCAAATATATATTCTATTGATTTGTTAGTCACTAAGACGATAATTTTCAATCAATCAAACCCAATTTATTAAAGTGTAATATCTATTTCTTTGCATGTACATTTTTTTAAGCATATAGTCAGTAAGGTTAACATACCATTGATTAAATAAATAAATAAATAACGATACATTGGTTTTCACTATTGTTGTTTAGACGATTCAACTCATGACACAGAATTTTACACATAAACGCAACTTCAGTATATGACTTGATAAGTTTTTTATAACGTATTAAAGTTATTCAATGAAATAATTGCTGAAATGTATTAATTCTTATTAGTATGTCGAACCTCTCGGGAGGTTTGATCCCCCCAAAACCTCCCCTTGTCTACGGCCCTGCATGTAGTTCCTAATTATTATATTAAATAATAAGCTATATACTTAATTTGTTTGGAAGTTTTAAATTTACTGGTGGAAGAATAAGGATTTCAGCGGAAATAGAATTAGTAAGTAAAAAACCTCCCAATATTTGAATTCTATTACTTAAAATATTTCATTTCATTCAATTATGTACTTAATAAATGTTAAATATTTTTATAAATTAATTTATAATACCATCCTGCAAACACTTCAAATAAATTGTTACTTTTCTGCATTTCTTTTGCAGAAATTAAGTGCTGAATTTTTTTTAAGAAAATCACTATTATTTTAATATAATCTAGAATTCTGCATTTCGAACATCCGATAATTTAAAGTATCGCATGCTTGATCAGACATCAGCTGTATTAAAAAAAATCGCAAAAATTTTTATGTAATGTTGTGAAAATGTTTTCTTAAACAGGTTAAAAAAATTGTGCAATAATGTTCGCAACTTTGATCTTTTTTAAAAATAAAAAATTAATTCTAAATAAATAAATGAATTTTAATTAATATTTAATTTTATTTAATATTTTTTCGGAATTTGTAATTAAAATTTTAGAGTAAAAATTAAATTCAAATACAGTAATATGTTCGATATTGGTAAATTGAAAGAAAGCCGTTTTGCTTAATTTCATAAATATTTCTTTTAATCTACCAAATGATCGGATATAGAAAAGATAAAATTCTAAAATAAAATATAATTAAAATATATTCATGAAATATAATTTCAATTGCATGAAAAATCTTCCTTGCTAGAAATGTAGCAAAAAAATATAAATAAAACTCAGCCAAAAAAAGTTGAGAATCAAAACAGAATATTAGAATATCTGAAAATTGATATATTCAAGGAAAAGAACAAACATGTTCCCAGCTCGCTTGTGCACACATAGATTTAGCAACAGCTCTGCCCAAAACAGACCTCAAGAACGGCGGCAGCATAACAATAGCAGCGCGCCGGCAGAACCCAATCCTTACATGCTTGAAAATATTTTAAAGAGCAATTTTCTTTGTTTCTGTAACTCTTTATATATACTCTCTTTGTTATATGTTATTTAATTCTACCTTACAAAATTAACAAATCATGGCAGCAGCAGTATGATGAATTGCATCTGGAAAAAATATAAATATATGTTTAGTTAATTAGTTTTATTGTTAGTGCTGGTTTCCACTCGTCAAGTTTTCTAGATAGCAAGTTCGAAAATACAAAGGAAAGAACAGCAAAACATAGAACTAGATTGCAAGAAAATATGACATGTGGAACCGGGACTTAGGTGGCATGAACAAAATGTGTTCGTAAATTTAAACAAAAAAAAAAAACGTTACGAGAACAACGGACTCCATTTTTATTCCACGTTTATAGTGCACGCTTATTGCCGCGTTAGCCCACAAAACACATTGGAGCAACAGAGAACGCAAATAATGCATCTCTTTTACTCCAATGCGTTTTTGGGTTAATTTCATCACGCTTGGCAATAAGTGTGCACTATAAACGAGGCCATTGTATGCATATTTCTGCTTGCCAATTTATTTTTTACACATTTTTCTCACTTTTCACAAAACAACACATATCTTTAATATTTGGCTGCGTTCTTAAACGTCTTTATGCAAAGCATCAGAGTTTTTTTGTTGTGCGCATCTAGATTCTTATTTTATGCATTTTTTAGTTGTACAGGTTTGGTGCACCAATTAAAAAAACACTAATGCTTTGCATAAACGTTTAAGAACGCAGCTTTCATTTTTAATTTACTTCATTACTCACATTATTATTTCAAAACACAAGACAAGACAACACAAGAAATATTTTAGCACAACCTTACATCTTCTTTCGCCAATAGCTTCAAACACAGTGCAGTTGTGAGCGAACAAAATCTGCACAATTAGAGAGAAAAAGCAAGCAGTGTCAAACAAGAAAAACAAAGTTCTTATTAAAGGCAGTGTTGTTAATAGTAAAACAACTATAACATACATAACTATACAAATAAATAATTTTTTGACAATAGGAAGAAAAATCACAATAAAATAGTAGTAATACAGTGATTGAAAACTTTGTTTTTATATGAAATATGCTTTCTTTATTAATACAAAATAAGTATACAAAGAATTTAACGAGAAGCATCTCTTTATAATAACAAGCATGTTGTTACTAAGAGTCAGGAAATATTAACGAAAATTTTTAAAAGAAATTTAACAATGCTACTCTTTTTAATAATACAACAATATTTCTTTGGGTGTATGCTTGCTTATCTCCCATTTATAACAACAAAATGCTGCCAGTGTTGCCACCTCTGACCACTTTCCGACTGCGCTGCTTCTCACAATTTTGTGAATTTGGAGGCCCATTAGTAAATACACGCGTTTTTTGATTAGAATCCCCATAGCTATTCTACTCATAAGGTCGAGAAATGTAACTAGAAATATCGCACCAAATTTTTGAATTTAGAATTGGAATTTGTATTTCTTTAAGATTGCATTTTAAATTTGGGTTTGAAATCAAAGATTTAAGTGTTTCGTTGGACGTGGTCGTTAGAACGGTAAAATTCCTTTGGTTTCGATTCTATGAATTGTTGTGTGTTTCACAAGCTTGGTGTAGTCTGGTTCGGAGGTGACCAAAGGAAATTGATTAAGTTGAGTAAATTTATTTTCTGCGATAGGTAATTTTAGTTTAAATAGTTTTGAGCCAAAAGTATCAATAATTGAGCCATTTGCAGCTGTTAATGTTAAATCAGAATTTTTTTAAAGTTTTTGAATTTTGAAAAAGGAACAAAAGATGCTGCTGCTCCTGTATCGATTAAGAAATTTAATTTATTAAGCTTATCGAACATAAAAAGGCTGCGTGCAGGTTTAATACTCTTTCTATCATTAGCCACCGTCATGACGGAATGATTTAGTTTAAACGGTTTTAATTAAAATTCTTATTAAAATTTTTATTCATAAAATTATATTGTTTAATACATTTTATGGTATTTTGGCAAAATTTTTAATGGTACCAACAAATATGTTGATTGTCTTGTTGTGAATTTCTTGAACATTTTCTTGAACATTGTTCATATTTTCTTCTATCAGCTTTCAGTTTTGAAACTTCTGTATTAATTTTATCGATATGTTAATAAAGTGTTGTTGTCAGTTTAGTGAGGTTTTGGATCCACTGTTCCATCGAATTTGTTGTAATATTTTCATTTATCAAATCATTTTGGTTTTTTGATGTAAGGTCGTGAAGTTTGTCAGCAAGAAAAGTTTTTCATCGAGACTTGTATCACAACTAGAACTTAAATGAATTTAGAGATGTTATGAGAAGTGTTTTTTAATCCATTGATACTTGTTTTCGGTAGGAGGTGGGTTTAAAATATCAACAATTTTATTAATGACTTCTGGTTGAAATACCCGAAGAACGTGGTGAAATTTTGAATAATCATCAATTATATCACGTATAACGAATTGTCCTTTTATTAGCGAAAACCATGCATAAAGACAATTAGTTATTAATGTTGGTAAATTTAAAAGATCTGAATTGTATAGTAAAAAAGGAGATTGAATGTTTTGGTGTTTTAATGTTTGTGAATTAGTAATATGATTTTGTGTTGTAGTATTGTTGTTTAAAGTGCTATGATTAGGTGGTGATGTTATAGATGTGCTGGTATTATCATTGTTATGGGCAAAAGAGGGTGTTGAACCCATATTATTAGTTTTTAAATAAAAACAGCAGTAATAGAAAATTATGAGTGTTGGAGAGATTTAAGAACAAGAAATAATATTTTTAAAAAAATTTAATAAAGTGAATCAACTGGAGAGAAGTTTACAGTTTATAGTTATTTTGTAGTATTATTAAGCAGTAACTTATGTTTTAATATTAAATTAATTAAGTTGACTTAGTAGTCTTGAGACTTTTTTATTTTTTTTTTTAGTTAGTTTAAAGATTTAGTAAGTTAGAATTTAAGGTTAGGAAAAAATTAAGTAAGTTTAATTAATATTATTTAAGTTGAAATTTTAAAGTCCAATTATTAATTAGTTGTTAGTTTTAGAGTAAAGTTTATAAAAAATAATTTAATACATAAATGATAATAGTATTTGTAAAGATGATAATAATAATAGTAGTAATAAATAATAAATATTATATTAACTTATCTTGCAGTTTGTTGTTGGTGTTAAATTGTTGTTGTTTGGAAGCGGATTGTGCGGTTGGTGTTCTCGTAGATAAAGGTGACAGATAAACGGTGGTGTCATTGATGATGATGTTGGGCCACAGAAGTTGCTGTGTAGATGTTGTTGCGCGACGGCGTTGTAATTTTATGAGGTTGTGACGACTAATGCTGCAGTTGCTATATTTGTTATTTAAAGTTTGTGGTCCTTCTAAAAGCGATTTGATTTGGTATGTTGATGGTTTGGTTTAGTTGTTTCTGGTTGAGAAGTTGTAGCAGAGATGATGGTTCTGCAGTTATTCTTTTTGTTATTGATAACAATATGTTTTCCAATATGATTGAAAACAGGAACGCAGGATCGAGCAGGATCGCCAATTTGGTTTATACATTTATTATGAATTATGCTTGTTAAGATATTTTAATTAATGATATACATTTTATTAATTTTTATATTTTAAGAAAATGTTCTGAATGAA
Organism: Dichetophora obliterata; assembly: GCA_963920525.1. Taxonomy (NCBI): domain Eukaryota; kingdom Metazoa; phylum Arthropoda; class Insecta; order Diptera; family Sciomyzidae; genus Dichetophora; species Dichetophora obliterata. The sequence goes on along the minus strand of OY986436.1, from coordinate 143,914,211 downwards.
AAATCAATTTTATTTTAAAATAAAAAGTTATAAAAAGTAAAGTTAAAATAAAGTTGGTAACACTGTGCACGAAAAATAGCCTTTTTTCTATGAGTAAAAATCCGACAAATGTTTTCAATTATTTTTGGGCTCCCAATCACGAATCTGGCACCCAAATTCGTGATTGGGTCAAAAAATTCTCAAGGTCAAAAAATTCTCCTAAGAGAAATCAACTTGAATCGTCAAAACTAAAAGTGGTACGCTAGTTTTGTGTATGGCAAAGATGTTTGTTATAAGTTGATAAAAAATTGTCATTCAAACTTCCATCCCCCACTCCCTTTTCACCCTTATTTTAACGTTTTCTAAAAATAATTTATTTTGGCATAGCTGTATTCTGCAAACCGTTGGCAAAAACCATCGCCATAAAAACATAAAGAGTCTTCCAACAAAAAAATTCCACTAGATCCACCATATCCAAACAATAGACCCCCAAAATGCAAAATTAGTTCAAACTGATGAGGTGTGGACAATAGGGCACATCGAATTACAATTACTGTCTCGAATTTCACATTCTATGAGCTCTCAAAAGTTGCATAGGGTTGTCAAGATCTCCAAAAAAAAGTGAGGAAAAAACATGTTTTCCTGCCCCGCAAGAACACAGTTGCTTTTTGAGAAAAACAGTAAAAAATAACGGTCTTAAGATGCTTAGAAGTTTGTAGGAAAAATTACATTAGACTTAAAGTAAAAGTAAATACAAACTTTCACTAAAAATATCTTGCCAAAAATTATGTTTTTACCCACTGTGTCCTGTGGGAAGGATATTCGAATCTAAAGGTATACTCGAGATAGCACAGATATTTCGATTGTTACACTCAGGAAAAAACACTCGTATCTGGTTTAATGATGCAGAATTTGTAACAAATTGTAGGTACTTCGGGATAAGGAAGGTGAAATGAACCTGTCTTTAAGTTTAAAATTTAAGCTAGTTTTGTGGTCATTTGAGATAAAAAATAAAGTAACCATGATTCATTTACTTTATTTTGCTCATAGAGCTAGAGCAAATCATACAAATTCGTGTACTTTATTGAAATGAAATAATGTAGATAAAGAGTGACTTTTAGTTGGTGGTAATAGTGACTTTCATAGTACACTACAATTTTTTCTGAATATGAAAAGGGAAATTCGCAAATATCTAACGCGAAACAGTTTGATATTAATCGGTCAATAGTTTACAGATTAATAAAGCAGTGTTGCCAGATAGGTTGAGCTACTTTCCCCTAAATCTTAAAAAATTGGCTGTAATTTCCACTAAAAGTAACAAAAGTCCACTAAAACTTTTTTAATTTCATTAAAGTAATGTCTATGTACTTTGCGTCAAACATAGTACTTGGCATGGGCATTAAAAATCTGGCAATGTTTTATTGTCACAGTGTGTTTCTTAAATTGTTAGGCATTTACACATATTTATAGCATATATGTTTTTTGTTTTCCTATCCATTTTTTTATATTTGCACCTTCTTTATTACTTGTACTTGCATTTTAAATTTCCTGAATGAAAAGACTCCATAATCACCATGTAGGTAAGAAACTAGTGCGATTTTTTAGTACAAAAATAAATTTTTTAATTATTAAATTAAATTAAATTTTCTTTTCCTGTCCTTAATACGTTCGCTTCTTTCATGGCTCAAGAAGACTTGGCTTCGTATAAGCAGTGTTCACAGCGTCAAGATGCTCATCAAATTTTTGGTCAAACAACGATAGAACAACATGAAACCCAGAGAAATGCACGATATTTGACCAAAAGTTTGACGAAAAATTTAACGATGTAAACACTGCTATATGTAAAAACCTTGTTAAATCTAAAATAAAATGCAAAATACAATACATCATAATACTGTTCACAGTTGATGCTGCTGTAATTTTTTAAATTCACTAAACATACCTAAAATCCGCGAACAGAAAATGGAAATCCAATAAAATGTTCAACCTAAAGATTTCTATCCCCCAAATTTTGAGAACGATTTAATAAGTTGCAGACCAGCAAAGAAACCTTTGCTTACAGCTAAGCATGAAACACAAGTTGAGGTGTTATAATTTAAACAATTCTGCCTGAAATTGTGACAATGAGTTACAATTTATTGCTTTTTAGACTCAGTCTTGCAAAAGAGCATCTAATTTGGACCATTCAAAAATGGGAAACCGTTTTTTTGGGGATGAATCAAAGTTCATCTTGAATAAATCAGATGGGGTGTCCACGGTACGGCATCGCCCAGGTACACGACTTGAAGCCCGAAACTGCAAAACTAATTTTTAGCACGGAGGCGGTGCTATTATGGTCTGGACTTGTTTTTCCTATAATGAAGTGGAACCATTCAAAAAATCGATGGAATTATGAATTGATTTGTATATTAAGACATTTTAGAAAGCAAGATATGATCACATGCAGAATGGAATATGCCACTTCAGTGAACGTTTCAGCCCGACAACGACCCAAAGCACACTTCAAATCTCATCAACGATTGCATTAGAGGCAATGGGATTCAAGTCCTTGATTGGCCGGCACAACCGCAATGACTTGAATCCCATCGAAAATCTTTTTGGGATTTTTGAGGTAAAAGTTTCTGGTCAAGGTTAGGTTGAGACGGCAGCCGCTGTACGTGTTCAAACCAACACACGTACCACGGCCAATAGCGTGAATGCCTCTGAGGATAGCCCTAATTCTTTTGAGTAGACCCCATCCTGACCTTGTTATTTAATTTTGAGCCATCTGTATAGACACCTTGGTTTCCACTGCGCACCTTTATTCCAGTATATTGTAGGTGGAATGAGCAAGCCATAGTTTCAATCAAAGGAAAGCAGTGTGTTGTATCCTCTCTGTGAGGATACGCGTCGGTCCTAATTACGTTCCCTATGGACAGGCTCTAGGGCAAAAGATTGCCGAATTGTGTTTTATCCCCTTAGGGAAAGCACACACTGCCATAGACTGCAATGATACACACTTGTTTCTGGTCGTAGTCGTAGCTTTCTTAGTCTTGAAAGTCAATTCTTTATTTTCACCATTAAAACTCAACTCCCCATTCTCATAAAGATACTTATACTTAACACCTCGGTTTTAATGATAATAAGCTGTACTCAGCATTTGTGCAAGATTGCTTTACGCATCTTGCAAAATAATTTGTCTTAGTTTTTATCGTCATTATTAAGTTTTTAATCAAGTTTACAATTATTTCTTCATACGTAATTTCTTAACTCTAAGTTACAATTAAGAAATGCTAATCTAGCTAGCATTTCCAGAATTCTTGGCCAAAATTATATCTAGCTCAATAATTTACTCTAGTTCTAGAAAATAACATTCTTGAGTTCAATATATATTTACGCACATACTTATTTAGTATTGTGAGAAGTGGCTAAACAAACGTACAAACATATTTCCCAAAACACTGAATCCAACAATAAAATCTGAGTTAAATTATTCTACTTCTACATTAATCGCATAGCCAAAATGTATGCATGTTTATTACAACAATAAAATATCGCCTCTGGTATACTCGTGCTGAAATGCATTGTCAGCAGAAGTAAATAATTGACTTTATTTTGTTTTCGAATAAAAATGAAAACTGATCGCCCAGTTGCTGTTGCGGTAGATCAGTGTTAATTTTATTGTTTTTCTTTAGCTTGATTTTGATTCGTTGGTCTTGGCAAAGAATTTATATAAAATGCCGTAGTGCAATGAACGTTGATTGCCCGCTTTGTTGTTGCGGTGGATCAACTTTCATTGCCAGCAGGTGGTCATTAGTACAACGACAATATTATGGGGAATACTTCATTGTGAGTCACAACATTCCTCCCCCCTTACACTAAGAAAATTTTTACCTTGAAGAGGTTAACATTTTCGTTACTTAATTTGTTAACTCTATCTGTTTGTGTAGCATGTAACGATCTGTTGTCAAAATTATTTTGTAAAGATGATAAGCGACGGAAGCACGCTTTGATTTCCGGCTCTGGCTCGTTGGCTAGTGGGGGTGGAAGTTCTTGTAGCCTATCACCTAAGAACATTTACTACAGCAAGGCCAACTTTAAGTTGCTTGCAGGGTAAAGGTTTAAGGTATAGATCAGTGATGGGCACACACATATTATCATGTTCTTTGCTTGTGTGTGAAGCAGAGAAAAACGATGAGCAACTTGGCGTTCGTCAGTTTTAAGCTGGAAGTTCATCGATGCAGATGTGTTTTGCGTCCGTCTACTCGGTGGCGCAATTTTATTAAGTATGTGAAAGCTAATGGGAGCGAATTTAATGCTTGTCAACTTTTCTTGCGTAAATTGCGTTTTTGATAGCATGGTACAAACATGGTAGAAGGATAGAGGTATATGCAGCGCTGGGTGTGCTCTCTTTTCATACTGCCATGTCTGTCAAATTTAGCTGTGTGGCGAATGGAAACAAAAGAAAATAAAGAAAAACTTTTGCTTCGTTTTGACAATTCCGGCAGTATGCTCTCATCTGGTGCATATACCTGTATTCTTCTACCATGGTTACAAATACAAATCATTTTCCCATTCTTCAGGCATAATTTTTATTTGTGCATTTGTAAAATTGCGCAGCCAGACCTAACTACAGCAAGTGCTCAACATCAACTGACTTGATTTGCTTAGCAAAAATCGAAACAAATCAACAGCCGAACGCACACGATTGAAAGCCACACGAAGAATCTTATAGTGTACATGTGTCGACGTCGCTCAAGCAGCATTTTGTTTCCAAACACGTGTGTTTGGGAAATTAAAATGTGCCCGACACTGGTATAGATGCATAGAACTTAAAAAAAATATATACAGAAAGTCAGTAAAACAGATAAAGAACGAAACGGAAGCTTGTGCTCGATATAATGTTGTTGTTGAGCATTGGTGACCTTGCCTCAACTTTTGCCCTCCCATCCATGATCATCTCAAACACAGGAAATCCTAAAAATACATACCAAAGATGATCCCAAAAATTGTCTCACAATTAACTCACAACGCCTGCACGAAATCAAATATTTTTAAATTAACAGGCGCATATTTAAAACAATTCGTTGTTTTTATTTAAACAAAAATTCATATAAAAATCATCTTAAATTAAAAAAATATTGATAATTGAATTCGAATATGCTACAATTACAGCAAAAACAAAATAAAGGGACTAACTAAATGATAAAAATATTAAAACTAATTATTAACACTGTGATAGTTTTTGACCCGAAAAAAATGAACTTAGATGAATACGTTTCGAGCTATTAAGGGGGAGTCCCCTGAGTGTGAAAGTACATTTGGAAGTGTCAGATTGACTGCAGTTTTTCAGAAATCGGTTTATATCCATTTTTCATGGATATAGCTAAGTCTGCGCAAAGTTTCAAATCTGGTGTCTATTTTTGTCCTTCTTATAAGTTTTTTTAACAACAAATACTCAAAATTTAAAGTTTTACTAGTTTAAATGCTATTTAAAAGTATTTTTATTCAAAAAGTGGTTCAAAATTGAGATTAACGATTATTAACGATAAATTCAAAGAAATGAAAAACTTTAAAAAATAACCGTTACATAAACATAATGCTAATCTTCATCATGTAGCATGCAACGGTTTAAATGCTTTTTTAAAGATTTTGAATTTGCTGACAGGAAGCGGATGCACGCATTATATCCGGCTAGGGATCGTCGGCTTGTGGGGTGGAGTTCTTGCACCCTATCAGACAATGCTTTACCTTGCTACGTAAAAATTATTTTAATTTGCGTGCGGAGTATGTAACTTAAATACATATATAGAATCGGACAAGATGTGTAGAAGAGATAACTTAGACAGGAAACGGAAGTGACCTAATTTCGGACGGACATATTAGAAAAGAACTTGTTAGCAAACAACCTTCTGCTGCAAGACATATGAGCTGTTCAGAGCACAAGTGGCGTAAGTCCATTTTTTAGGGAAATTGAGTTAAGTACGTAGAAGTGAAGAGGAAAATGTAACCTATTTATGAGTACGGGCTAGAAACTCCTAGCTTACGTAATCTCTGAACAAAATGCAATACTTCGTTATTGCTCTGACAAATACCATTATTTTTTCAGAGCACAAGTGGCGAAAGTCCATTTTTGGTAGTTTAGAGAAAATTTAACGTTTAGAAAAATTCTTAAATGAATTCTAAGTATGAAGAACTCAGTTTTGCTTATAAGCTTGGTCAAAAGCATAATTGGAGCTATCCAAATCGTAAAAATTAAACTATATAATACACAAAAACGATGCAGAATATTGCATATTAGTAAAAACATTTGGAATTGCGCCACTGAAAATTATTTTAAATTTCTCGTTTCCGCTGTAGAAATCTAATAGGAGATATTTTTCAAAAACTTTTTGATGAGGAATGGCAGCATTTTTACCTAGAAGTTGGACAAAACCACCCCTTAGCGATTATCTTTATTATTAAGGGAGATATAAAATAAATGGACTTACGCCACTTGTCCTCTGAAAATTTTTAAAAATTTCTCTTTTCCGCTGTAAAAATGTAATGGAAAATATTTTTAGGAATTTTTTGATAAGGAATGACAGCATTTTTTCATAGAAATTGGACAAAACTACCCATTAGCGATTATCTCCATTATTAAGGGAGATATAAAATGAATGGACTTACGCCACTTGTCCTCTGAAAATTTTTTAAAATTCCTCCTTTCCGCTGTAAAAATGTAATGGAAAATATTTTTAAGGATTTTTTGATGAGGAATGACAGCATTTTTTCATAGAAGTTAGACAAAACTACCCATTAGCGATTATCTTTATTATTAAGGGAGATATAAAATGAATGGACTTACGCCACTTGTCCTCTGAAAATTTTTTAAAATTACCCTTTTCCACTGTAAAAATATAACTACAGCGGAAACGAGAAATTTAAAATAATTTTCAGTGGCGCAATTCCAAATTTTTTTACTAATATGCAATATTCTGCACCATTTTTATGTTCTATTTATTTTATTTTGTACGATATGGATAGCTCCATTTATGCTCTTGACCTAGCTTATAAGCAAAACTGAGTTCTTTATACTTGGAATTTATTATAAGAATTTTTCTAAATGTTCAATTTTCTCAAAATTACCAAAAATGGACTTACGCCACTTGTGCTCTGAACAGCTCATATATGGAAGATATTATGTTGCTTGATGATGTTAGTGCAACATATATATACCCTCCCAGCCATGATCCTAATTTTAACACCAAAAATTAAAAAAAAAAACAAACTAAATAGGATCCCTATCTTTCATCACAAACCAACTACCTTATGCTGAAATCAAAAGAAAATATTTAACTTTCCATGATAACAAAATTTTTATTTCATATAAAAGAGATAAACATTATTGTTAAATAAAACTAAATTATATGTTAATTTTATTAACATTTAAATCCTATAGACCAGAAAACGAGAAATAAAAAAAGTTCTACCAAAATAGTTATGGAGAAAAAGAATAAGTATATAATACAAAAGAATTAAACCGGGGTCAACAAACTTTAGCTATTGCTTATATACTAAGTGTTGTTTTTGTTTTTCGTATAAAATAATACAGAATGGCAAGTGTTACCATTTGAAAATTGTGTGTTCAAATAATTTTAATGACTGTGACATTTATGCACTATTATACATAAAACAACCATTTAATGGCTAAAAAAAATTATAAACAGGAAATTTTTTTTTTTTTTTTCTTTTAGCTTTAAATTATTAGATTTAAATTATTCATTATTTAATTTAAATGAAGAAAATAAAATTTGAGTAGCTAAGTGCGAACAAAACAACATCTTCGTTTGCAATGCTAATAAAAGAGTAATTCTCCTGCATTATTTACAATAAAAAACTTGATTTCAACTCACTTCTTTTAACGCCGCTGCTCCCACGATGAAAGATCTTTCAGCGTTGTGCTGCGAGAGAGCATTTGATGATCTGGAAAATTATTTAAGAGAATTTTTCTCTTTCATTGCAAAGCACGACATATACACATTTGTAACACACATTCAATAAAAAAGTCATTAAATGTTCATCTTAACTCACCACTATGGCAATTAACTTTGTTAGCATTATTGTTAACATATATATAAAAAAAATAAAAAAACCTACATTCATGTAATTACCTTTTAATTTTTGAGAAGGTTAATCTGTATTTTTTCCATCAAATTTTCATTTTTTTTTTTTAATTATTCACAACATTAATTTTTTTTTTTCATCACTTTTTACTTAAGTAGTTAATAAGTTTCTTTTCTTTAACTTTAAGTGTGTATATAATAGAAATTGTTGTTGGTTACATGAATGTATGTTGTTTTTTTTTCACTTATATTAGTTCATGATGTTTTAATTACGCAAATTAGGTCTTTATTTAATATTTTTAATGATTTTAGATTTTATGAATGTATGTTAGGTATTAATGTTAGCAGTATATATAGGTTTTCTTCACTATTTTCTAATTTTTAAGTATTTTTAATTCACTTTTTAGATTTAAGCAGTATGTATGTAAAAAAATTATTTTTAAAGTGCTTCTTCTTTAATTTTTGTAAATTACTAAATTGTTATTGATTTTATTTAACCATTGTTAAAAGTTATTACTTTTCACTTTTTTGTATGTTTAGTCTGGTCAAATATTTCTAACTTTTATTATAGACCACATGTCTAAGTTTCTACCGCTTACGACTGCCGACTGAAGCCAAACTCACGAAGCCAATTTTGCCTAGATTTCTGGTTCGGCATAAAAACTCGTTCTCAGCATATACAGAAATGTTGATATAAATCGAAAAAAAATGACGAATAGAAAATCCACTTTGGGATTTTTAATTAGGCGCCAATCTAGTTAATAATTTTTAATTAGATTTTGATATAAAATTATGCAAAAATTTTACCCGGTTTGGAATTGACGCCAGGAAAAGTAAATTTTTCAATCCTGTAGGACAGGTGTCATCAAATCTTAACTTTTCAAAGGTTATAAGATAATTTTAGTTCAATAAGCTTAGATGACAGTAGATTATTTCTACAATTAAATAAATTTATTTAATTAAAAAAGAATGATTATAATTTTATCTCTTTTTCTCTATTATTTTAATTTAATAAAAAAAATGTAACTTACTTCTTTTCCAATTTATTTGCATTTACTACTTTAAATTAAAGTGTCAAAATTAAGTAAATAAAACTTGTTTCCAAAATTTGATTGGTTTTAAAATTTTAAAAAAACACCTTTAAATTATGATAATTTTTCGACTTTTAAATCAGCACTTGTTTCCTCGTTGGCTTCTGGATAGAAAAAGGTCGAATCACTGTACAGGAAATTACTCGTTTGGTAATAAAAACAATCTTAAAAGCATGTTTAAGAAAATTTCGAGATAGATAATAATATTTATTCAATTTCCGGTACAGTGGTTCGTATACAAATTCAATTATTTGACCAATAGATGGCATTAAATTCATGGCTAAAAATTTATGAATTTTCAGTAAGATTTATTTAGAATCAAAAATAAAAATTTCTAAAAATATTAGAGAAATTGAGCTCCAAGTCCCCTACATTTTCCCCCCAACCAAAATCAGACTTTGGGGTCGAAACGCACACCAAAGCTGATCACACTTGGAGCGAAAACAAATGAATAAAAAAAGATTATTGCCGTATGTCTTTGGCATGGTAAGTGCCAATAAACTGTCCTTGTGGATCCTCCAGCTCGTAATAGCAATTACACAATTTCTTTTTTACACGAGCTTTCACAAAATTTTTGCCCAATTTGGCATTATAGCCTTGCTCGAAATTGCTTTGTTTAAATTGCGTCTGTACACTTCTTGACCCACATCGTAAGATACTATTTTTGATCTTACGTTGTATGCTCTTTCATTACGTTCCTGTTGTTTTCTCATCGTAACACCAGCCCTATTTCGCACAATCTCCAAAGTATCCTCTCGATTAAAGTTCACAGTTCTGTCCTCTAACATTTTCAGCTTCCTAAGCAATGCATATGTCGAGCCGTTCGTCACCATATGTTGGCCAAAAGCCATGAAGTATGGTGAGGTACCAACTGAGGAATGTACCGCTGAGCGCAAAGCACAGCAAATGTTGCTAAGGTACTTGTCCTAATCCTTCTGCTCAGGTTTCACATACGCCTTTATAGCCGAGATGACAGAGCGATTAACACGTTCTGATGCGTTTGCTTGAGGAGAATGAAAAGCTGTATAAATATGGCTTATACCATATTTTTGCAATAAATTATTAAATTTGTTGGATTTAAACTGCGTCCCGTTGTCGGAAATTATACTTCAGGTACTCCAAAAGTATGAAAAAGTTCGTTCTCAAGATAAGTATCAACTACGTCGGCCGTAAACTTTTTAGCTGGTTTGAGGAAAGGAAATTTAGAGAAATGATCAAGTACAATAAATATGCCTATATGGCCAGAGCTAGAACGAGGATATGGCCCAAGAAAATCCACATATAGACGCTGGAAAAATCGGTGCGTCTCTGCGGTCTTACCCATTGGTGGACGCAGCACGTGATTTGGGTGTTTTGTGCACTTGCAGAATTCGCACGAATTTATGTAGGATTTTACATCGGTAACCATACCAGGCCAGAAATAGTACCGACGAATTCGTTCGAGGGTCTTATTTATACCATTATGGGATGACAACAGGTCATCATGGGCTTTTCGTAGCACATCATCAACCAAACATCTCGGTATCCATAATTTCCAACACAAGTCATCGTACACCTGTTCTCCAGTTGCATGTTCCGTTCTTCGGTAAAGAAAGTTATCAACCACCCTCAAATCTGGAAACTGACTCTCATTATCCTTGACCTTTTGGATAAGGTCTTTATATTCATCAGACTGAAACATGGATGAACTCAAGTCAACGAAAATACCGCTGTCATTTTCTAAAGCGGACAAGTCTTCGGTATTGACTCTAGACAGAGCATCCGGAACTACATTCCGACTACCGCGCCTATGTTGAATGTTAAAACAGAAACCTTGTAATTTTAAAGCCCACCGAGCTAATCGTGAGCTCAAATCAGTTTGAGCTATTAGCCACTTGAGCGATGCATGATCAGTAATAATCGTGAATTCGTGACCTTCTACATACGGCCGGAATTTTTTTACACTGAGCACGGCAGCTAAACATTCTTGCTTTGTGACGGAGTAGTTGCGTTGGGCGTGGTTTAATTTTTTTGACAAGAATGCAATGGGGAATTCATCACCCTCTCTATTGACTTGAACCAAAACGCCGCCAACACCTGTTTTACTTGCATCACAGTGTATGTAAAAAGGCTCAGAAAAATTCGGACTATGCAGCACGGGAGCGCTGCTCAAAACTGACTTAAGCTCATTAAAAGCTACTTCGGCTTCGTCCGTCCAATTAAAACTTTTTTGTTTTTCAACAAATCTGTTAGTGGTGCGGTAATCGAAGCATAGCTCCGAATGAATTTTTTATACCACCCAGACATTCCAAGGATTCGTCGAAGCTACTTTATCGAACGCGGAGAAGGAAAATCGGATATAGCCGATACTTTTTCAGGGTCAGTTCGAATAATACCGTTACCTACTATATGGCCTAAATACCGTACCTCTTTTAAACAAAATTTGCTTTTCTGCACATTAATCGTCAAACCAGCTATCAAAAGATGCTCAGCGAGTACCTTAAGGACTTCCAAATGTTTCGAAAAGCTCTCGGAAATGATCAACAAATCATCCAGGTATACAAAAACTTCAGACCTAAGATGACAGGGAACCACCTTTTCCATGAGACGTGACATGGTCTGCGGCGCATTGCATAGCCCAAATGGCATCACTTTGTACTGGTACAAAGGTCTACCTGGCACTGTGAACGCTGTTTTGTCTCTGGAATTCGGATGTAGAGGTATCTGCCAAAAAGCATCTTTTAGATCTAAACTAGAAATAAATTCTGCTTTTGGTAGCCTACTTAAGATACCATCTATGTTTGGCAAGGGGTATGCGTCCTTCACGGTGACCGCGTTGACCTTCCTGCTATCCAGACATAAACGAACCTTTCCGGGCTTTTGCACCAAAACTATTGGCGAGGACCACGCGCTGTCGGATTCTTCAATGACTCCTAAATCCAACATCCGATCAACCTCAGCGTAGATCAACTTTTCAATAGCCGGAGAAAACGGGAAGTGGCGTTGCTTAATAGGCTTAGCATCACCAACATCAATCACGTGTGATATCACCTTAGTTCTGCCGAGACCTACTTTTGCAAATGATGGAAATTTGTTAATAATATTTTTCAATTCTTGTGACTGGGTTTCTGTTAATAAGTGTAGGTCTGAATGATTTAAAAATTCCATCTCATTGACTTCATGTAAAAGTTCTTTGGGTAAAAGATTGAACGACTTCCAAAAATCTATCCCCAGATACAAGTTTTGTGCCAGACTCGGAATAATAAAAATTGATATGGGTTTGGAAGCTCCCCGAAAAGTTATGACAGTATCAACTTACCCAATAACTGTTTGGGTCTTCCCATCGGCCGTACGTACATACGACTTAAACTTTTTCAAATTAAAACTTTTATTATTTACAAATTCGCGAGCAATCTCTGCACCAATGCAGCTGATTCACGCCCCTGTATCCAACAAACCGACAATAGACTTTCCGAACAAATTTACTTCAGCGTAAGTTCGAATATCATTTGGTTTGTCTACTATGGCGCTCAATAACCGTTTCCGGTTTAATTTATTCCAAAAGTCTCTTATTCGTTTGCTAGAACGGGTCTTGGTTTTTGACAAAGCACCATTTTGGAAAATTCGTCTACGGGCCTCGTTATACTCTTTTAGACGAACATGGAAAGGTTTAAAAAATTTTAAAGAAGAAAAAACTGAAGAATTGTTATTAACTGAAACTGTAGAATCTTGACGAGAGGCATTATTTAATAAAGTTATTCTGTGCTCGTTGATTGGTGTTTCAGTAACTTTGCTACAATCGGTTTGCGTGCACCTCTCTGTGCACTCAACATTGAGTTTTTTGACTCTGCACAACGTCTGCAATTGGGCTTATACACGTTAGGTGTACCGCAACCATAGCAAAATACTTTTCGTTCGGCTAAACAATTTTGGTAGGGGTGACCAGTCGTACCACAATTCCAGCAAACTAAAGATACTGCTGAAATTTCTTCAGAATCTGCATCAAAATCATCATTGACCAAATAAAAATCTTCATTTAATTCTGCAACATGCTTATGATTAGGAAATTGCTTGAAAAAGTTATTATTCCTTTTGATATCTTGTAGAAAAAACTCTCTTTTCCTGCAAATATCTCGCAAATGTGAAACAGAAAAAATTTGTATGTTTAAAAGTTCATGTTGAATTTCTGGTAAGAGATTTCTTCTCAGGATTTCAACCAGCGAATTTTCAGGCAATTGTTGGTCTAAACGGTCAGTTAGCTCAACGATTGACTCGTAGAAAGAATCAAAACTTTCATTTTGTTTTTGCTTTCTATCACGTAACATCTCCCTGTAATCGACGTCTGTTCGTGTATCTTTGTACTGACACCTAAGTGCCAAGCATAAATCATTCCATCGAAATTCACGGGTCGATTTATGAAACCTCCAAAACCAGTCGCTAGCTTTGGAGTCGAAGAGAGCACTTGCGTAGCGGCAAAGTAGGTCAAAGTTTCCACCTAGTGTCTGATTGGTAAGAGCTTCAACACGATATATGAAATTGTCTGCTGACAATCCATCAGAACCACCAGTGAAGCGAATCTTCCAATTGTATATTATGTGGCCTACTTTGTCGGAAAGTACTGATAATTCAGTGTTAGGATGTGCACCCTGAGAAACAGGAGAATTCTGGCTAAAAACTGCAGTTCCATGAATGTTATTCCCAGATGGAACATGTTGCAAGCCAAGTAGTTGGTCAAGAGACTGTTTCTCAACCCGAGGTAACGATTGCAAAGAAGGGTTACCTTGAACAGATTGGACATTAATATTCGGAGGTTGAGACGGAGCTTTATTTTGAAGGCTCAAACGTCGAAATCCTTCCTTAATGTTAGATTCAATCAACCTGGTCAACTGCTGACTAAGGGTAGCAAGCATTTCAGCCTGCTGTGATCCAACAACTGCTGTAACCAAGTTACGAATATTGTCTCTTTGTTCGGTAGAAGATTGTTGAGATAAATTCTAAGTATAAGACAAGGCAGCTTCTGTTAAACTACCATCAAGTGGAGTCTGCTTCTTAGTTTGTGATCGAGTATTAGGACCATGCTCAGAAGACTTGGAAGGGGTTTGAGGATTAGACATTTGCGTAACACATCGAACTCCACATACTGGGCATGAACTTTTATTTGTTAGGTGTTTGGATAAACAAGATTTGTGAAAACTGTGGTTACATGTAGTCTTGAGCAAATGACCTAAGACTGAAATTTGATTGTTGCAAATATTGCAGGTATGACCGCTTATTTCAGCGACACTCAGATTCTCATTACTATGTCTCATAGCCATTATGGTTTAAGCAAATCAAAAACAAAAATAGAAAAACAATTAAGAAAATGCTCAACTCAGAACAAGTTATATATAAAGAACTTCGCGATTCAAATAGTATCTTCAATTCAAAACGTAAAAAAAATTAAGATATTATTAAAATTTAAATATCGAAGATAAGATAAGAAAATATGTGTATAGTAAGTTATTTATTGATTTCATTGCATATCAGTAAATTGGTTGTGATAAAAAGATAAATAAACTTCCACGATAATAATGCAACAGAAAAGTAGCTAACAAGAATAGATAGAAAAAAAAAGATGAAAGATTTAGAAAGATGAAAGATTTAGAAAGATTAAAATTTTTAAACGCTGGCTAATAGTCTTCAGGGTCCTTAAAGATTATTATAATTCCAAGCATTATTGAATAGTTGTTTTATAAAACAAAATACATTCTAATTGCTGCAGTCAGATGTCGACTACTATATTTAGTCAAAAAATCTGCAGTTCTAGACAGCAAAAAAAAATACATTTTGAAATAAATGTAGTTTAAGGGAAGTTGTTAAATTATGCCGGCTATATATTTAAATTTTAAAAATATATATAGTTCCAATGCACAATAGTAACAGCATTCAAAAGACAAAAAAAAAGAAAATGAAAGGTATTAAGTTAAACAAGCCAATAATGTTATTGGGAATCAACACAAAATGTGATGCTTAAATACTTGCACCAAACTTAGATTGTCATATGCAACATCAAAGAAAGCCAAGATTTTGTTAGCCAATAAGTCTTGATGACCATGTTGGACGTTACCAAATGTGTCGGCCCCACGTTGGGCGCCAAAAATAATATTATTTAACTGTAGCATGCAACGGTTTAAATGCTTTTTTAAAGATTTTGAATTTGCTGACAGGAAGCGGATGCACGCATTATATCCGGCTAGGGATCGTCGGCTTGTGGGGTGGAGTTCTTGCACCCTATCAGACAATGCTATACCTTGCTACGTAAAAATTATTTTAATTTGCGTGCGGAGTATGTAACTTAAATACATATATAGAATCGGACAAGATGTGTAGAAGAGATAACTTAGACAGGAAACGGAAGTGACCTAATTTCGGACGGACATATTAGAAAAGAACTTGTTCGCAAACAACCTTCTGCTGCAAGACATATATGGAAGATATTATGTTGCTTGATGATGTTAGTGCAACATATATATACCCTCCCAGCCATGATCCTAATTTTAACACCAAAAATTAAAAAAAAAACAAACTAAAGAGGATCCCTATCTTTCATCACAAACCAACTACCTTATGCTGAAATCAAAAGAAAATATTTAACTTTCCATGATAACAAAATTTTTATTTCATATAAAAGAGATAAACATTATTGTTAAATAAAACTAAATTATATGTTAATTTTATTAACATTTAAATCCTATAAAAATATTTATATTAGGTACTTAGACCAGAAAACGAGAAATAAAAAAAGTTCTACCAAAATAGTTATGGAGAAAAAGAATAAGTATATAATACAAAAGAATTAAACCGGGGTCAACAAACTTTAGCTATTGCTTATATACTAAGTGTTGTTTTTGTTTTTCGTATAAAATAATACAGAATGGCAAGTGTTACCATTTGAAAATTGTGTGTTCAAATAATTTTAATGACTGTGACATTTATGCACTATTATACATTAAACAACCATTTAATGGCTAAAAAAAATTATAAACAGGAAATTTTTCTTTTTTTTTTTCTTTTAGCTTTAAATTATTAGATTTAAATTATTCATTATTTAATTTAAATGAAGAAAATAAAATTTGAGTAGCTAAGTGCGAACAAAACAACATCTTCGTTTGCAATGCTAATAAAAGAGTAATTCTCCTGCATTATTTACAATAAAAAACTTGATTTCAACTCACTTCTTTTAACGCCGCTGCTCCCACGATGAAAGATCTTTCAGCGTTGTGCTGCGAGAGAGCATTTGATGATCTGGAAAATTATTTAAGAGAATTTTTCTCTTTCATTGCAAAGCACGACATATACACATTTGTAACACACATTCAATAAAAAAAATCATTAAATGTTCATCTTAACTCACCACTATGGCAATTAACTTTGTTAGCATTATTGTTAACATATATATAAAAAAAATAAAAAAACCTACATTCATGTAATTACCTTTTAATTTTTGAGAAGGTTAATCTGTATTTTTTCCATCAAATTTTCATTTTTTTTTTTTTAATTATTCACAACATTAATTTTTTTTTTCATCACTTTTTACTTAAGTAGTTAATAAGTTTCTTTTCTTTAACTTTAAGTGTGTATATAATAGAAATTGTTGTTGGTTACATGAATGTATGTTGTTTTTTTTCACTTATATTAGTTCATGATGTTTTAATTATGCAAATTAGGTCTTTATTTAATATTTTTAATGATTTTAGATTTTATGAATGTATGTTAGGTATTAATGTTAGCAGTATATATAGGTTTTCTTCACTATTTTCTAATTTTTAAGTATTTTTAATTCACTTTTTAGATTTAAGCAGTATGTATGTAAAAAAATTATTTTTAAAGTGCTTCTTCTTTAATTTTTGTAAATTACTAAATTGTTATTGATTTTATTTAACCATTGTTAAAAGTTATTACTTTTCACTTTTTTGTATGTTTAGTCTGGTCAAATATTTCTAACTTTTATTATAGACCACATGTTTAAGTTTCTACCGCTTACGACTGCCGACTGAAGCCAAACTCACGAAGCCAATTTTGCCTAGATTTCTGGTTCGGCATAAAAACTCGTTCTCAGCATATACAGAAATGTTGATATAAATCGAAAAGAAATGACGAATAGAAAATCCACTTTGGGATTTTTAATTAGGCGCCAATCTAGTTAATAATTTTTAATTAGATTTTGATATAAAATTATGCAAAAATTTTACCCGGTTTGGAATTGACGCCAGGAAAAGTAAATTTTTCAATCCTGTAGGACAGGTGTCATCAAATCTTAACTTTTCAAAGGTTATAAGATAATTTTAGTTCAATAAGCTTAGATGACAGTAGATTATTTCTACAATTAAATAAATTTATTCAATTAAAAAAGAATGATTATAATTTTATCTCTTTTTCTCTATTATTTTAATTTAATAAAAAAAATGGAACTTACTTCTTTTCCAATTTATTTGCATTTACTACTTTAAATTAAAGTGTCAAAATTAAGTAAATAAAACTTGTTTCCAAAATTTGATTGGTTTTAAAATTTAAAAAAAAAAACACCATTAAATTATGATAATTTTTCGACTTTTAAATAAGCACTTGTTTCCTCGTTGGCTTCTGGATAGAAAAAGGTCGAATCACTGTACAGGAAATTACTCGTTTGGTAATAAAAGCAATCTTAAAAGCATGTTTAAGAAAATTTCGAGATAGATAATAATATTTATTCAATTTCCGGTACAGTGGTTCGTATACAAATTCAATTATTTGACCAATAGATGGCATTAAATTCATGGCTAAAAATTTATGAATTTTCAGTAAGATTTATTTAGAATCAAAAATAAAAATTTCTAAAAATATTAGAGAAATTGAGCTCCAAGTCCCCTACAATCATCCAACTCGGATTGCAAATTCCAGGAAAGGTCTGCTAAAAGAGAATTTAATATTTTTCCACTATACCAATTCTCTAACTGAGCTGAAGCTTAATGAAATCGTTAAATCAATATGTAAGTTCGCGTGTATATATGTCATTTCATAACACTTGTCATTTCGATCTTCAAATGTAGCTTTATTTTGTTTTGTTCCTTATTCTACCTTGTTTTTAAAAAGTAAAGGAGAAAGAGAGAAAACCACGACAATGCTGAAACAGTAAAAACTTTTGATCACAAAGTGGCTTGAGTATTTGGCTTTAGTATACACTTCAACAATTTTGTGTCATGATTTAATTTAAACAAATAAATATTAACGTTATTGTAAAAAGATATTTTACTAAAGTTGTTTAATTATAATTAATTAACTTAAGAAAAAAATTAAAGAAATAAATAAAAGTCCGATATTTTGATTTTGAAGCTTAACTTGATGGCTAAAAAACCTGAAAAGATGGCTAAACATTTTCAAAAATCGTTACTTTTGATCGACATAATGGTTTAAATTACGTGAAATTTTGAAAAAATTCAAAACATTCCGTAAAAGAACGTTAAGAAGGCAAAAAAAACTAATACAGTCGAATAAAATTTTTTTAAATAACGCAGACTTACCAATATCCATGAAAAATGGATATATACCGATTACTCAAAAACTGGAGCCAATCTGACACTTCCAAATGTACTTTCGCACTCAGGAGACTCCCCCTAATAGTTCGAAAAGGATTCATCGAAGTTAATTTTTTCGACTATCACAGTGTAATTAATAAGTTATATTTAAATTTAAATTATTAATAAGAAAAAAAAAAGTATTTTGGTTTTATATTAAAGAAACAAACTGAACGTTAAAAGTGCTTACATTATTTTTTTTCTCTAACAAAATAATCAAAGCTTAATGCAAAAATAACTAGTAACTTTGTTTTGTTTTGATCAGCTTTAATTAGATCAAGCTAAATTAGATCAGCTTAAAAATGTGTTCTGTTTCAGTTACTTACTTTGTTACTTTATTAAGATGTTTGTTTTTGTTGTTGTTGCTTAATCTTCATTAATAAATAAAACAACAAGTTTTGTTTTTTTTATAAATAAAAATAAGAAAATAAGACTTACTTTGTTAAACTGCATTGTTCGCTCGATTAATTTCTTTCATTTTGGTGAGCAATGTAAGCTGCATTACTTTATGTTGTCGAGCTGAAATAAAAAAAAGGTTTTTTGTTTTGTTTTCTTTTTGTTATACTAAATTTTACTCAAAAACACGACGATAGCTCGCGTTAACATTGTTGCAAAAAATTTTGTTGCTTTTTAACATTGCTATAAGAGCTTTGTTACCAATTTTGTTAACAGTGACTTGGTGACACGCTCACTGAGGTGAATTTAAAGCCAGCAATATTTTTGCGTGGTTTATTATATTTCTAGACAATTAGGTGAATATGTAATATATTTTTTTTCTTTGTATGTATAGCACTACGTTGATCGATCGATCGAATGAGGTTTATGCTTAAAGTTAAATCATTGGAAACACATTTGAGAAAAAAGAACATTAAACAAATATCTTAAATTTAATTTTTCATTTTAACAACTGCAATTTCGCTTTGGGTAATTTTTATCTAAATATTGTAAGAAAATTGGCTTAGAAAAATTGTTGAATGGTATATTTTTATAATATTTCTCCATTGCATGCAGGATAAACTGTTTCTGCTCTTCTTGGTGAATTAAAATGGCATTAAAACGTGAAATTAATGCTACGCCACGTTCTGCAATATCATTAGCGACTAATAATTTTTAAACAATTAATTTTGCACCAAGATAATCTTCATTTTCCTCCTCCAAGTGGTTGGATCTGATATCAAAAAATTTGTATTTATACTTGTAATTTTTTCATTCAATATGGTATCGAAAAATGAGGAAGTATTTTTGCAAACATGATTTTTTCAACAGGTAAAAAATTCGATTCGAAGATGGTTTATCAGGATGCCCATCTTTATTCAAATTGAATACCATTTTTTCTTTTCATTTGAATATCAACTTCATCGTCGAAAAATGCCAACGCGATATTTGCTTCATTTAGGTACCAAAGGTGCCCAAGTAATTTTGCTTGCAAAACTTTTCCAACAATTTTATCAATTGATTTATATAATTCTAGCTCTTGCAAGAGTTTTAAATCATTGGAAGGTGCTTTTGGTGCAACTTGACATAAAAAACAGTATTTTATGTAAACGCGGACCACAAATATGTTGAATCTGCGAACATTTTTCAATAGTTGAGCTGAAAGATAGTGCATTTATTTATCAAAAGCAAACAAAAACTTCATAAAATATATAATAAATGTTAACTACTAACTCGACATAACAAATTGTTTTCTAAAAATAAAAATTTTTGGTGAGTAAATGATTTTCGCCATCCATCTTGCTTGACTGACAGCACCAGGCTTAAAAATTTTGTATTCTGGCATATCTTATCCAAGAAACAGTGCACTTAATTTTAACATTTCTATATAGTCATGCCTTGTGCTATCAACTTTTTTCTTATTTGGTCCTTTATAAATTTTATTAGCTCATTTCGTATATTGCTTGGAAAGTATTGTGACACATCGGGGTCTATTGTTCCATGATCGAAATTGTCTTGCTGTAGTTCAGGCCAAATTTTGCGAAATTTTTCGAACAGTGAGATTTTTGGACCTGAAGTCGTCGGCTCAACAGTAACCTTAAATGTAGCACCAGCCAGCAATTCCATTATGTGGTGTCTACATCCAACAGTTGTCGGTTTAGTTTTTGTTCTAAGATAGCGCAAGCTCCAATAGACGTGCTGGTATTGCTTGCCGTGGTATCAAAACATATTGCCATGACATTATTTTTTACATTGGATTGGAATCCAATAAAGCTGAGTAAATAGCCGCGCTTTTGATAGTACCAGTTTGCTGACTGACTTTTGGAATTCCGAGGACTTTCGTATGGCCACACAAGGATAGAATTATGGCAAGTCTATTACATGTCAAACTATCCTCACTCGTACAATCTTCTTAGATCTTACCATCCTGAAACGCTGAATTTACGGAGAAATAATTTTTTATTTTTTAAAAATTTGTTCACTATATTTGATTCGTTGTAGCCTTATTTTTCTGGGGAAATCATTAATGAGGATACATCGTGACCTAAATTGTATGCTACCTGATCAATAACTGTGGCAGCTGCTGTGTTACTAATTTTGTATCTATCCAAATCTTGGGTCAAATCTCCATTAACTAAATTTATTACGTGATCTTCAACTTTTCGTCTTTAAATTTTTCGAGGAGGTATATAATCGGGACTATCTGAGTCGGATTCTACCTCAGATTCACTAGCGCTTACTCTATTTTGTTCGTCAACGTGAACCACAGCGCATATCTGTTGATTTTCTTGTACCAACTCAGGAACAAGAGCCAACCTAGCACGTACAGCTGCCTTTAATTGCCGATGATCATTTAGATAATCAATGGCCTTAAATATATACTTAATTTTAAATACAAATTCTAGTTGCTGAATCTAGTTGTTTAAATAAGTATAAAGACTAAAGTAAAGCAAAAATACAACAACAAATGTAACATTATGAAATGGGAGAAACACTAAGTAATTGACACTTAAAATCTCATCAACTCTGTGGTGCAGTGCTCTAGTGCGCGCTTGCACGGGTATCACAAAGATTTCTGATGAAGCCTTTAGCAGGGCTGAAATTGCAATAAAATCAGCTAGTATTTTTTTAATTTTCATATTGAAAAAACTTTGTTGTTGTTGCTGTTGTTGTTGTTGTTTCTTTGGAAAGATTCGTTAGAACAATTAATTGTTCTAACTTTGACCTTAAGCTCAATAAACGATTTTAAACTATCAAACAACTAGAATTTGTATTTAAAATCAAATATGACTTAAACTATCAAACGTTTAGAATTTGTATTTAAATCATATAAAATCCACATAATAAATAACAAGGTCATTTTAGAAAAAACTTTAATCAAATTGTCGCTAATCAGCACGATCAAACAGAAACAAGCTAAAAATATATCAGCATATATCTAAAAACAGCTTCGGTAACCATGCTTTGTTAGTGGAAGACTTCCAGCAAACTGTTAGACTCCATTATAATAACATAAGCATAAAGACTACATTTAAAGCAAAAATACAACAACAAATGTGAAATTATGAAATTTAGAAAAACTGAGTAATTGACACTTAAAATCTTTTCACCTCTGTGGTGCAGTGCGCTAGTGCGCGCTTGCACGGGAATCACAAAGATTTCTGATGAAGCCTTTAGCAGGGCCGAAATTGCAATAAAATCAGCTAGTGATTTTATCCTTTTCATATTGACAAAACTTTATTGTTGTTGTTTCTTTGGAAAGATTCGTTAGAACAATTAATTGTTCTAACTTTGACCTTAAGCTCAATAAACGATTTTAAACTATCAAACAACTAGAATTTGTATTTAAAATCAAGTATGATTTAAACTATCAAATATTTAGAATTTGTATTTAAATCATATAAAATCAACAAAATTAAGAAAATTAATAAAGAAGGCCAATTTTGGATCAAGGACTAATTTTTTAAAAAATCTTATATCATATTGGGCAAACGATTTTACATTAGAATTTATTATAGTCAAATTTTTTTTATGTAATAAACGTAAATAGGAAACTTGATTGGAAAGAACCATTTTTTACTTCTTAAAATTCACGTTATTTAGCGGCGCCCATCCAGGTTGAGAATTTTCTGGAATTGAAATTATTACATGAAAAAATAAATTAAATAAAATTTTTCAATTTGTCGGACATAATACGAAAAAGATTTTACATGATCTTTAAAATATATTAGATTTTCTTATGGGTAAAAGAATGTGTCAACCGGTGAAGTGTGCGTATAATATTTACTAAATTAGTACCAAAAATCTGAGTAAATAGCATTATTAGTAATTAGTATATGAATGTGCAGATTTTGGAATTCATTCTTATGAATTGTATGGCTGCTAATCATATGACATTTCAAAGCAGTAGGCCATTTTATAGATCACCGCCATCAACTCTACCAAGGTTGCCATCAGTTCTAGTTGCTTCTTTATATATTTCAATATTCATTGGTGTTCGATAGTTTGTCGAAATGCACCAAAGAAATGAAACGAGTTTTTGCTTCGCCAGAAGCTAGTGTTCTAACTCAAAAGGTGGCCATTTTCACAACCAAATGTTCAATTACACATGACTTTGACCGAAAATCGATCAATTATTAGATTATTTAATTAATTTGACATTAATTTAACTTATTTGGCCGTGCTCCGCCATAGTTAAGTTAATTAGTTTTTATAATCTATTAAATAAGTACATGAATTAAAATTGTGAGCTTTAGATCAAGTAAGTTTTTAAGAAGGCAACAACAACAACAACAACTCTGTATAGAGTTAATCAGCTTAATCACTCAAAGACTACTGAAGAGGAAAATGTAGCGATTTCCGAAACAGACTGTCTAGTCAGCTAAGTAGCACACAACTACGCACGGTGGAATCATCTAATTGTAGCACAGCAGCTATAAAACATTCGGAGGACTCAAGTGTCATAAAAAATTATCATCAATAATCAAAACATTAGCATCTAGCTGAACATCTGACAGACACTATTGCCACCACCATCAAGATAACGTTTAAGTATTTATTGGAACTTCAAAACAAAACTGCAAACGAAATACAGCGGATCATCACAAATGTCAAAAAGGATTCTCCAGATAGAAAGTCGAAGACAGCATGCAGATGAAGATCGAGACAGCAAGCTGAGGAGTCAGATCGACCAGCCAATGAGCCACGAGTACTTCATAGAGTAGTACGAGAAAACGCGTGTATTAGTTGAATCACACATTGAGCTATTAAAAAATCAAATCATACAATTGAATGCTCAAGACACATCAGAACTCAATGCTGGTGCCAACAAAACTGGGCTCAATCATGGGGCTAGTACAACAACAGATCTTCAACTTGAGACAATCAACACGTTGCCAACGGCGGCTCTCACTAATCATTATCAAGGCTTGATTCAAAAAATTGCAGTGCATAACGGCTTTATGGCGCTTGCTTAATGCACTATCAGCCTGCAAAATTGCAGTACATGACGGCTTTACGGCGTTTGCTAAATGCACTATCAGCCACACAAGAAGAGGAGACAACTTATTTCTTCAAAATCAATGTCATCACCATAAATCAATTATGGAAGGAACTTGAAGGCCTTCAGGATGAAGTATTGGAAAAAGTGGAGGATCCAGCGTCATCAGGCTTTGACCAAACCAAATTCGATGAATTTGGAGATTTGGTTAAGCAACAGCTGGTCAAACTGTCCATTAAGGCGGATCAGCTTCAAGCTGGTAGCACAACTGCACCAACTTCAGCAAGAGGTCCAGGTGTTCAAACAGCATTACCCCTGCCAAAGGTAACAATTCCGCATTTCAACGCTGACGATCTGAACTGGCAGGAATTTTATAATCTATTTCACCAAATGATAGACAAGCAGCCATTGCCACTGGTCCAAAAAACGTGGTATCTAAAATCAAATGTGTCGGGAGAAGCTGCAAAGCCTATCAGCCTTTTTGTCATTGACTGAACTTGTCATTGACTGAAGGAAATTACAGTACAGCATGGACTCTGTTGCAGGATCGGTACAACAACAAGCGAGTTCAAGTAGTAGCTTTGGTTCAGAAATTACTAGAGCAACCTACTGGTACATCAACAGCTGTTTTGGTAAGAAATCTACACGACACAACGAGAGAATGTTTGTTGGCCGTGAACAATCTAGGATTGGAAACATCTTCCTGGGACCCACTCATTTTGCACATATTGATAAAAAAATTCGACAGACCGATGTAAATTAGGTTTGAGCAGTCACTAACAAGACTAAGAAATCTACTGAAAATTGATGAATTTTTGTCATTTTTTAAACTACAATTTTAATCAATGGAGTCGATAGGTTCAAAAGAAAATCCGTCATCTGCAAAGGCTATGACTTAAACATTCACTACAGTTGCAACCACACAGAAGAATAACAAGTCATGCAGATTATGCAACATCGGCTCTCATCCGTTGTACTTTTGCAAAAAATTTCTTCACCTATTCACACCAGAAAGTCTGAATTGGGTGCAGAAAAATATAATTTGTCAATTGCTTCAAACATAACCATTCAGCAAAAAACTGCTCGTCACGATCGTGCACTAAGTGTGACAAGAACCACAATTCACTTGTACACCTGGAAAGCAGATTCGGCGCTCCAAATCCAAACCAATCAACAATTCAGCAACAATGGCAACTGATTCCAAAAGGGCAGTTACATCTGCAGCAGCCAACATGATACCAGTACGTCAAGGTTATGTCTTACTGGCCACAGCAAGAATAAAAATAACTGCGGCCATTGAAAGATCCGGTGAGTTCAGAGCAGTATAAGACTCTTGTTCACAAATAAACATTGTCTCCGAACGACTCATCAGAAGGTTGTCTCTCATTCCAAGCAACGCCTCACTGTGAATTGAAGGCATCGGAAAGGCTAAACACAGAGCTACGCAACAGGTGAATGTCCTGCTGAAATCTTTGGACAAAAACTTTTTAACCCATTTGGAGGCATTCGTACTTCCAAACATCATTCCTGTTTAACCAAACTACAGTATTGATATATCCATGTGGCCGATTCCTACCAATATACAACTGGCAGATCCAGATTTTCATCGACAAGGAAAAATAGACATTCTGCTTGGGGCCGAGTTCTATTTTAAGTTAATAGCTGCCGGGCAAATCAAGTTTTCACCTAACTCCCCAGTCTTACTAAATACAGTTCTTGGTTGGATCGCGAGTGGGAAGATTGAAAACGTCTCTGAGTCATCAGAGACGCTGACTTGTGCTGTGGTCATGACAACAGTGTTGGTGGTCATGACAACAGTGATATAACTTCTGTACTAGAGGAGGTGGTAGAGCGGCTGTGGAATATGAATGAAGTAGATTTATTGGAAAGGATTTATCGCCGGCCAGACAGCACTACAACTAAGCTTCGAGTGGTGTTTGATGCTTCAGCCAAAACTACGTCTGGCCATTCCTTGAATGATTTAATGTACACAGGTCCAACAATCCAAAGTGAATACTACTACTACTTCCATACTACTTCATTTTCGTCTGCCACTGTTCGCTTTCACTACGGATATTGAAAAGATGTATCGAAAAATTTGAATTCATCTAGGTGATCAGCAGTACCAAATCATAATGTGGAGAAATCATCCAACGGCACCTTCAAGCTATTACCAAATAAATACCTATGGAACCCGAGAAGCACCATATCTTGCCACAAAATGTCTGCAAAGTATCGACAACTTTACACTGGGCTCTCAGATCCTTCAGAACAATTTTTATGTTGACGATGGGCTTGGTGTATCAGACATTTTGGCAACAGCTATCGAAGCGCAACAGCAGCTCAGACACATTTTGGAAAAGCATGGCTTCAATTTGCACAAATGGTGTGCAAATCATCCAAAGCTCCTACAAAACATTCCTCAAGGTGACCAGGAAGTGAACATAGACTTCAACAATGCTAACAACGATTCAATCAAAACGCTGGGATTGTTATGGCTACCAGAAATCGACTAATTTTGTTTTAAGGTACGGCTAGACTCAGTAAAGTTAGTCACAAAGCGCACGATTACCTCCGATTTAGCTACATTGTCGACCCATTAGGAATTGTTTTACCAGTGATAGTAACAGCGAAGATATTTGTTCAAGAACTTTGGCAATCAAAAATAAATTGGGATGAAATTCCGAAGTAACCTTAGTGATTTGGTTGATAAGAAGTTTTCACGACACATTTTCAAAGGAGACATTCCTAAGAAAATTCAACTTCACGTATTTGCAGATGCGTCAGAGAAGGCGTTTGGTGCTGCAGTATACATTCGTTCAGAGTTAAGGATGGAAGGATAAAAGTAAATATTCTGTGTACTAAATCACGTGTGGCTTCACTTAAAAAACAAACTCTCTCTAGACTCGAACTATGCGCAGCAGTGTTGGCTGCACAACTGGTTAACCGAGTAAGGAATGACCTCAATCTCAACGATTATCAAACATTCCTATGGACAGACTCAGAAATTGTGCTCTCATGGATCAATGCGCAGGCATCATCATTCCAAACATTCGTAGCAAATATGGTTGCAACAATTTAAAACTTAACAATGGTGGAACAATGGCGCCATGTCTCTTCAAAAAACAACCCAGCTCACTGGGTTCGAGAGGACTGCTACCAGGTTATCTAGCCAAATGCAATTATTAGTGGTATGGACCACTGTTTTTATATGGAAAAGAAACAATATGGAAAAAAAAACGGAAAGTTTTATCATTAACCAGCAAAAACATGGTACTCACTGTAACAGAAAACAATGGACTACCAGACGAAGATTTTGTGTACGAAGATCAACCACAAAAATTCTTTTCGTACACTTCAAGGAATTCTGGGATACGTGCTACGTTTCATAAGGCGCACAAGATGCAAAAGGGAATTAAGACAAACCCAAGCAGCACTAACTCCGACCGAGCTTGGTCATTCATTAATAGTCGCTGTTAAGGCAATGCAAATTTCGGATTTGAAAAATGAGATAACACATTTGGAAAAGCACAATGATTTCAAAAAGACAAGTCCCCTTAGGAGTTTATCACCATTTGTTGACGACATGGGCATCCTGCGAGCTGGTAGAAGAAGCATCAACATTACCATTCGACGCTAAGCATCATATGTTGCTGCCATACAACGATAATATAACAAAATTAATACTGGTCATGTTGCATAACGATAATATGCACTGCGGTACACAGATTTTGCTAGCAATATCCAGGCAGCGATTTTGGATCATCAAAGGGAAATTATTGGCAAGAAACGTTGTACAAGGTTATGTCCGCTGCTAGAGAGCAAAACCAAGGTTTTTTAAACAAATTATGGGCAATCTTCCGGCATCCAGAGTATCTCAAGCACGACCATTCCTAAAAACTGGAGTAGACTTTTGTGGGACTTTCTGGATCCACTACAAAAGTCGTGGTAAAAACCTCATAAAGCATATATCGCTCTATTTTGCTGCTTCGCTACAAAGGCTATTCATCTAGAGCTAGTATTTGATTTGACAACCGAAGCTTTTATAGGAGCACTCAAACACTTTACACCTCAACGTGGGCGCTGTGATACGTTTTTCTGCGATAACGCCACCAACTTCGTCGGAGTCAAGAATAAATTGCAGAGTTAAACGACGCCATATTTTTAAGTGTTTCTCAGGAAAACATTATCGAAACATACAGCAACTGTGGAATTGACTTCAAGTTCATCCCACCTCGTGCCCACACTGGAGGACTGTGGCAGATGGCCGTAAAATCGGTAAAACATTTGTTATTGAGAAGTGTGTCAACGGCGTCCCTCACCTATGATGAACTTGAAACTGTTATCATTGAGATTAAAGACGTTTTGAATTCACGACCCCTAACACCAATGACCACCGATACAAATGATCTGACTGCTCTGACACCAGGACTTTTCTTAATTGGTGAACCAGTGCGATTAGTGAATCGCACAAGTCGACGGGAGCGTACCGCAACCCAAGACCTCGTTAGCAACAAGATGGAAGCAAGTATCGTAGATAAAGCATGAATTCTGGAGGAGATGGAATTTTGAATACCTCAACCAACTGCAAGAAAAACGAAAATGAAAAAAAAATCAATCAGGAAGCGGTTGCGATAATGAACTGCTTATCAAAGAAGACAATGCTGCACCACTTAAATGGCCTCTTCCGCGTATCAAGGCAACGACGGAGAGTAGTCGATGTTAAAACTGAAGCTGGCATTTCTAGACGTCCTATTCATCATCTTGCTCCATTACTAATAGAAATCAATGCAGATCAAGTTAGAGAAGTAGAACTAGAACAAGACCCAGAACGAGAACAAGAACCAGAGGCTAACAGGCTGCCCACACACTTTAGCCTTGTGCGAAAGTTTGTGGTCCTTTCATTTGAACTTGGCACGGCTGATCTGATCTCAGCCATTAGATAAAACCACCGTCACAAATGGCGCCCGAGCAGGAACCTGACTCCGACAACGACTGTGGAAAAAAATCAAAAGTCACCCACGATGAAGGAGCAGGCCACCCGCAAGGCAACACGCAGCAACAGTCCACAACAGCAACCAACACGACCGTATCGCAGCTGGACAAAGAAGCTCAACAATTAACCCACGATTCGGTTGGCTGAGTATACGTGCTGAAAAAGGAAAGACTTGTCAGTGAGTGTCAAAAAATCAAACTGGAAACGGATGGGTGTATTGTCCAGCAGTTGCGGTGGCAACTTATAGATTTTATCCTGCGCCTATGGGGAGCAATGCTTTACATTTTAAAAGAAATACTCAAAAAAAAAATGATAGCATTTGTGCCGCTCGCTGATATGTTTTAATTGACGGTTATTTGTGTCGTTGCCTGGACCGTGGTGACCACTGACAGTAGGGTAGAAATTTGTGCTGTTGATGTCAGGTGCTTCGTTGTACTCTTGTATGATGAAGGTGACATGGTGGCCTGTGAAGGACTACAAAACAAAGCATTAAATATTAAATAATATAATTTAGTGGTGGTAGTGTAAAGTAAAATGAAATAATAATATGACAGAAACACTTCCCCGGCTATTTGCTGGCCTTCTCTAGTCTAGGTGTGTATACTTTTAAATGTTGTATATGCGCTCGTAATCTGGTCTGTTTTGGAGGGCTGACGTCTTCTAGTTCGGCAATGTTGGACGAAATCCACCTTCGGATGGTATAGGTACCCAAAAATTTTGGAGGTAGTTTTTGTTTAAAATGGTCTATGGCTGATGAGAGTGGGTGGTCCCGGCGCAGAACTAATGATCCAATGGATGGCTTCCAGACTCTTCGTCGCAGATGGTAGTAACTTTTTTTGCTTGGTGGAAACGATTATTGTTATTACTATACGGTCTGTTCTTTCGGTGGAATTTCCATGTGGTGAATATGAGGCGGTTTCTCGGTGTTCCATGTTAAAAATGGTAAGAAAATTTTGGGGAGCGAGGCCGGTTAACTGTGTTCTTTTGTCTTTGCGTACCAGAATAATAGGTGAGCTGTATGGGCTACAAGATGTCTTGCTTTGATCGGATGCAAGAAGTTCATCGATTTCTTGATTCATTATGGCTTGCAGATTTTGTTCCTGGATTGAAAATTCTCTACTGGTCAATGCGTGCAGTTGGAATATATTTGGACCCGTTGAGTTTGATGGTGTAGGCAAATCAACTCCGTCTAGAGTGATACTTATTTTCCAATGACTTAAGTCCATGCCCAGTATTATTGGTTCAGCCAGGGTAGGTATGTATGATGCGAGTAGGTGAGTTTTCTGGTTTTTTAACTCGACCTCAACCGGGAAAACATCGCTACATGTCACACTGGACTTATCGGCCAATTGTACACTTCTCATATGTTTACGTAGGTTTACGCCCTGTGTTAAAAGATGCTCTTGTAGCGTTTTATTAATATATGTCAGGGTTGTACCGGTGTCTATAAGAGCCAGAGTTTTCAACCCAGAGATGTTGACTTCGACGTAGTTGCGATTTTTACTACTAGCTGGCGATGCAGTGGCGTCAGAAGTCCTACATTTCTAAGAACTAGAAAACTCACCCTATTTTCCACAATATGAACAGAATAGTTTCCGTATCCCGCAAAATTGGCGGCACTGGTGACCATACTGTTTGCATCTCCAACAATGAGTGTTTCTGTTATAAGGAATTTCTTCACCTAGATAGAACGATGGTTGTGGATGACCGGTTTTGGCTTCGTCTCGTTTGAGCAGTTCAAACTCATCAGTCATCTTCATGAGCTCGTCTATAGAAAAAAAGGCATAGTTTCGATAGTATCGTAAGAATAGACGTAGAATTCCTTTTTATATAGTAATAAAGAATAATTCTGGGTTATTTTCATTTGTATTTTTCAAAAATATTTTAAAACATTTCATCTTCTAAATAAAAATTATTCAAAAACAAATTTGTTGTTGTTGTTGCCTTTTTTAAACTAACTTGATCTAAAAAGCTTACAATTAAATTCATGTAAAAATTTGTTTTGTTTTATGAAAAGTTTTCGTTTGTTATTTATTATGTTAATTTTCTATGATTTAAATGCAAATTTTGTTTGATAGTTTAAATCATACTTGATTTTAAACACAAAATCTAGTTGTTTGATAGTTTAAAATCGTTTATTGAGCTTTAGGTCAGATTAGAACAATAAATTGCTCTAATGAATTTTTCCAAAGAAACAACATTTTTAAATTGTTTGTGCATATGGGACTTATTGTGGTATTTTTTAATGCAAATGAGATTTTTGTGGCAATTTTAAATGCATATGGGATTTTTGATGGTATTTTTAAAACGCGTGGTATTTTTGTGGTAATTTTTAATGATCGTGGGATTTTTTTTGATATAATTTTATTTCGGTGGAAACTTTTTGTTTATCTTTACCATGGTAATTTTTGTTGAATTTTATTTATGTTACTGTGAAAAAGTAACATAAGTAACAAAAAGTTTTGTCGGAATTGTTTCAAATTTTTACTGGCAACCTTTGCTAGTGGAAAAAACTTAAAAAAAATAAAGTCAACATAATAAATATAGAGGTCATTTAGAAAAAACTTTAATCAAATGGTAGAGCTCGACTAAACGGAAACAGCTGAAAACAAAATCAGCAAAAATTCTAAAAACAACTTCAGTAAACATGCTTTGTTAGTGCAGACTTCCAGCAGGCTGTTGGACTACATATAATAACATAAGCATAGAAACTAAAGTAAAACAGAAATACAACAACAAATGTGACATTATGAAATTGAGGAAAAAATGAGAAATTGACGCTTCAAATCTCATCGCCCCGATGGTGCAGTGCGTTAGCGCGCGCTTGCACGGGTAATCACAAAGATTTCTGATGACGCTTTTAGCATAGCAGAAATTGTACAATAAAATCAAGCTAGTGATTTTTTCCTTTTTATATTGAAAAAACTTTGTTGTTGTTGTTGTTTCTTTGGAAAAATTCTTTAGAACAATTAATTGTTCTAACTTTGACCTTAAGCTCAATAAACGATTTTAAACTATCAAACAACTAGAATTTGTATTTAAAATCAAGTATGATTTAAACTAACAAACATTTAGAAGTTCTTTTTTATATTTATCAAGAATGGAATTGAAATTTATATCATATTCGCTTGATGTGTCGTTTGTTCTTGTCTATTTCCCCTCTCTTTTTCACCCGTTTGCCAAAAAATCTTAAATATGAATTTAATCTTGTATAGAAATCAAGGTAGTGCTGCTGTGTCCTTTTTTTTTGTTTAGTTTATTGTTGCAACGTAATAAAAACCATTTTAAGAGAAGGTTACGATTGTTTAACAACAAATAAAATTAATATACAACTTCAAGTTTTCTATAGTTATAGAAATAGCTTGTGCATTGACCTTGTTATTTATGATGTTGGTTTTCTGTGATTTAAATACAAATTATAATTGTTTGGTAGTTTAAATCATTCTTCAATACAAATTCTAGCTGTTTGATAGTTTAAAATCGTTTATTTAGCTTTAGGTCAGGTTAGAACAATTAATTGCTGTAACTAGTTAATCAATTAGTTAACTTATTAATCAGCTAGTGATTTTTTCCTTTTCATATTGAAAACATTGTTTTTTCTTTGGAAAAAGTTCGTTAGAGCAATTAATTGTTCTAACCTGACCGAAAGCTCAATTAACGATTTTAAAGTATTAAACAACTAGAATTTGTATTTAAAATCAAGAATGATTTAAGCTACCAAACATTTAGAATTTGTATTTTAATCAAAGAAAATCAACACTAATATACAACTGAATAAATGGTACGCTTATATGAAACACACATTGCATAGTTTGCTGACAACGAAACGATCCGCTTCAGTGCTTTTAGAAGTGCACACCGTTTTCAACCGAACCGATTGGTTATCTGGGAAACGAAATAAAATTTAAGCAACTGATGTGGATTTATATATGTATATTTTACATACATATTAATAAAAACTACAACAAGGACAAAAGCAGCACAACAAGGAACGATATGATTACGAACCAAACGAACACACCCAAAAACAACAACAACAACAACAACCATAAAAACAGCATAAGCAGCTACTGAAGCAGCTTGTGCATTTCTCATACGAATATACAATGAATTTTTTTCTTCTTAGATTTTGCTATTTTATTACATATTCGTTTTATTTTTACTAAAACTGATATTTTGGCATTTTTTTTTTGTACGATGAATATTAAAGACTGTAGGTATACCCGAAAGTGTCAAATATCACTTTGAAAAAAATTATTGAAAATGACCCCCATTCAAACCGCGCTGTAAGACGTAATTCTACGTCAAAATCACTGCGCCTAACATACAGCTTATACTCTACTCGCAGCCCAACATATATGCGGTCGGTATGATCGAGAAGTTTTAGCTGAGGGTGCTGACGAATAAGAGTTTGAATTGCTAGTATGTAATCTCGTGCTTTCTCTCGCTGCCATTGTTTTCGGTGATATATGTTCTCTTCGAGCTGCGCAAGGTACCTCTTCGGCATGAAAAATCGCTTGATTTCATCTTTGAAAGTGTCCCATGAAGAGACAGTGCTTTTTTTATTCTGTACCATTGCAGAGCTTTGCCACGGAGAATCACTGGAAGTGATGGCAAAAGTGAATTCGGGGTCAAACGGTAGCACTCGGCAAGCTCTGCGATGCGTTCTATAAAATCTAATAAATTGTCTCCTCCTTCGAAGTGTAGCTCCCATCGCTGCACTATGTTGATGACATCTGAGTTAACCCTATCGTTTAAGGGAGCAGGCCAGGGAACTGTAACTGATAATTCATCACTCGTTATGGCATCCGCTTTCTTGTCCCTTGTAACTTCCTCCTCTAACTCTCGAAATATGTTTTCCGTTGATTGTCGGCTTCGTTTCTTCAGGATAAAATCTATTAGTTGCCGCCGCTACTGCTGGACGATACACCCATCCGTTTCCAGTCCGATTTTCTGACACTCACTGACAAGTCTTACACCCAGCCAACCGAATCGGGGGTTAATTGTTGAGCTTCTTTGCCCAGCTGCGATACGGTCATGTCGGTTACTGTTGTGGACTGTTGCTGCGTGTTTCCTTGCGGCTGGCTTGCTCCTTCATCGTGGGTGGCTGGTGATTTTTTTCCACAGTCGTTGTCGGAGTCATGTCCCTGCTCGGGCGCCATTTGTGACGGTGGTTTTATCTAATGGCTGAGGTCATCTCAGCCGTGCCAGGGTCAAATGAAAGGACCACAAACTTTTAAAAATAAAAACAGCGCAGTTTTTCAATTAAATTTAACTTCTTTATTAATAACTTTGCCTTGTTATAAACTTATGATACTTATTGCAGTGCAGTACATGAGTACTGCAGTGATACTTATTGCAGTGCATAAAAATCGGTATCGGTGAACAGTAATCGGTAATCGCTGTCGGTAATCGGTTCCATACGTCAACAGGAAGGCTGAAAATAATGCTAAAAGAAATGCTCCTTTAATATGATTAAAACAGCAAAACCAAGAGAGTAATTAAAAGTGTGCCACCTCTGGTGGATGCGAACCAGAATTGGTTTGCTCCAGAGGAAAGAAGGCACGCAAAAATAATAGTGTGCCGCCTCTGGTGGATGTGAACCAAAACTGGTTTGCTGCAGAGGAAAGAAGGCACACAAAAATTAAACGTATGCCGCCTCTGGTGGATGCGAACCAGAAATGGTTTGCTCCAGAGGAAAGAAAGCACGCAAAAATTAAAAATGTGCCGCCTCTGGTGGATGCGAACCAAAACTGGTTTGCTCCAGAGGAAAGAAGGCACACAAAAATTAAACGTATGCCGCCTCTGGTGGATGCGAACCAGAAATGGTTTGCTCCAGAGGAAAGAAAGCACGCAAAAATTAAAAATGTGCCGCCTCTGGTGGATGCGAATCAGAACTGGTTTGCTCCAGAGGAAAGAAGGCACAGAAAAATAAACGTATGCCGCCTCTGGTAGATGCGAACCAGTGATTCGCTCCAGAGTTCTGCGCACAAAACCGGAGTCCAACTCCGTGAGTTTACCTAAAAAGAATGCTGACTTGGTTGGTTTTATGTCGCCATTTTATATTATGTGGAGTGAAAACCAGTTAGGAATTATATGTTTGTTACTTGTGTGTATTGCTGTAGTGTATTTGTTGTCGCTACTCTTTTGTTTTATTTTGTCATAAGTAAGTATGTGTGTTTGTTTATATTGTTTAGTGGCTTATGCAGTTGTGTGGTTGTGCGTTTTCGATTTGTTTTATGGTTTCTTGAATAGGTATGTAGCGTGTGTCTGTTTATATGGTTTAGTGACTGGTGCAGTAGTGGAGTATTTGTTGTCGCTTATATTTTGTCTTAATTAAGTAATGTGTGTCGGTATGTTCAATAGCTGCAATATGCTATTTAATGCTACTTATATAATATAAGAGTAAATTATAAATTAATAAATGTTTAATTAAATTTATATAGATATACAGCCCTATTCTGGCAAATTAACAAATTGTTAACCAGTATTTTGAATATTTCTATGTGTTTGTTGTAATTTTTTTATTTCAAAACAAAATTTGAAGCTCAAAAATAAAAAAATTTGAACAAAATTGTCAACTGCTTTTCAATTATTGACAATTTCATTAACAAATTTTGTTTTTTGGGCTTTAAATTTTGTATTGAAAACAACAAATACATAGAAATATTCAAAATACTGGTTAACAATTTGTTAATTTGCCAGAATAGGGCCGATAGTCTATATAAATAAAAATCAAATGTCGTTCGTTGGTAATTGCATCAGTTGAGAACGGCTGAACCGATTAGGATAATTTTTTTTTTAAATGTTCGTAATAGTCCAACTTAGGTTTTTACGGAAAGAAAAATTGACCACGCCCACTTTGCGCCCACTTTTTTTGATTTATCTAAAATCGGAAAACGGCTGGACCGATTTGGATAATTTTTTTTTAATGTTCATAGTAATCCAATTTAAGTTTTGTCGGAAAGAAAAATTGACCACGCCCACTTTTGCGCCCACTTTTTTCAATTTATCTAAAATCGGAAAACGGCTGGACCGATTTGGATAATTTTTTTTTTCAAATGATCGTAGTAATCCAATTTAAGTGTTTACTGAAAGAAAAATTGACCACGCCCACTTTTGCGCCCACTGTTTTGATATCTATATATATAAAATTAAGTGGCAAAACTTCCTGTTCGCATACTCCTCCTAGACGGCTTGCCCGATTTCAATGAAATTTTTAGGGGTGATTGGGGTCTGTGTGGAGGGTGCACATAAGAAATTGCATGTGTGTATCTTTGCAGGTTTTGTACCACACCCCCTTTTGTCGCCCACAAATCAATAAAAATGCTGTATTTAAGACGGTTTTGGTCGTATGAAATTAAAATTTGGGAAATAAGTTCGTATGATAACTATAATTAACTTTGAAAAAATGGGCGTGGTCACAATTCATCTACGCCTACTTTAAAGAAAATATCAAAATACTTCGAAACCATTGGTCCGATTGAGCTCAAATTTTGTAAGTACGCTTTGCTTTGAGTACGAGACGGTTTAAGGGGCAATGCCACACCCCCTTTTACCTCCCACATATTAATAAAAAATTGTTGTTATCGAATAGCTTTAGTTAGAGTTATGGGTCGCACAGCTTAGAAATTCGGTATTCGACCACAATTTAGACGTACCGTTTCTGTGATGAAATTTTATGGGAGTGGACAAGGGGGAGGGGCACCTCCGATACAACCCAAATTTGTGATATCGAATAGCTTTGAAGTTATAGGAATTCATCTTTGGAATTCAGTTTTTGACCTCAATTTACACATGCAGTTTCAATGGTTTTATTTTATGGGCGTTGGACAGGGAGGCGTGACATCTCCCTTACAACCCAAATTTGCGATATCGTATTGCTTTGAAGTTATAGGTTGACAGCGTAAGAATTCGGTATTCGACCTAAATTTATACATGCATTTTCAATACTTACATTTTGTCGTCGTAGGGCAAAGGGGAGTGGCACTTCCCATACAACCCAACTTTGTGCTATCAAATAGTTTTAGAGTTATAAGTCGTACAACGCCGAAATTCAGTATTCGACCTCAATATACACATGCAATTTCATTGATTCAATCTATGTTCATTGGTAAGAGGGGCGTGGCACCTCCCATTTAACGTAAATTTGCGATATTGAATATCAGCGTCAGAATTCAGTATTCGGCCCCAATTTATACATGCAGTTTCATTAATTACATTTTATGGGCGTACGACAAGGGGGCGTGAAACCTCCTATTTAACCCAAATTAGAGATATCAAATAGCATTGGGGTTATAGGTCTCACAGCTTTGGAATTCAGTATTGGACCTCAATGTACACATGCAGTTTCATTGATTACATTTTATGAGCGTTGATCAAGGGGGAGTGGCACCTCCCATACAACGAAAATTTGTGATATCGAATAGCTTTGTAGTTCAAGGTCGCACAGCGTCGGAACTCAGTATTCGACCAAAATTTACGCTTGCAGATTTACTGATAAAATTTTTTAGAGTTTGTCGGGGGGGCGTGACACCTCCAATTTAACCCAAATTTGCGATATTGAATAGATTTGGAGTTATAGGTAACTCAGCCTCAAAATTCAGTATTCGACCTCAATGTACTCATGCAGTTTCATTGCTAACATTTTATGATCGTAGGGAAAAGGAGAGTGGCACCTCCCGTACAATCAAAATTTGTGCTATCGAATAGTTTTGGAGTTATATGTCGCACAGTTTTGGAATTCGGTATTCGACCTCCATGTAGACATCCAGTTTAATTGATTACATTCTATTAGCGGTGATGAAGAGAGAGTGGCACTTCCTATACAACCCAAATTTGTTATATCGAATAGCTTTGTGGATATAGGTCGCACATTCTCAGAATTCAGTATTTGACCTCAATTTAGACATGCTGTTTAACTGATAACAGTTTATGGGCGTTTGAATAGGGAGAGTGGCAGCAACGCGCCGGGTTTCAGCTAGTTATAATATAAAAAGTATTTATATAAGTTTACAGAGGTATAATAATAAATTTTATTGGTTTTTTGGTATTTGTAACGTTACAAAGTTACACTTGCTATTATCATTAATGATCCTGCCAATGATAATGGGTTCCCCAGTTCAAATCAAGGGTTTTGACTACCACCACCCAGTTCAAGAGGTGCCACGCTTCCTTTTACAATGCAAAACCCTCTTTTGTATGTGTTTAATAACTTCCTAAAGTTTCATTAAAATCGGTGAAGACATAAAAGCTAAATTACCAACTTTTTGTCTTCTACGGTGAAAACCGTCCGATAATTAAAGTGGGCGCAGATAAAGTGCGACCACACCCATTTTTTGGAAAGTTGTCTAGAGTAAAAATATGAACTAAATTACTAAATTACCAAATTTTAGTATTTCGCCCACGTCAATTTTTTTGTACGGTTGCCGACAGTAACCATCTATACAAAATGATTACATTTTAGTTTTTACGAACAAAACCGGCTGAACCCTTTTTATTGTTTTGTGGGCCTTCTTGTCCAATCGAAACCAAACATCACAGGAACACTTTCAAAATGTGGCTTCAGTTTCCCTGAAAATTTCATAAAGATCGGTTCAGCGGGTTTTGAGACTATATAAATAAAAAATCAATTAAATTTAGTCGAAGTATCATTAAATTCTCCCCCCAACGATCTCTGATTATTATTTATTGATTAATATTTATTTAAATTTAAAAATTTTGGGTGGTCATTAGAAGTCAAAATTCCTATTTTTCACGAAAAATTCCGGCATTTCGTAAGTGGAAAGCCCCTTAATAAAAAAAAAATCTGAAACTTTCTGTTAGAGAAAAAAGTTTTATATGTAGAAAGTGTTTACCAAGTTTGAAATAAATAAGTAATGTAGTTTTAAATGGCTGTGAACACGATCTTTTAATAAAATGGTTTTGAGAAAAACGCGTTTAAAATTATCGCTGTCGGAGCTATACTTTAGAGGAGAGGGGACTAATTAGTAAGCAGTTTTGCTCTGATTGATTTTAAACTTTCTTCAGACTATATTCTTCAGATGTTTAGCTATAAGAAAAGACGAAAATAAATCGATTTTTCAGAAGTGCAAACCCTTATGAGGTTAAAGAACTTTGGAACAAAAAAAAAAATTTGTATGAAATATATTTATGAATAGAGGAGATATTTGCGTCGAAATACGGAACTTTGATTTTCATGTCGATTTTTTCTCATTATTAGGTATTGATATTTTATGGAAAAGTCGTTGCATTAAAAATTTTTCCAATTTTCAAGATATGTGAATGTTTTTGGTGGCAAAATAATAGAAATTTTCTAAAATTAAATTGGCCAATATTTTTAACAGTAAAACGTATTTAAATAATTAAATTTACGTTAGTTAAAAAAAGCGTAAGAGGCGAGGTCAAAACAAAGTATGTAAAATAAAATCTATGATGCATAAAATATGTGTACGAAGTTTGAGGGAAATCTGTCGAGCCGTTTAGATTTCCATTAAGTTCATATTTCTACCACATTGCCCTCTGCCGTTTAGGATAGATCAAAATAGATAGAGCTTAAAGATTTATTAAATCTGGAAACCCCTAAATACAAATTTTCGTTGTAATCATAGGAGCGGTTTAGGAATTTTTTATGTTTTGTAAAAGATTTTTACTGCATTTTTATTGATTTGTGGGTGGTGAAAAGGGTTGTGGCAATTTTTTTTTCTTCAATAATAAATCAACTGCCAAATTTACAGATTAATTAAGTTTATATCTGGTGCACTTTGCTTCACTCCACGCTCATCCCATAAAAAAGGGTTGTAAACATAGTGCGTTAGCTTATTTTTAGTACAGCTGCCGAAAGTAACCATATGAACTGAATTCATGGGCGTCTGCAGGGGTTAAAGGGGGTGCTTGACCCCCCTTAGGCGGTGAAATTTTTTTATATATCTTCATACTAAATCAAAAATGCTGTAATTTTAAGTTTAAAAATTTTAAGAGAGAAGCAAAAAGCTTTCTAAATTGTAAGTTGCGCTTAAAATTAGGGCTTTATGAACTTTGTGAATAAAAACGTAATTTCAAGTTGTAGAAGTGTAAAATTTTACGAAATATGAATTTTGGTAAGGTGTATCATAATTAGACAAAAAGTCGATTTTAAATTTTTTTTGAACAAACCTACGGCTTTTTTATTCCATATGAAGATATGTTTATTGTGTATTTTATATATTTAAAAAAAAATACAAAAATACATTTTGATGGGGTCATTTTCACGAATTTTTTCAAAGTGATATTTGACACTTTGGGGTATACCTACAGCCTTTAATATTCATCGTACAAAGAAAAAAAAATGCCATAATATCAGTTTTAGTGGGAATAAAACGAATATCTAATAAAATAGCAAAATCTAAGAAGATGAAAAATTCATATATTCGTATGAGGAATGCACAAGCTGCTTCAGTGGCTGCTTATGTTGTTTTTATGGTTGTTGTTGTTGTTGTTGTTGTTGTTGTTGTTGTGTGTGTTCGTTTGGTTCATAATCATGTCGTTCCTTGTTGTGCTGCTTTTGTTCTTGTTGTTGTTGTTTTTGTTAATATGTATGTAAAATATACATATATAAATCCACATCAGCTGCTAAATTTTATTTCTTTTCCCAGATAAACGATCGGTTCAGTTGAAAACTGTGTGCACTTCTCAAAGCACTGAAGCGGACCGTTTCGTTGTCAGCAAACAATGTATTGTGTGTTTCACATAAGCGTACCATTTATTAAGTTGTATATTAATGTTGATTTTATATGATTTAAATACAAATTCTAAATGTTTGATAGTTTAAATCATACTTGATTTTAAAAACAAATTCTAGTTGTTTGATACTTTAAAATCTTTTATTGAGCTTAAGGTCAGGTTAGAACAATAAATTGCTCTAACGAATTTTTTCCAAAGAAACAACAACAAAATTTTCAATATGAAAAGGAAAACATCACTAGCTGGGTAATTAGTTAGCTTATTGATTAACTAGTTAGAGCAATCAATTGTTCTAACCTGACCTAAAGCTCAATAAACGATTTTAAACTATCAAACAATTAGAATTTGTATTTAAATCATAGAAAATAAACATAATAAATAACAGGTTATATAGAAAACTTGAAGTTGTATATTAATTTTATTTGTTGTTAAACAATTGTAACCTTTTCTTAAAATGGTTTTTATAAAGTTGCAACAATAAACTAAACAATAAACGGCAACTCAACTGCACTACCTTGATTTCAATACAAGATTCAATGCATATTTCAGAGTTTTTTGGCGAACAGGTGAAAAAGAGATTGAAAAAAAGACAAGAACAAACGACGCATCAAGCGAATATGACATCAATTTCAATTCGATTCTTGATAAATATAAAAAAGGACTTTACAAATATATAGATAACGGTTTAAAGGCACAAACACATGGCGTTTTCATATTAGCAAATCAGACGCTGCCGTTTTAAGTATCGTTTACCTGAAACAGTGACATTCATGGTTTGTTGGGTTGTAATAAAATAGAGAATACAGATGCATGTAGCTAGAGAGTATGTGGTTACAAAAAAATGTACTACTACTAGCCAAGGTTGCCAGTTAAAATTTAAAACAATTCCGACAAAAAGTTCCCTTTTTGACAGTAACATAAATTAAATACAACAAAAATTACCATGGTAAAGATAAAAAAAAATAGTTTAATAATACCGCAATAAAACAGTATAAAAAAAATCCCACGATCATTAAAAACAGTTAGCTGAATTTTTTTTTAGATGTTCTTAATTTTTACTCGACATGAACAGCTGAATTTGACAACTAGCTCGCTTTTCTCTACTTTTTACTTCATTCCTCTCCGAGTTGACCCTACTTGGTTATTTTGCCATGAGTGTAGCCAGATACGTGTAGCTACAGAGGCAGTATGTATGTACACTATGCAGGTTAGCGCATGCGTTACTAAGCATTTAAAAAATTAATTTATTTTTTAAATACCATAATAAATTCGTATTATTTATATTATGCATTATATTTTTTCCATATTAAGAATTTATTTTGTTAATTTTAAGTTTAAATTACATTTAAAATATACATATATGTGTATGCTCTTTATAACAGGAAAAATAAATAATTCAAATTTACCCATATTTATTTCCATTAATTAAACATAACTTGGAATTTCATTTAGATTTAACTAACAAAACAAATGAACAAGAACAACAAATTCATCACCAAAAATATCAAACGAAACCTTTTTATAAAACAAAACAAATTTTTACTTACTTACTTAGTTGGCGCTACAACCGTATGTCGGTCTTGGCCTCATCTAAGAATTTGCGCCAGCCATTTCTGTCTTTCGCTTGCTGGCGCCAGTTGGAAATTCCAAGCTTCGTCAGGTTGTCCTCTACTTGGTCTTTCCAACGAAGATGCGGTCGTCCTCGTCTGCGTTGACCGCCGCTGGGTACCGAATCGAATGTTTTCTTCACTGGAGCATTGTCTTTCATGCGCTGAACATGACCAAGCCAGCGAAGCCGCTCGATTTTAATGCGCTTGACTATGTCGATGTCAGCGTACAGCTCATACAGTTCATTATTCCACCGTATTCGGTACTCGCCATTGACGCAGATTGGTCCGTAGATCTTACGAAGAATCTTTCTCTCGAATGCTCCTAAAGTCTTTTCATCTAAACTGCTCAGCGTCCAGGTTTGTGATGCGTAAAGTAGGACGGGCATGATGAGCGATTTATAGAGCGTGATTTTCGTTCGTCGAGAGAGGGCTCTGCTTCTCAATTGCCTACTGAGCCCAAAGTAACACCTGTTGGCAAGAGTTATTCTTCGTTTGATCTCAATGCTGATGTCGTTGGTTGAATTAATGCTGGATCCCAGATAAACGAAGTTCTTCACAACCTCGAAGGAGGTATTGTCAACGGTAACGTGGGTTCCAAGACGCTGGGACTGTTTGTTTGTTGACACTAAGTATTTCGTCTTATCTGCATTCACTGACAGACCCATTCGACTTGACTCTCTTTCTAATCTGGAAAATGCTGCACTGACCTCGCGCGTATTATGGCCAATGATATCTATGTCATCAGCATACGCAAGCAGCATAACACTCTTGTAGAATATTGTGCCACTACGTCTCAGATCAGCAGCTCGGATGATCTTTTCCATCATTAGGTTAAAAAAGTCGCACGATAAGGAATCACCTTGTCTGAAACCTCGTTTGGTAATAAATGGTGGGGAGAGGTCCTTCCCGATTTTAACTGCGCTGCTGGTGTTGCTCAGTGTCATCCTGCAAAGTCGTATTAGTTTTGCAGGAATACCAAATTCAGACATGGTGGAGTACAGGTGCTTCCTTATTGGGCTGTCGAAGGCGGCTTTGTAGTCGACAAAAAGATGGTGGGTGTCGACTTGTTTTTCTTGAGTCTTCTCCAATATTTGTCGTAGCGTGAAAATCTGGTCGATGGTGGACTTTCCAGGTCTGAAGCCACACTGATAAGGTCCGATCAGTTCGTTTACAATGGGCTTCAATCTTTCACATAAAACGCTCGACAGGACCTTATATGCGATATTAAGAAGGCTTATCCCACGGTAATTGGCACAG
Organism: Dichetophora obliterata; assembly: GCA_963920525.1. Lineage (NCBI taxonomy): Eukaryota > Metazoa > Arthropoda > Insecta > Diptera > Sciomyzidae > Dichetophora > Dichetophora obliterata. The sequence goes on along the minus strand of OY986436.1, from coordinate 143,870,467 downwards.
ATAGTGGGATCGCTTTTCTTGTGGATTGGGCAGAGCACACTGAGATTCCAATCGTTCGGAATGCATTCTTCCGACCATATTCTGCATAGAAGCTCATGAATGCATTTAAGTAGAGCTTCGCCTCCGTTCTTAAACAGCTCAGCAGGTAAGCCATCAGCTCCCGCGGCTTTGTTATTTTTAAGCCGAGCTATAGCTGTCAGAACTTTATCATAGTCGGGCAGCGGAACCTCGACGCTGTCATCCGCAATTGGGGTTTCCGGAATATCATCTCTATTGGCGGGATTGTTGTCAGCGTCGCCATTTAGAAGCTTAGAGAAGTGTTCCCTCCATAACGTCAGTGTACTCTGGACATCTGTCACTAGATTCCCGTTTTCATCCTTGCAGGAAGAGGCCCCGGTTTTAAAACCATCGGCAAGGCGTCTTATTTTTTCGAAAAATTTTCGGGCCTCATTCCTGTCACCATACATCTCAATCTTCTCCTGCTCGCGCTTTTCTGCCTCTCTTTTTTTCCGCCTGAAAATATGTCTCTCTTCCCTCCTCTTTTCTTTGTATCGCTCCTTAGCAGCGCGCGTTACAACCGACTGCAGGGTGGCTTTGTAGGCGGCGTCTTTCTCTGCAGTGGCGTCGCGACACTCCTGGTCGTACCACTGGTTTCGGTGAGGGCGTTGGTAGCCAATCACCTCTTCAGCAGCCGCACGCATGGAGTTGGAAATGTGTGTCCACTGCGCGCATATATCATCGATTGGAGGAGTGCTTTGAAGCAGGAGTGAGAGTCGAGTGGCGAAAGCATCGGCTGTCTGTTTCGATTGCAGCTTGTTGACGTCTAGCTTTCTCTGTGTAGGGTTGCGTGTATTCTTAGCTGCGCACAGACGTGTACGGATCTTGGCTGCAACAAGATAGTGATCCGAGTCAATGTTTGCACCACGGATCGTGCGTACATCCAATACACTGGAAGAGTGCCTTCCGTCGATCAAAACGTGATCAATTTGATTTTTTGTTCTTTGATCAGGGGACATCCAGGTGGCTTTATGAATATTGAAATGCTTGAATCTAGTGCTACTTACGACCATGTTTCGTGCTGCGGCGAAGTCAATCAGCCTCATTCCGTTATCGGAGGTGTTGTCGTGGAGGCTGAACTTTCCGACCGTTGGACCAAAAATATTTTCCTTGCCCACCTTAGCGTTGAAGTCACCAAGCACGATTTTTACGTCGTGGCGGGGGCAGCGCTCGTAAGCATTTTCAAGGCGCTCGTAGAAAATTTCCTTGATCTCATCGTCCTTGTCTTCTGTCGGAGCGTGCGCACATATTAGGCTTATATTGAAAAACCTAACCTTGATGCGGATTATGGCAAGTCGTTCGTTCACAGGTGTGAATCGCAGGACGTGGGGCCGTAGTCTCTTGCCAACTACAAATCCGCATCCAAACTCGTGCTTCTCTGCATGGCCGCTGTAGTAGATATCACAGGGTGCATGCCGAATGCAACCCTGTCCCTTCCATCGCATTTCTTGGATAGCAGTGATATCAGCTTTGTATCTTTCCAAGACATCAGTCAGTTGGATAGAGGCACCTTCCCAATTAAGGGTTCGGACATTCCAGGTGCATATCCGTAAATCATTATCAGTTTTTCGTTTGCGGTAGTCGTCATCAGATTTGGGGATCAGTTTTCTTCTATTCTTTTGTGTTTTCATTGAAATGGGTTTTTACGGGTGGGCTTCAAACCCGACGCACAACCTATTTTAAGCCTAGGGAGGCCCGCCGCTCAGATTAGCCGCCAAACTAACGGTTGTCAGTTTTGACGTTGCCCAGGAAACACCACGTGGAGGTTTGAGTCGACTTGAGGCGATTTCACAAAGATTATGCTGGCCTCGCTAGGTTGAGACAGTCAGACATGTTACATTGATCCATCGCCCCCAGTTTCCCTAAAACAAATTTTTACATGAATTTAATTGTGAGCTTTTTAGATCAGGTAAGTTTGAAGAAGGACAACAACAATAAGTTTGTTTTTGAAAAATTTTTATTTAGAAAATGAAACGCATTAAAATAGTTTTGAAAAATAAAAATAAAAAAAAACAGAATTTTGCTCTATTACTGAGTAACAAAGAATTCTACGTCTATACTTACAATACTATCGAAACTGTGTCTTTTTTTAGGTTAATTTATAAATAAAGCTGAGCCAAACCATTAATTTTTTAATAGTATGTTGTACCCGTTGCTGTAAGGCCGTGTTCATATTACGCGTTTTTGCCACGATTGCGACACCGCTCCCACGTTTTTTTTTCGCAGAAGCGGCTGAAAATTACTGATTTTTGTACGTATTTCAATATATTTATTTATTTCATATTCAGTATTTTTCAGCCGCGCATAATACGTATTCTTATATTAAAAAATTTTTCCTACGAATTTTATTCGTAATTTTCAGCCACGAATAGAATTCGTAGAATGGACGTAGTTTGGTACACATTTCGAATATTTTATTCGTATTCACACAAAAAAAATGTATATTGTACGAATACATTTACGACTGATCATAACACCTAGTTTCGAAAAAAAACCTTCTGATCAGCTAGGGTTTGAACCACGGTTCTTACGCTTATGGGCCACGTACTCTTCCAGTAGGCTACGGCCACCTTGCAATCCTTTTTCCTTATACTCGGTTATTGTTCGACAAACCAGTCTGAACGATTTCAGTTGTAAATTTTTTAAACTCAACTAGAACTTCGTACCTTCTGCGAATAATGAGTACGGTCAACCTACGAATGAATTTTTTAGTAAATACTACGAATATAATGAAAGAAATTACGAAGTTATTCCTACGAGAAATTGACGAATGTTATTAGTCGAAAAACATTCTTCGTGGCAACAGATAGCAAGGGGCATTTAATTCAATAACGGATATAAACTTTGACGATATGCAAATTTATGTTTGGAAGTAAACAAGTAGAAGACAAAGAAAATACATTTTATAAAAAAATTATGTTTTCCCAAAAGTCGGCTCGTTTTTCTATCATTAATATGATTAAATTTGGATTTTTTTATTTTTCCTAAACTTTATAAAATGACAAACAATCCTGCAGCATTTAAATTTAAGAAAGTTGCAGCGATCTAGGCGAGAGCAAAGCTTCTAATTCAAAAGCGAAAGAAAAAAATTAAGAAATTTAATAGAGAAGGCCAATTTTGGATCAAGGACTAATTTTTGAAAAAATCTTATATCATATTGGGCAAACGATTTTACATTAGAATTTATTATAATCAAAATCTTTTTATGTAATAAACATAAGTAGGTAACTTAATTTGAAAGATCCATTTTTTACTTCTTAAAATTCACGTTATTTAGCGGCGCCCATCCAGGTTGGAAATTTTCTGGACTTTTTTTCAGTCACGTGCTTATATTAAACCAGGATTCATAATCAAGCCTTGCAGGGAGGTTCTGGAAGATGTTAAGAAAATGTATAAAACCCATCCTCTTTATTTATTTATTCACACGTTTGGAATTAAAAAAATTACGGATAACCGGTATGTTTCCGTACTCAATTGTAGGAACTTGCAAGCTGGTAGAACTGATTCATGTTGAAAAAAGATCTCCCGTAGCATGCGGGGAACATTTCGAGAATAGCAACAACTCAAATTTTAAAGTTGTTCGAATGATATGGATTTTGACCTGCTATGAAATTGGTTAAGGAGTTAAAGGCTTCCAAAGTAAAAAAATTGCCTAAAAATTTAGATTGTTTTTTCAGTTTTACAACAAAAAAAAAAATATTACATGAAAAAATAAATTAAATAATATTTTTAAATATTTCGGTCAATATTCGAGTGTTGGGTTTAAGTCCTTTAAGCTTTATAGTTATGTATCCTCAACTCAAAAATACCCTCAACTAAGTATCTGGCAATGCTGCCGGTATGACTTTCATGTAAATAATAATACTTTATTTTAAATTTAATTTTCTTTTATAACAATTTGTTACAATTTTTCTTAGTCTAAGACACACCCATTTTCCAGTCACATTTCCAACATATTTAGTTTGACCAATCATTAATTCATGTAAACAGGCCCGCCGAGAGGGGGGAACGGGGTGTTTCCCCCGGGCCCAGAGTTTTGAGGGGGCCTGGATTGGCGGGTAAGTAAAGCAACAAAAAGCTGATTTTTGATTATTAAAAAATGTTTTTTGAAAAATTGTTTGACCAAAATAGCCTACTTAGATGACTACATACTGAAAAGCTTGATTGGTTGTTAAAGAAGAGAGTTTTAAGGGGTGGTGGACTAGTAAAGTAACAAAACGCTGATTTTTGATTACAAAAAACCTTTATTTGTTTAAAAAATTGCTTGACCAAAATAGCCCACATAGATGAAAACATACTGAAAAGCTGATTGGTTGTTAAAGAAGAAAGTTTTAACCCTAACACTGGTACTATTTACATATGTAAATATTTCACTTTTTAAATGGCTACAAATTTGATGTTTTTGGCACGATTTGAATATAATTTACATTCAGTGGCTAATTTTGTTTACTTAAACAAATTAAAAAATTAGCCACTGAATGTAAATTATATACAAATCGTGCCAAAAACATCAAATTTGTTGCCATTTAAAAAGTGAAATATTTACATATGTAAATAGTACCAGTGTTAGGGTTAAGGGGACCCAGATTGGACTTAGTAACGAAACAAAAAGCTGATTTTTGATTATTACACAATATTTTTTAAAAAAATTGTTTGACCAAAATAGCCTACATAGATGACTACATAATAAAAAGCTGATTTGTTGTTGAAAAAGAGAAGTGTTTTTGTTTTTTATTCTTCATGTTTCTAACTTTCCTTTGTATGTATCATAACGAAAATTTCTTAGAAACATTATTAAAACAAAGCAAACAAAAAAAAAAGAGTTTAATTCATATAATAAAGACAGCTTTCTATCTAGATATAATCGTTGGTATGAAAGAATAAATGTTAGTCACACATTTTTATTAGAGAGATATAATTATCTAATTTTTTCACATGTATTATTTTTGAGACTTGGCTATTTTATAAAAATATATAAACAAGATTTTGGAATAAATATATTCCAAATGCCGAGACATCTTGATATTTGGATGACAAAAGCAGTTTAACAATTTATGCAAATCAAATGGTAGAAATTTTGCAAAGGAGGTTAGGGAAATTATTTATGGAAGTAAGAAATGCAATTTTTACTTGTTTTTATTTTTACCACAAAATCAAGATTTAGTTAGGTTTTTAAAAAAGTTCAATAGTTTTGACCTTTTTTGAAAAATATATAAAAAATATATATCGTCGTTGAATTGCTAAATTTTTCTGAAGGTTTTACTTCTACCGTGCGAGTTGGCAACATATATACTTTTCTATTTATTTTTGTTTAATCTTGAACACCTTCCTTTGCTCGAATTTCAAAATTGCATGCTTCATTTCATTTTAGAAATATGTTTTCCTTTCTTATTGGGGCACAACGTTAAAAGTAATGAAAACATTCATAAGAACTTAATACACTTAAGGCTCAAAGCTGATCTCAGTGGAATATTTGATAAATAAAATGCTTATATTTTTTATGTGAAAGTTTGAAAAGTTATCCATTATATAAAATATAAAGTTTATTTTAAACTAATATAAAATATTAGCTTTCAGAAATTATTCATATCAAATAGATAATATTTTAAAAAAAATTTACTATCCACTTCGTAGTTTTTACAAATAAAAATTATTCAAAATATTCTATTGCGATATGTTATGGAGATCATGAAAATGTGTCTGTTAAGTTATCCTTATTCAATTTAACATTGAAAACGTATGAGTACATTTTACCATGTATGGATAAATTTTATACGTAGAACTTTTATTCTAGTATCTGCAAGTTTGACACACTGTATATTGCGTTCATGGTTAACTTTAAAACGACTCATCCAATAAAATACCGTTGCATCAGTTGAGTTATTTTTAAATAGAGTTGCCATGTTTTTATTTAAAACATTCCTCTTTAACTTACGAATACATTAAGGATTTCACTGATAGATAAACTACATAATTTTTTTTTTTTTTATTAATTATTTATTATAAAGTAAATTTACAATAAGTAAAAGAAAAGCACTAGCAGCTATGGCTATCGGCATTAAACTATATAATTATTATACAAAAATATATTAGATACAAAAATAATATATCCTTGCTAACTTACTTAAAAAATTTGCAAATCTACTGCTCATGCAACAATTTTTTATTAAGTAGCAAACTCTTCAAAAAATTAATTTCAAAATGTCTACCTTATTTCTTGTCATTCTTACCTATCTCATCAAAAATAAACGTTTTTGTTTTTGGCTAAAAACACAAGTCTTGCATGTTTCATTATTGTTGTCAGCTTTAAGTTTCATCAAGACCTTAATTTCTGCTGGGTATGTAATATTGCGAGTGAATATTACAATATGCAAGAAAAAACAGATCCCAGAAATCGAAAATGTTCGGAAAAGGACTGCAGTTAATTGTAATTTTAAGTGGCTTAAAAAATTGAGTTATTCGACTAGAAAATCTAGTAAAAGTTTACTATTCGTGCTGTGCTGACAAGAATATTTGTCGAAAAAATAAGTTCAATACAAAACCAACTTCTGTTTATTTAGAGGTAAGTTTTTTCTTTATTTATACGACAAAAATATTGGCATTAGTTTAATTTCGAAATAATAAAAGCTACGTTTTTTTTTTAAACGTTTAAGATGTCTAGTTCATAGTATTCTGTATGGTATACAATTTTTAGAAAATTCCTTAAATATTTCTGATCGTAAAAATTTTACTTAGTTTGAAAGTAATGAAGATATTTATGTATATAACCATTGAAATTTGTTAATGATAAAAATTAACCTTCAAATGAAGTAGTGTCAATTTGACACTATTTGTAAAAATAACTATTTAATGGTTAAATTCTCTATAGCGTAGAAACCAAATGTACATTTTTTTGAAAAATAAAATTCCAATAGATAAATCCATTTGTTTTAGTGACAAGTTTTTATATAATTACCCAAATTTACATTTTTTTCATTTTTTTAAAAATTTCTTAAATTTTGTTGACAAATAGGTGTAGCATATTAAAGTGTTTGATTTTTTTGGTAATTTCATAACTGTAGAAGAGCAGTTACTTAAAATCCGCAATACGAGTATATTTACATAGTTCAAATTATATATATAAAATACATATTATATTTTATTAAAAAAAAGTTTCTTTGTACATATAACAGAAATTTCTGGTTATAAGCATACCAAATATCTTCTACGTTACAAAAAATTTAAATCGTTTGAAGGTAAAATTATTCTATCATCAACTAATTTTAAAAATTTTATAAAAGTTACAGAAAATTTTTATTTCATCTTCATCGACAATCTCACCAAAAATATAACATTTTATATTTGTGGTCTTTTTCATTTGAACGTCATAAAAAAAACTTTGTTTCGAATTTTGTTTTGGAAAAACTATTGACTTTAATTAAAAATTTCTGTACTTCCTATTCCTCCTTTTTTTACCCTGCAACAAACGTTGTAAAAACCGAGTATTTAACTATCACTGTTAGGACGTCAAAAAGACACAAAAATGCCGAAACACGTTAACTTATTTTTTGGTCATAGCATTTAGTGGCATACTCAGTTTTTTCCAATCAGATCAAAATGTCGAGAGATTTACAATTGAAATGTACTCACTTTTAGACCAATTTTTAGCTTCATTTTCCTTATTTTAGGAGACCAAAAATTTTGACCACCTCTGATTTTGCTTAAACTTTCAGAATTTATTCTACTCATGATATAAAAACATACGGCCGTATTCATTACATTTGTTATGCACTCGTTAAAAACTGTTTTAGTTAGAACACAAACTATCCCTTAAAATGCTGTTTATGCATAAACGTATTTTAAGAGCATTTTAAGCAATATGGGAATTTTTTAAAAACAGTAAGCAACACTTCATCAGCTGACAGCTTAACGAAAGAACTTGACGAAAAACAGACTTTTTGTCGCCAAAAAGTGCCCTGTTACGGTGGCGGTCATAGGCTCATCATGGTCATGCATTGTTGTTGTTTCAATGTATATTAACAATTTGAGAGCGAGAGCAAAAGAGTAAATTTTCACCACCACGGTCACCAAATGATTTGACAAAAATATGAAATCATGGGATCAAACCAGTGTTGCGTTGTGAACTTATTCACAATAATTGTGTTTATGCACGAAAATAGTACACTTTTAGTATAAAATGTATGAAAGCAGTAATGAAACTTGCTTAATAGCAACACGTCGGTTTTAAAAATACTAAAAGTAGCAAAAAGTGTACTGGTGCTTAGGCATCATATGACCACCAGCATAGCATACTTTCGTCACACAGCTCATCAAACGAAAAAAGAGAGTAAAAGTGTCATGACCAGGGATCATATGACGACCACCGTAACAACACCCATAGCTGATTTTGACAAGTTATGTTAGGCATTAAAAAAGCAAAAAAAGTGAAGTGAAAAGTAAACAAATATATAAAAGCAATGGACATGTTCAATATTTTGATTATCTGCACTTTAGTGGAAGAAGAGGATCCTTTTCCAAAGCGCGGAGAAATGTATAGAGCAAGGATCAACCCCGTTGAACAAAACAACGACGAGGAACGAGTAGGAACGATGTTCAGAATGATTTTAACGATCGTTAAAATACTGTTAGAACGTTGATGATAATATACGTTTATGCATAACAAAATGTTTTTCACTGTATAACTATCGCTAAAACAGGTTTATGAATACGGGGGATAGATTTCAGTTAAAAATTTTAAGATTTTTTAAAGTTTTTACATTCAACATTCAAATTTGGTCAAAGCGAAAATTAGCTTTCGAAAAATCATAGATTAAACAAAGCTAACTCGATTTTCACGTTGAAGATATTTTTGAAAAGAAAATTAAAAGGAATTGTTGAGATACTATAAAATTTCTGCTAAATTAAGGTCAGATGTAAAAAATCTGAACATCTCGAGATTTTGACCTGATTTGGAAAAACTGAGTATGCCACTAAATTCTACGGTCGAAAATTAAGTTTACGTATTTAGGGGTTTTTTGTGTCTTTTTAAAAGTTGAAAATATACCTACAGTGTTATTAGCTAATTTGGACTTATAGTTTTTCCATAATCTTTAGCACCGTTTTAAAATGCTGTTATAAGAAACTCGCGTATAAAGTTTTAATCAGACATGCTTTTTGTTATTTTAGCATACAGATGTTTATATTAATATATTTGCTATTATAAACGATATCAATTTGAAATAAAACACGTATTCTACACACATCTAGTTAGTTTTTTAGGAAAAATAAATTCGTAAAATATATTTTAAATGAAAAAGACCCCTTAAGAGTTTTTTAAAAACTTTCAAAATCCAGATTTTTAAAACTTATTAAAAATTAAAAATCTCTGTAGAATTTCCGTAATTTTTTACCTAGAAAAATGTGCCAACACAAATCGGGTGCCCAGAAACGCAAAGAGCTTAAAAAGTTCGAACAAACAAAACAGAGGGAAGAAAAAAACAGCCCACTTTAAATTTCAAACTGCAATCACAGTCAGATGATGCTCCAAAGCAAACTGTATCACATGAAAACACTGATAAGCCGTCAGAATTATCAGATGCTCCATTTGGAAAGTTCTAACTCATCCGGTATTATCAAAACTGATACAGTTAAAGTTAATCCAGAAAAAAAATGTACATAACATGGTAGACCTTGAATCGTTACCCAAAAATTTTGATATTGGCGCATTAAGAGACAAGATTTTGAATCCACAACTGACTGAAGATGCTATTCGTCATGTCCATGAAAAAATGCCGATGAATTTTCCTCGTGATCGATTTAATCAACCATTTCCAATGTCACTACTTTTTAAAATTTTGCCCAACAAAGAAAAATTAGAACGAAATTGGTTAGTGTGGAGTCGTACTTTTGAAGCGTTTTTTTGTTTACCATGTCGTCTATTTGATTTAAATACTGCAGCAACTCTTTCTCATCTTTGCCATCCTGAAGGATACTCCAAACTCCAAACGTGGAAAAAATTGTACGGCAGGCTACCAGCTCATGAAAATACGCAAGATCACATTCAATGTTACATCAAGTGGCGTAATCTAGAAACTAAACTTAAAGACAATTCTTCCATTGACATATTGCTGTCTGAACAAATAGCAAACGAAGCAAAGAAATGGAGAGAGGTTTTGACAAGAATCTTAGATACGATTTTATTTTTGGGAGAAAGAGGCTTGGCTTTAAGAGGCGATAGTAATCTGGTTGGAGCTCCTAGCAATGGGAATTTTTTGAGAGTTTTGGAGTTAATTGCTCGCTACGATCCCATGTTACGTAATCATTTAAAGTCAGTCAAGGATTCCCAACAAAGTCATCATCGTCTCCAAATCCACTATCTGTCTTCCGAAATCCAAAATGAATTCATTGAACTTTGTGCACTACATGTACAGAAATTTTGAGAGAACGAGAAAATGCAAAATATTATGCTCTGATTGTCGATGCAACGTCCGATTCTTCACATGTTGAACAAACAACATTCATCTTACGCTTTCTTAATTATGATGAAGAAGCTAAAATTTTTACAATCAAAGAAAGATTTCTAACTTTTTCTGATTGTAACAAAAAAAAAAACTGGAGAAGATATCGCAAACCTAATTCGGGAAACATTTTCCAAATACAAAATTCCTTTAATGGACTGCAGAGGACAAGGGTATGACAACGGGAGAAACATGAGTGGTAAATACAAAGGTGCACAAAGCTACATTTGTAAAGAGAACCCATATGCTGAATATTCACCTTGTGCGGCTCACAGTTTAAATCTTTGTGGCGTCGATTCAGCTGAAAGTTGTACAAATGCTGTAACATATTTCGGAGTTATTCAAAAATGTTTCAATGTATTTAGCGGCAGTCCTCAACGATGGGAAATTCTGAAAATGAAAATTACTTCTTCGCTTCACAGCTTGTCCGACACGCGCTGGTCTGCATGAATTGACGCCGTCAAACCTTTCGCGAAACATCTCTCAAAATTAAAAGAAGCATTGGAAGAAGTTAAGAAACTAAATTTGACATCGGAAACTCTTCGAGATATTAATGGAATTCAAAAATACATGAACAAGATTGAATGTGTTTTAATGTCATCAATTTGGCTAAAAATTTACGCGAAAAATCTTAACACTCTCTTTCCAAACATTTGCATTGCCTTACGAATATTTTGCACCTTACCTGTCAGCGTTACTAGTGGTGACCGCTCCTTCAGTGTTCGAAAGCGAGTAAAAAACTTTAACAGATCATGTTCAACACAAACACGATTATCACGGCTTGCGATTTTATGTATAGAGTCCGAGTTAGCAAAAAATTTAAATTTTAATGTAATTATTGATTGTTTTGCCTCTGCCAAAGCAAGAAAAATAAATTTGAATAAATAAAAAGAATAAAAACGCAGAATAAAAATATTTTTATAATAACACAAATCATCAGTAGATTTAAATTATTTGGAGTGTCACATAGAAAAGTTGCCGTTAGATAGAGACAATTAATACAACAACAACGACAATAGAAAATGTTTCACTTGTCATTGTGCATGGCTTAAAGATAACTATGGAAAATAAATAAAAGCTTAGAACTAAATAATAATTTTCGCCATGTTTTATTTTCTTATTAATTTTTTTTGTTTTAAAAACATTTTCAGAAGGGCCCGTATGCTGTAACCCCCCGGGCCCGAACTGGGCTCTCTACGGGCCTGGATGTAACCAAATATGCAGACTTGCATTTTGTGTCTTCCGCTAAAATGCAATACTAAATATTTGGTCACATGCAATGACCCACATGTGCAAGTTGCAATATGATCGGCTCTTTGTTAAGACTAGAAGTGGCTGCTTGCGCTTAGCCAACATTCGTGATTCATTAGAAATTACTATTTGCCTTTTATCGTTTCCATTCATACTTTATTATTAAACTTGCTCATATTGCACTCACATGTGCTCAGTGTTTCAAGGTTTGTTTATGTTACTAACCTTGCTTGTGACTGTTTGTTAATTTTATTGTGGTCTGTTTATTTTATTCTTAATTGTCTACTTGTTTTTGGGTTGCAAACACAACACCCTTACCCTTTAAAAAAAATTATTTGTTACCATAAATGACAAAATTATTTTTAGAATATTACATGCATACATTTAAGTTTAGCACTATTTTACATGTTCCTTGCTTTAATTAAGTTGTTATCATGTACTTCTTTTTCTTTATTATCTATTATTATAATACTGTTCGGCCCGTTTTGAGATATAATTTCAAAAGGACCTTTAAAAGGTTTATCCAATTTTTTCTTATTTCCTGTTTTTAAATATACATAATCTACTATCCTAAAATTTGCTTTATTTACATATTTTTGTTTTGCAGATATATTTTGCTTACTTTCTAATAAATTTGCTTTTGCATTAGTTTGCGCATATTTTAACTTAAGTTTTAATTCGCTAATATAATTTTCAACATTGTAAAATTTTTCTTGATTGTTTATAATTTCACATGGTAGAGCGCATAACTTTCCATATACTAATTCAAATGGTGTGTAGTGTGTTGTACTATGTGGAGTTGTATTGTATGAATATGTGTAGTAAGGCAAAAATTCATCCCAATTATCCTTTCCGTCCAATGTCATTAGGAAATCGTTTAAAACTCTATGATTTTTTTTTATCATACCTAAAGTTTCATGATGATGGTAACGGTGTAGAAGTTACCTTATATATGTTCCACAATTTGCAAATGTTTACTAATAATTCATTTGTGAATTCCGTGCCTTTGTCTGTTTTGAGCTTTCCAAAACAACCATATTTTAATATGAATTTTTCTACTATTGATTTTGCTACACTAACTGCATCTTTTATAACTAGTGGGCATGCTTCTACAAATTTTGTGAGTTCGCATTGGATTGTAAGTATGTATCTGTATGAATTGGATGGTCTAAGAGGACCTACTGTATCTATTGTTGCAACATCAAATAATGTGGTCGGCGTATCTGTCACCATTAATTTTTCTTTTGTGTATTTAGTTATTTTTACTTGGTTACACACTTTGCACTTGTAAATATATTCTCTAACCATTTTATTCATCCTTTTCCAAACGTATCTTTGTTTTAACTTTGCTATGCATCTTATTATACCACAATGACCTGCTGTATTTGAGTCATGATACTTTTTTATTAAATCCTTCATTTCTTCTACATTTTCTATTCTTTTTGGAGCAGTATATGTCTAGACAATTCCTCTTTCTATCTTCTTGAATCTCATCAAATATTTCATTTTTAACTATGATAATGTCTTATGATTGTATCTAACATGCAACATATTTCTGAATTCATATATTTCACAATTTTGGCCTTTCTTAATTTCTTTCATATGTTCAAATTTTAACTTTTTTACTCCTCTAGTATCAGATATCGATATACACTCCTATATATGAAGATGATCAGTCTCCAATGGCGACGTGTTCCGGGGTATTTCTATTGCTGTATCACTTGTTTCTTTATTCTTCATTGCTCTTGTTAGCACATTTACATTATTGATTGGTACCATATATTTTAATTTCTCAGAACTTAATTTTATTCTAGATAACGCATCAGCGTTCGTATTCATGCTACCTTGTTTGAATATGATATCAAAATCATAATCCATTAAATCTATTCTTATTGTAGTTAGCCTTGATGATGGATCCTTATGCGTGAATAAACTTACTAAAGGCCTATGATCTGTATACACTTTAAATCTTCTACCATACAAATATGGTCTGAAATGTTTTATTCCCCAATGTATGGCTAACAGCTCTTTCTCTATTACCGCTTTATTTAACTCATGCTTGTTAAGGGACTTACTTGCAAATGCTATTGGTTTATCACTACCCATTTCTCCTTGAAAAAGAATTGCTCCTAAAGCAAAGTTTGATGAATCTGAGGTTAGTATGAAAGTTTTTGAAAAATCCGGATAACTTAATATAGGTGGTGACATGAGTTTTCGTTTTAAAAGTTTAAAAGATTGTCGGCAACTTTGCGACCAACTGAAAATTACATGCTTCTTTAACAATTGATTTAATGGTTTTGCTATATCATCAAAATTCTGAATAAAACTCCTGTCTCAGAAACTCCTGTCTCAGAAACTTGCATTTACCTGGATTTAACTTTAAATTATATCTACGTAACCTTTTAAAAACTTCTGACAGATTCTTGTTATGTTCCTTTAAACTAGATCCAAAGATTATTATAGCATCGACATATAAAAATGCTAAATTTTGTAGACCACTTAGTGCAAGAGAAAGTATTCTTTGAAAACTATTTGTTGAAATTTGTAAACCAAATGGCAAACGTTTGAATTGGTAGTGACCTGATTCAGTTGAAAATGCTGTCAATGGTCTTGATTTTTGGTTTAACGGAATTTGATGAAATGAACTTGTCATCTCTAAAGTGGAAAAAAACTTTACTTTGTTTAATTTATCAAGAACATCTTATATTCTAGTTAAAGGGAATTTGTCATCCACGACTTTCTTGTTTAATGCTCTATAGTCAACTACTAGTCTCCATTTCTTATTTTCCCCTATACTTTTCTTCGGAACTATTAATAAGGGTGAGTTATATGGGCTAACTGATGGTTCAACAATATCTTCATCTAAAAGTTTATGTACTTGATTTTCTATTTCTTGTAAATTAGCATGTGGAGTCCTATAGTTTTTAATGTACACAGGCTATTTATCTATTGTTGAAATTTTCTGTTTATAAAAATTATTTTTATTCAAAATTTCCCCTTCTAAGTGAAAAATACCTTGATAATCTTTGCAAATTTCTAATATTGTTTCTTTTGCTTTATTATCTAGATTATCAATATTAATTTCTTTTTGTAATTCTTGGAATCTGCTCTCATCTGGCAGGATGTTTTTAAAATGTAATATCTCATAGTTTTTCATCTTCTCTATTCCCAGTATTAATCTTGATAGCAAAACTTCATTATTAGTTGTATTCAAAAATTTCACGTGTTTTATTCCTGTCGCTGGAATTATAGTATCTGCTACAAATACTCCTTTTCTAATTTCTTTACCACAAACTACACTTTCTTCATCTACATCTATGTCTACAGCCATTACTGTCTCTGCTCTCGGAGGGATTCTTATGTTTTTTATAGTTTTCATTTGCATATTCATTGGTATTACTAAATTCTCATCATCAGTTGTCATTTCTAGTGTATACGTCTCATAATCTATTTTACATTTATAATCTATTAGAAAATCTCTACCTAAAATTCCGTCTGTTCCTAAGTTTGTATTATCGTCTATAATATGAAATATACACATTTAGAAAAAAAGCATACTAAAATCAAAGAAAATTTTACTTGTTTTAGCGCCAAGGAAATTTTTTTTTTTCAAATAATTTTTTTTTCAAATAAATTTTTCTTTGGAAGAAATAATTTTTCTTTGAATGAAATAATTTCATTTTTGTTTGGAAATTTATTTCTTTCTTTGAAAAAAAAATTTCCTTGGCGCTAAAACAAGTAAAATTTTCTTTGATTTTTGTATGCTTTTTTCTGAGTGTATGCAGTATATTATCATCTTCCCATAATAACTCTATTTGTGAAATTCCTAATGAAGTCGTCACCTCATTAGTGGCACTAGGAAAAATCGCCCAATGAAAAATGGCCCAAAAACATAAATGAAAAATCACCCAAATGAAAAATGACCCAACTGAATGAAAAATTGCCCAAAAAAAAAAACGAAAAATCGCCCAAAAAAAATGAAAAATCACCCAAAAAAAAGGGCTCAAAAAATAAAATGAAAAATCACCCAAAAAAAAAATGAAAAATTACCCAATTATAAAAAATTTTTTCAATGTTTAATTATTAACAAGAACAATAACAGACATTAATATATGGTATAAATCAATAAATTATAAAAAAAATTGTTCAGTTCCATTGACTTCTTGCCTGCAATACGGGCAGTTGTATATGTTAGAACCATCGGTCAAACTTTGCGCTTGTAGCTTCAAGACACACTCGTCACAAAACTTTAAATGTTTGCATGGTAGCAAACCTGTATTTGCCGGTAAATCCTCGCAAATAATGCACAACGGAGTGTTGGAATTTCTGTTCTCATTTCGTTCTTGCTCGTCGTTCTCTTGATCTTGCTCGTCTTCTTCTACCATTTCTTCATCGCCTTCAAAAATGTCCTCATATGGTTCCCAATCGGTACAAATTTCATTTTTTGGGAACACCATTCTATTTAACAATGTCATAACTGTTATTTTTCCAACCTCCAGCGCCTCACTTGCTTCCATTATTTTTTTTTACTTTTCTGCATACTCTCTCTTAACGCTTTTGGTCCCAAGAGTGCCTCCGCTCTCAATGAGGAGATGGAAAGCACTACTTTTCATAAACTCCTCGTCCCGGATAACTCACACAAATTTAAAGAAATGGCCGCTTTTAGGGATTTGCCGACCCAGTATCCCATTATATGCTTCGACTGCACTTGTCGACCTTGTTGTAAGTTTAAACACTGAAAACTTCTCAGGTCTTATCTGGAAAAGAAAATTTTAAGATGCAATCAGAGTATAAGTTTAATATATTTAGTTATAAAAAATACCTTTCTCATCCAAAAGTTTTCAAAATAGCCAAAAAATTCATAGAATTTACGGTCTGTATCGAATTTGGATATATCCTCTTTTAATAAACAAAATGCAAGTTTAATAGATGCCGGTGGAAGCAATGGAAGCGATAAAAATTTGTGATATGCGATCGAAGCTTTTTTTCCGCCCTGATGAATGCAGCAAGTTCTTTAAAGCTAATTGCTATTTTGCGTCGCAGCGCCTGACAAAAATGAAACCAGCATCCATTGCATTTGGAAGAGGAATACACGTTCCGAATCGAACGCTGCAACGCCGTTTCGAAATCGGTCATGAAGCTTTTCGCTTGTAAATCAAAGATATTGTTGTTAATGTATTTGAACACACTTTCGTACGCCTTTTTCGTACGTTTGTCCTTTAAAATATAAAATAATGGGAATATCTTAGAAGAAAAACATATTATTTTTAAAAAATTAAAAGTTTATATTCAATATGATTTAAAGATACTTTTTCACCCAGATAATCAATATGAATAATAAGCAGTTGATTGAAGCAGCCATGGGGTACAATTTTGAATGTGCCATCAATCAGATAGTTGCGCTGATTTCGCGGTATGTTTGTTTCAATCAATTTTCCAATCCTCTCTGAATAAAAAATGCAGTACGCAAATCCATTCTCCTGGATGCATGCTTTGAAAAAATGAGATTGATTCTCCTCGTGCTTGCTTAGTCCATATGTTGTCATTACATGTTCTGTGTTGAATGATTCAACGACTTGTAGTGGTGTCATAGGAGACTTTATAAAAACTTTGCTTGTCAGATATTGCAGACCGCGTTGCATTTTTGGAAAGTGCAAATTTTGAGTTGCTTCTTGATGGCTGTGTGCAAGAGTAGAGGTGTGTTAGTGTTTATTGTGGCAACGATAAAAAATAACTTACATCGAATTCACACGTTGATAAGCTGAGCGTATGCAGTGTTTTGTTTATTGTGAGGTGTGTTAGTGTTTATTGTGGCAACGATAAAAAATAACTTACATCGAATTCACACGTTGATAAGCTGAGCGTATGCAGCTCATTGCATTTGTTCTTCCAAGTTCGCCTGCATTTTCGATGCAGTCTTGCTTTATACTTGATAAAGCTTTCAACTCCAGGAAAAAAGACTCTTGATTGGCATGATTGTGCTCTTTAGAATTTTTGCTCTGCACTACACTGCCACCGCCTCCAACAATAAAGTCCACACGCGCACTGCATTGCTTATTGTAACACGTATAATAATGTTTGTATTCGGTTTTGGATTTGATTTTGAATAATTGCTTTTTTTCTGGTAGATATAAAATATGACTCCACTTTTTTGCCACGCACAAACTCGAACTAAAAATTTGCCATTTTAATTATTTTTTAAGAAAGTAAACCGTTTTGCGCGTAAACTGAAGTTCGATTGAAATTTTATTTTTTCCAAAGTGGCAATTAAAACAATGCATAGCGATTTAAAAAAAAAATTAGCAAGTAAAAACAACAAGTATTAAAAATGAATAATGACCCAAAATAAATGAAAAATTGCCCAAAAGTAATTTTGGGCGATTTTTCATTTTCATTTTTGGGCGATTTTTCATTGGGCGATTTTTCATTGGGCGATTTTTCCTAACGCCCTCATTAGTTATCCCGTTTATATAACATATTTCACTACTATCAACATTATTATTTACTGCCTTACTCTTTAATAGAGAAATGTCTGCTCCAGTATCTATTAGCAATGTAACTATACTATTTCCTATCTTAACTGTAACATAATTTGGTATTTCATTAGACTGACTTATATTAATAATATTTTGCTGTAAAATTTTGTTTTTCTCATCATTTAAGAATTCCGCGGTCTTTGACCACCGGGGCATTCCAGTTTCTCTGGTTGCCTCTTCTGTTATCATTAAAATTTCTACTATTATAATTATTTCTATTAAATCCTCTATTATTATTTCCTCTGAAATTAGTATTATTTCTACTTCTATTATTATTTCCTCTGAAATTAGTATTATTTCTACCTCTATTATTATCGTATCCTACATTATTATTGTTATTCCTGTTAATATTATGATTTCTAACAAATTTCCATTATTTTCTTTTAATTCTTTAGGTTTTAAAAAATTTAATTTTTTCTATTATTAAATCAAAATTTACTTCTTCCTGTCGCTCTTTAATCCTGAGTCTTATTTTCTGTAAATCTCGTAAAGTAACTCTTATGTACTCTGTCGTGTAAGACTCTTTTTCAGTTTAGTCAATATTTGCGTTGCATAGTCTATTGCCATCAATAATTTCTTTTCATTATCTTATTTCATACCCATTCTTAAAAATCTGTTATTTATTCAATCATGTTACATTTAAGACATATTACTCCAATATCTCTATTCTTAAACCCTCTTGCTCCAATAGTCACTCTACACACAGTACATTTGAAACAGTTATAATGAAAACTTTTAGCTTTATAACTTAGATACCTAACTTTTCCAATGTTCACTATTTTTTTATCACATTTATCACAATATTTATTAAATAATATCCCAAAGCATCCTTGGTAAAAACACCTTGTCGCAAATTCTACCATATTTCCTTTAAGTAATTGTTTTGTATGTATATGCGTATATAGATTTATTTATTAAAAAAATTTTATATATATATATATTTTTTAAACAGTGCTAGTTGTTGTGCTATTTAAATTTATGTTCTTAATGATCTGTTTTTTTACATAAGTTTTAAAATGCCTATTTATAAAGTAAATTATTACAATTACTATGAAAATAATTGATACAATCCCTATAATATTATTCATACTGTATACGTTGCTGCTACTGCTGCTGCTGCTGTTGTTGTTGTTGTTCATGGTTATTTTTGTTTGTTCCTTGGCCTTCGGGAGTACAATTGTCCATACCATTTTTTTTTATCCAGTGATTTACAACGGCATCGACTGTAAATTTTTCAATTGTTGTACGAAATTACGTTTTTCAGATCCTTTCGATACATGGATCATCCTGTATAGGTTGTCCAGTTCCCTTCGACGCCGTACTTGCTTGCCACCTCTAGTCTTCTTTCTCTTGTGTAGTTGCTGCTCTTGCTGTTCCTTGAATCGCTGCTCTTTGAATCGATGCTGCCTCTGACGATATTCCTCGATCGTCAACTTCTTGGGTCTGGCCGTGACTGGTGTCGGCACATAAACCGGCGCTTGTTGAGAGGTCTCAATCACAGATTTTAGGATGTACTCTTCCTCCACAAAAAGTCCTGGGTGGTTCAGTTGCTGGAACAATTCATCCAGCTCTTCTCTGGAGTACTGGGACATCTGGCTTTAAACTCCACGTATAAGCAGCACTCAAATCAGAAGATTCCACACAAAAAAAAAATTGCATAGGCTCGAGTCCGCAGGATCGCCATGTTGGGTTTAAGTCCGTTTAAGTTTTATATTTATGTATCTTCAACTCAAAAATACCCTCAACTAAGTTTCTGACTTAAGCGAGCCGCGCTGTGTATAAAGGCCTCAAGGCAGATTTGTAAATATAATATTTGTAAATTTAATTTTCTTTTATAACAATTTGTTAAAATTTTTCTTAGTCTAAGACACACCCATTTTCCAGTCACATTTCCAACATATTTATACATATTTATGTGACCAATACTAAATATTTGGTCACATGCAATGACCCACATGTGCAAGTTGCAATATGATCGGCTCTTTGTTAATACTAGAAGTGGCTGCTTGCGCTTAGCCAACATTCGTGATTCATTAGAAATTACTATTTGCCTTTTATCGTTTCCACTCATGCTTTATTATTAAACTTGATCATATTGCACTCACATGTGCTCAGTGTTTCAAGGTTTGTTTATGTTACTGACCTTTCTTGTGACTGTTTGTTTATTTTATTGTGGTCTGTTTATTTTATTCTTAATTGTCTACTTGTTTTTGGGTTGCAAACACAACACGAGAAAGATTTTTACATGATCTTTAAAATATATTAGATTTTCTTATGAGTAAAAGCGTGTGTCAACCGGTGAAGTGTGCGTATAATGTTTACAGAATTAGTACCAAAAATCTGAGTAAATAGCATTATATACTTTACATTTTGTGTATGTTCATTCTAGATTCCTTTATGTCTTTTTCCCCCTCTAGAACAAATCATGCGGACGCCCATGACTGAATTACTCAATTTTAGCCTTATACGACCAAAACTGTCTGAAATATAGAATTATCATTTATTTGTAGGAGGTAAAAGGGGGCGTAGAAACCCATTTTGAGTACAGTTGCCAACAGTTTCTGTATATTCATGAATATACACAAGCATTTTTAAATTAACAACTACATATATACAACTAAAAATAATGATTAATTTTAATTTTATTGCTTTGGTGGTAGTTGCGCAAATATAATATTGCAAACGTTAGCAAAAATATTGATTTTAGTTTCACACGTAATTTTGATTGATCAGCTATTTGAGCTGCACAATATAATTTGATTATTCAATAACTATGACTTATTAAAAACAGTCAACTACGCGTGCCGCTTACTTGACAGTTTTTATATATAATGTATTGCTGGCTTTTCTTTTAAATGTTTGTTGTATGTATTTTATAAGTTAACTTTTTTAATAAATAAAGAAGTTGACATGTGTTTCAAAACATTTTAATCACCTCAATTGAACGTGTTTTTATTATTAATACAATCCAGGTTCAAATGCCTGTGTTTGTTTTTAAGTTACAAAGTCTAGAGCAATCCAAATTCAAGCACTTGTATTTGCATTACTAGACATAACGTTTTGGTGACCCCAAGTTCTGAGCAAGCAACCAAGACATCAAGTTAGCAATATTGAAATGAATTTGAGTGCTCAATCAATCAAGTTTTTATTTGAACTGAAGTAAATGAAAATTTATAATTTTCGTTTTGATTTACAAAAACAAAGTTTACTAAACAACAAAATATCTATAAAGCATACAACATTAAAATAACTTCAAGTAACATTAGCTTCAACACTTTCCCATCCTTGTTATTATGTCAGCTACTTGTTTAGCGGTTGATATATGTCTTTCCTTCAGCAACCTTTTCACGAATAAAAAATGTTTCTTTTCAATGTGTTTGGTTCGATAACGAAACTCTGGATTCTGCCCAAGTCTGACAGCTGCTGTATTATCCACTTGCAAAACTAAAACTTGATTTAACTTTATGATTTCGTTGAATTGTCTTGACAACGAAATGATTTCCTTAGCTGCTTCGTTTGCCGCTACAATATCAGCTTCTGTAATTGAAGTAGCTACCATAGTTTGACGTCTGCTTAACCACGAAATTGCACCACCTGCGTACTTCACCACAACTCCTGAAGCTGAACGACATGTCTTCGTACAACCACCAAAATCTGCATCGCTATAGCATTCCAGAACTAATTTGTTCACATTACGGCTATAAAATATGCCAGCATCAATTGTTCCAGCAATGTATCGTAACATCCTCTTTATTAATTATTTAGCATCAAATAAATAATTGCTCCAATAGCTTTGCGGTACGGAAATTGCTTTTCCTTAACTACTTTCCCTGATTGGGATACATCTGAAGTTTTCAGCATTGATGATGCCACAGGTTTGCATCCTGTAAAGTTGAAACGCTCGAGGATCCTTTTTGAATATGCCGTTTGACTTATTTCCAAAACATAATTTTTCCTTTCAATTTCTAATCCCAAGAAATAATCAGCTGTTTTCGAGACTATCTTGAATTCAACTTTTAATTCATTAATAAACTCTTCCAGGTCATGAGAAACGCTTCCTGCAACTAATCCATCATCAACATATAAGACAAGGATTATCTTTTATTGTTTCTCTCCCGAATATATAAACATGGATCTGCTTCACAATCTTTGAATCCAAGCAATGCTAAATAGCATCCAAATCTTTTATTCCAGCATCTTGGTGCCTATTTCAGCCTGTATAAACTTCTCTTAAGTGTGCAGACCCTGTTCTTACCATCATCGTATCCCACGGGCTGTTTCATGAAAATTGACTCTTCTAATTCACCGTATAAAAATGCCGTAGCGACATCAAACTGCTTTAAATATAACCGCTCAGTTGCAGCAATACTTAAAAATGCACGTATTGTTCCCATCCTTGCAACTGAACTAAAAGTTTGGCCATAGTCTATGCCCTTGCGCTGGCTGAATCCCTTTATGACTAGTCTTTCTTTATACTTGTCAATGCTACTAATTTTTAAACGAAATACCCACTTACATGATATTGCCTTGGCTCCTTTTGGCAGTGATGTCAACACCCTTTTCTGATTTTCGTCTAATGATGCTATTTCTGATTCCATATCCTTTTTCCACTTAGTTCGCTGTTTACAGTTTGCCGCCTCTTGAAACGTATAGGGAGTTTTAATATCATTTATGAAACTTTCTGCTTCCATTATATATTCATCTAAGTACAATATTTCGGTCTTTTTAAAACAGGAGCATCTCTTAGCCGTCGAGCTACCGGCAGTTCTTCTTCATCTTCTTTATTTGCTTCTTCGATGATCACAACGTCACTATCATTTTCTTCTCTTATTTGCTTCTGTCCTGCCAAATTTGCAAGCTCTTTATTTTCTTGTTCGGGCACTTGTGTTACTTTAGGTTCTATATTACCTTGCTCGGGCACTTTTGTCACTTCTTCTTCTGCTTGAATATCATCATTGCTGTATGAAATATTCTTATATGGCAATGTAACGTTTTCCTGACACACAGATGATTTTTCTAGAAAACGTACGTCTCTGGAAACTTGCACATTTTTTTGGCCTTGCACGAAGATTCTATACCTTTCGTCACCATCGTATCCTACAAAATATCCTTTCACTGCTTTTGAATCTATTTTCCTGCGTTTCTGCACTAGGACATGAACGAAACACGTAGAACCAATGATTCTTACATGTTTTATTCGAGGCTTCCTTTCCAACCACAGCTAATAAGGCGTTACACCATCTTGTGAGGATTTTCCAGTTCAATTTAATATGTAGATTGAGGAATGCAATAGCTCAGCCCAAATTGCATCTAGAAACTCGATCTCTGAATTTGAGTATTAGAAAGTTCTCGCCATCTCCACAATAGAACGATTTTCCCGTTCACTTCCTCCATTTTGCTTAGGCGGTATAGTGCCGTACGGCGTTGTGTAATTCCATTTTTCTGTAGAATTGCTCGTACTTCCCCATTTTCGTAATCGCCACCGTTGTCACTCAGCAACGCATTGATTGAATGACCTTGCATCTTTGCATGCGCTCACATCTGCTTCAGTACTTCCTTGACTTCAGATTTAAATTGAATAAAGTATCCATAGAGAAACTTTGTATAGCTATCTTTAAAAACCACTAAATATGGTTTTTTGGAAAGCGATTCAGTGAAAGGACCGCAAACATCCGTTGACATAAGCTCTCCTGGCTTAGTTGCTTGCTTCCTAGTCCCAAATGGTAATCGATGGGCCTTACCAAAGATGCACGGCTCGCATAATTCCCTCTCCAGTTTGACTTCGATGCCTAACTCCCTCTTAAGCATCTCCTTGACATGTCGTCTATCCTGATGACCCCATCTCTCATGATACAGCTGAAGCATATACTTCTCTGATTCCGATCTTGAGCTGCCAATATCGAGAACAAGTTTCTTGAAATGTCAGGAACGTACCAAACGTCTTTCATCACCACTTCTATAGTCTTGCCATTTATTTTCGACATCGCCTGAATAGTTCCTGATCCAAATGCCATCATAGTCTCTTTACCAGCAGCCTTAGGGCCAATTTCCTATTTCACCTCAGGGCAGTTAACTCAAAAAAATAATTTCACAGTTCGGTAGATACTTACCGAACTTAAAATTTAACTAACCTCGAGACGTCGGTTAACTGAGCTTAACGGCGTGGGGAATCGGTTTTCCATACAAATCTGATTTCTTCATTGAAAAATATTCTTTTGTGCGTCAAATATTTTTTCATTTTTTGCGGTTTTTTTATTTCAAACAAAAAATGGAACAACATTTTTGGGAGCAGTGGAGGATGACGAGCAATTAGTTATTGAGCGACGGTAATACAAAATGCAGCAATGGATTTGGTTGGTGAAATGGGATGACACGAACTTTTTGTCCCGTTTTAGAGTGAGCAAACGTACATTTTGCATTGTGCTGCCTCTGATTGAAGATCAGTTGAAGTATGCTGATCCACGGTAAGTATGTATTTAGATAACATTTAATTTAATTTACATTTATCTTTTTATCTGCAGCCCACGCTACATTATGCCAGATAGTCAGCTTCTAATTGGGTTGCGACTTTTTGCCCTTGATTCGATGCAGATAAGCATCGCAGACTTTTATTTACTTGATTGCTAAACCATAACAGGTTTTATAGCAAATTTAAAATTATAAAATAAGATATTTAATACAATTCAAAAATATAAAGTAGGATTTTGAATGAAATAATGTATTTTTAACAAACTAAAAAGTTTTAGTAAATTGCTTAAAGTATATAATTTTATTAAAGTATAAAAAATAATAGAAAAAAAGTTAAGTCAAAATCGATAAAATCAGACAGCATAGCAGGGTTGCGTATTCAAGACAAACAAGGTCAAGTTAGCAACAATTTTTGTATACGGCGGAGTAGTGTGACAAACAAGGTCTCATACCCAATAGAACACCACTCCAATAGGTATAGTATATATCGTTCTGTCTCCCTGAAGCCGGTGAAATCCTGGCTTGACAGGGTGGTTACTCGACAAACTAGGTCAACTTCACCAAACCAATTTTCATAAAATAAAGAAAACCAGTTGCGAACGCAGGCACCAAGACAAACTAGGTCTTATCGGCCACTCATATTAATATATTACAAATCGATCTAACGTAGTGTTTCAAGAGGTAAAAAGACACCAAGACACCAAGACACCACGGTACCGTCGACAAGTGTAGTTACAATCATCATGAAGATATGAGGCAACTGAAGATCCCAGGTTTAGGTCCATTCAGATTACTTAGATGTTTATCCACCAAAATTTTCCATTTTACGCTTAGGTCCATTTATCTATTAGATTGTTATATTAATGAGTTTACAAATCACCAGATGCATCAGATATATGTTTGAAAGAACTTTACATAATCAACGACGGTACTGCAGGTAATCTATAATTTTATGTTTGATTGAGTCCATGGATTCACTTAAGGATACAAAATTAAAATCACCGCAAGCGCTTCTAAGAGGTTCATTTTGCAAATAATTAGTTCTACAAAAGTTCATGTGGAGTAACTCAAAAGATCTTTTAGGACGAAGAGGAATATTAAAATATATTTTACTCAATAAATATGGACTGTTTACATAGCCATGTAAAAGTTCTGTAATCCAACAAGCATTTATCATAATTCTCCGATTTTTTAAAGAAGGAAGATTTAAGAGTTGTAACCGATATTCATAAGGTGGTAAGTGAAAATCAGTATTACAATAAAGATAGCTTAAGCAAAACAAAAGAAATTGTTTCTGCACTGATTCAATGTCGTCTATGTAACAACCGTATCGTGGGCACCAAACAACTGAAGCGTATTCTAAGATAGGCCGCACTAGGGAAGTGAATAAGGTTTTCGTTATGAAAGGATCATTAAACTCTTTTGCCCAACGTTTAATAAATCCTAAAGTACTATTTGCTCTATTTATTTTTTTATTTACATGAATATTAAAGCGTAGTTTAGGATCCATTGTAACTCCAAGATCATTGAAACTATCTAAGGACTCCAATGGATAACCACAAATTTTGAAGGTACATTTAATTGGTGGTTTGCGCGAGAAAGACATATGCTTGCATTTCTTCATGTTGAGGTTCATACGGTTCGTTTTGCACCAGTTATGAAGATGATCTATGTCGGCTTGCAAAAATACAGCGTCATTATCATTTTTAAAAGAAAGGAAGAGTTTGACGTCGTCAGCAAACATTAAGATGCTGGAATGCATTATGACATATGGCAATCGTTTATAAAATGTAGAAACAGAAGAGGCCCAAGATGACTTCCTTGAGGTACTCCTGAAGTAACAGGAAACTCGTGTGATTTCTTGAGCTTAAAAAGAACAGATTGTGTTCTATTGCTTAAGTAAGATTCAATCCACTTTACCAACGGTATAGGAAATCCAACAAGATGTAGTTTTAAGATCAGTAGTTTGTGATTTACAACGTCAAAAGCTTTGCTAAAATCCGTGTAAATAACATCAGTCTGCATGCCTTTTCCAAAGTTTTCTATAGTTTTAGATGTAAATTCGAGAAGGTTAGTAACAGTGGATTTTCCAGAAAGGAATCCATGTTGGAAAGGAGACATTAAAGATTTAACGCTATGCGATAGTCGTGATGTAACAATTGCCTCTAAAAGTTTAGGCAAAGCGCTCAATTTTGCGATGCCACGGTAGTTATCAATTAAAGACCTATTTCCGGATTTATGCAGCGGAATGATAAATGAATGCTTCCAGGCTGCAGGAAAATAGCAGGATTTTAATGATGAAGTCAATAGTAAAGAGATTGGAGTTACTAATTCTTCACAGCAGTATTTTAATATACACGAAGGTATGTTATCAGGACCACTTTTATATGATGTTTTAATATTTTTTAAAAATGATAAGACTGTGTTAGTGTCAATTATTGGGAAATATATATCCCCAGATTGAATATTGAAAGGATAACTTAAATAATCATAGGACGATGATGAATAAGTCGACTTGAAAAAGTCAGCAAAAAGATTGCAAATACTATTATCATTATCAGACTCAACCGAATTATACTTCATAAAAGAAGGATAGGAATCAATCTTCCAGAAGGATTTAGCATCAGATTTGATGTTTAATTTTACTTTTGTTAAGTAGGTATTATAGGATTGTTTGCATTACTGTTGATAACTGTATTTAATCGAGGTATAGCATCCAAAATCACATATGTTATGTGTTTTTTGATATTTTTTATAGTATTTAGATTTCAAATTCCTCATTTTTCTTAATTCATTTGTATACCATACCGGACCCGATGTCAAGGAGGCTTTCCTTTGCGGAACAGCTTTAAGAAAACAATCATTGAGCGTTCTATTAAACGCATATACCGCATCATCAAGACTCTGAGAAGATAAACTATTTGTATTAATATTTAGAATAGAATTCCAGTTTATATTAGACAAGTTATTCTTCAAAATCACGTAGTTTGTTTTTTAAAGTTAAACTCAATAGGTGGTTGAGAATCAGAATACTGCGCAGATGGTTTTGAAAATTTAAAATAGTTTCTAATGTTGGATGATGAGAATCTTCGGGTGTAACCAGAGGATCTGATTTAGACACAGAAGCGATATTGCTGTCATCAAAAAACACCAGATCAAGCAAAACGATTATTTTTGTTAAGTTGGAATAGCCCTTGGATTGAGAGCTCGTTTAAAAAGTAATTATCGGATGAACTTTCAGACGAAGGTAAAAATATTTCAGGAATTTCAGAACAGCACGTTCCAAGAAACGTTTGGCAGGTTCAAATCTCCAGTTATTAAAATATGATCATTTGATTGCAGTTTTGAGCAAACTTTATTATTAGAAGCCAAATGTTTGCTATAAACTTCTAAGGTAGAAAGGGGAGGAATATATGAGCATGTAATAAAAAGGCTCAAGGAACCAAACTTAACATGAATACAACAGAATTCAATGTCCAAGGATTCTGGAATTAATAACTCTTTAGAGAAATGTGTCGCTTTGACTGCAATCAACACACCCCCACCTTTAGAGCAGATACCAGGAATGGAGTTTCTATCTTTGCGGTATATGTTAAATTTGTTGCACAGAATTTCAGTATTTAGAGTGTTAGGTTTCAGCCAAGTCTCACTAAAAGCTATTATATTAAAGTGAAGGTTGTGACTCAAAATTAATAAATTATTTAGTTTGTGTTAATGCCACGAACGTTTTGGTAAAGGATAAGGAACTGAGAGCAACAATCTAGTTTTTTTGATTCTTGTTAAAAACCGAAAAAGTAGCCAAGGAAGTTGTAGGCCGAGGTCTAGAAATAAATTCATGCACCATCGTATTGTCAGGCCAAAACTTTTGATCCAATACCTTGTGAAAAAGATCACCAGGCAAAGATATTTTAAAAGAGGACGTAATTCGCTCGTATGAAAAATTGAATTTGTAAACAGAGATATTTTTATTTATAGCTTAGAGTTTATATAGAATAACACGTCTTCACCGGATGTATCAGCTGCAAAACGAGAAACAAATATAGATTTTGCAGGCTCAATAATCACAAGTTCTTTATGAACAGGGGCTTTGATACTGCTGTTCGATATTTGTTTCGGTATCGCTCCTGTAGAAACCGGAGTAATTTGAGAAGGTGCAGGGACCACATTTGAGAAAATACAAGTTTCAGCGTAAGTTTTTTTGTGGCAGAAACGCGAGGAGAATCAGCATTTTCCTCTATGATTGGTATTGCTTCAACAGAAAGAGAAATCTGATCAGCTGACGAAGCGACCTTAGTTGGTGCGATATTATCAGTAATTTGATCAGTATTGACAGTTCCAATTGATTGATCTTCAAGCTGTATGTTCACATTAGGGAAAACAGTTAAAGTAGAGGTAGAACAGTATTGTTATTGGGCGATGGCATGGCTATATCAGTAGTTTTAGCTGAACTACGAAGATTTTTGTTTGAACGTTTACGTTTTGGAGAATTGTAAGCTTCGTCCATAATTTTAAACTTTTTAAACAAATCTTCGTATTCACTCAGTCTATCTTGTGCTAGCTTTAGATCCTTAGCCACCTCCAAAAAACCTTTCCGAGATTGTCTAATAAGTTTAAAGATCTCAACGTTTGTGAACCTGCAATCTTCACATGACCAACGAAGTCCCTTACTTTCGTTGAGTGCATCGAAGATCCTCGCAGTCAACGCTGCACACTTGATATGAAAAAATGAATCACACAACCAGCAAGTAACCAGCCGGTCTGATTCACCTTTTACAGCGCAGTTTCGGAAATTGCAGATCATTTTCAGTTTAATAGTAAGTTTTGCAATATAGATGAAAGTAAAAGGAGAAAAATTAACTTAAATGCTTTTAATGAAAAACAGTTTATTTTGTTTAAAGACACTGTAATGTAGAAACTTTGCAGCCCTGATTTTGTAGAACCAACGAATTGAAAGTTTAATAAGCACTAGAGTTTTTGCAGTAGCGTTAAAACAGATGTAAAAATAAAATACGATAATTTGCTCTATAGAAACCTGTTTGCGCTAAAAACAAAACAGGAAGAAGGAAAGAAGCAAACTATAAACAAATATACATATATATATATATATTTATATTGAAAATGAAATTAAATAACAAGTATTTTAAAAGGATGTAATCCACGTTATCACGCTTCAAGATGTATGAGCACGCCGATCAAAGCTGTTTATTTTTATTAATATATATTAATTTGGAACTTTTAGTTAAAGATATCTTTAAAAGTAAGAGCTCGCAAAAAACACGTCTAGACGGTAAGAAGATAACGAACGAACTTTGCTGGAGTTTGTGTAGCGTCAGTATACAGACTTGTGAGGCGAGTAGCCAGCGCAATTGCCTCAGTATCAAATACTTTCATCAAAATGCCACAAACCAATGAAAAAATTTTAGAGGCAGCGACTTCATTTTTCCGCTTGGCTTCATTTTCTCGCACGATTGGACCTATACACTGCACTCACGGGAAACTCCAATCACCAGGTGGCAGCAACGCTGATTATTTCAAAAATCGGAAGGGGTCTTTCTCCTTAAATGTTCAAACGGTTTCCGCAGCAAATGTAAAAATTATAAATATAAGTGCCCGCTTTCCTGGATCCACCCACTACCAACGAATATTTAATGTATCACATTTGAAGCATAGACTAGAGCAAGGTGACTTTAATCGATTCCTTATTGTGGGTGACAGTGGTTAAATTAAATAAATCAAATTAATAACAAATATTTCATTAATTCAAGTCATTTATTCGAATTTATTTTTATATTTTCACAACGAATAGCGTGACTTTCTCTCATCTGCTGCAACTGCAGATCAAATAATTTTTTCTTCTGTACGCGGTCTTGTTTTTTAATGTTTTTAGCTACGACAAATACACCAAATGCTCGCGCTTTGCTTTCAACCTTATATTTGCTATTTCAATCGTATGGCGAGTGATTGAGCGTTTTTCATCAGCTGATAAATTCTTCACTACTGCTGCGTGCTTAGCTTCCGCCATATCAGCATCCTTTTTATAAAGTTCAGCTCGCGTGACGGATTAATCTTTAACTTCCGGTGGCTTTACCAAGCGCGGCTTCAACGCTGGTGTCATCTTTGTTCTTAGTTACGCCGGTAACTGACCACGCTGCCTTAAGACTGTTTTCGGCTACAGTACCCGTGATTTCATTTGAACCATTCGTGTTTTTCGCCAGTATTTGTTACTTCAATGATGTTAGCATCCATATCCAAGACAATGATTTGAGAATTGTTCAAATCTATTTCGATTGGTTCATCGTCGTTTGAGCAAGTGGACTTCTCCAAACTAGATTTTCCTTTGCCACCATTACTGAAATCGTTATCGTCAGGACTTGGTTGCAGTCCTTCGATGGACAGGCTTAAGAGGGAAGCAAGGTCTTGTATCTTAAGCGATAACTCGTTGTTTCGCAGGTCCCTCAGCTGTTCCCATAGCGTATTTGCGCTCTTCTTCGTATGCTTTTTTTATTCGCTTTTTGATAGCATCAAGTTTGTAGCGTAATTAACTTACAGTGCGGGGCTGCAATGCAAAAGAAACAGAGATAGAAAAACACTTCAACTGCAATATTCGAAACTAATGTCTCAAATTAAAAAGTTAAGTTTTTGCATTAACCTTAAATTGCTCGTTAAACTCATTCCTTATAAGCTCTTACTCTTGGTTTTTTGCGCTTTTTTCAGGTCTCATTGTTGAGGACCTTTCGATTATGTGAAAAAATTTCCGTGAAGCCCTCAGCTTTTATGGCCGAGACATTTGGTGCTCGATTTTCAGATTTTGGCCTTATGCGTGACATTTTGATTGCACGTTTTATTTTTTAATATTTAAATTTTTCATTTAATATTTTTTTTACGACACTGAAATAAAACTTTGCCGGAGGTGAATAAAATTTTGAGAAAATTTAACTGACAAGAGAAAAACTCGACTGGTTCGGCAAATTTATTGAATAAATTCAAATTGCTGGTCCGGCAAGTTAACGTACCTTAGGCATTTGAAGTTCGGTAAAGTTACCGAACTTTAAGCTCGAATTGCCGGACTGTGAAGAAAACGGCCCTTAATGCTACAAGGTCTCTCAAACTCTCTGTAATTTACGAAGTAATCTGCACTATTGGTCCCATGTTTTGTAGCTCCATTGTCAATCCACCAATTTGTTGAATTAGTTGTAACAACACACGTCTCATTACAAATTGCAATGAAGGATTCTCTTGAATCGATTACATTTTCATGCGCATAACCCTGCGACTTGTTTTGGGCTGGTCTACCATCTGCTATTCACTTCTTGCAGTCTCGAACCCAGTGACCCCGTTTCTTGCAATAGTTACAGCTGTCGTCCTTCGGTGAGGGCTTGCAACTTGAACTCGTATACTTCTGATTGCGCTAGTCACCTTTTACAACAAGCACTTCTTCTATATACTTTCTCTCCTTGTCAGCCACATTTCCTCCAAAATTTCTTTCGTACATGCATAATTGCATCGTCAGCTAATCGAAAGTTTTGTCGTTATCTTTAGATAAGAGCATCCAGCAGCCCGAAACATCTCAAACTTGATAGGTAGAGTATGCAATGTCTTACATACTAGCAGTAAATCTGGCAACGAATTTTCTCCTTTGACAATAAGTCCATTGTTTAACTCGTTCCACAAACACCGTAACTTAGCAATATGTGTTGAGGCATCTTGACCACTATTCCAATTGAACGCAAAGAATTCGGTGCAAATTTTGAAGAGCTGATCCTTTGATATTGCTTCAAATTGCTGTTTTAGCGCTACCCACGTATCATAAGCTGATTCTTAATCCATGACTTTTTGATACACCCCATCTGTTATTGAGCGTGTTAGCATAGTTTTAGCAAAGTTCTTTGCCTTACGATAAAAACTGAATTTTTCCCTGTAGTCTTTTTCTTGACCTTCCGTGGCCCCAACTGCTAGCGGTTCTGGCTTCGCCAACCGCTTGTCGATGACATCTTGAGCACCGTCGTGGTAATCAATTAAATCTCCTATTTTTCTCTTTCACCTGGCCTTTTCGCTCGACAACTTCTTAATATTTTTCGCAAAATCCATCGCTCGTTCTTGAATAATGTATTCTTTTTTTTATATTTTTATTAATACAGGATAGTGCCCGGGCCCATAACCTATTGAAATGAATTTGCGTGCTCAATCAGTCGAGTTTTTATTTGAACTGAAGTAAAAGAAAATTTCTAACTTTCATTTTGATTTACAAAAACAAAGTTTACTTAAAATAATATCTATAAAATATACAACAGTAAAATAAATTCAAGTAACATTAGCTTCAACAAGCAATAGCACATCTGTGTGAGAAAACAAGAATAATCCACATTGCACATTGTCATCTTTAAAGCTTGGTGATCTTCTACAAGTAGCACACAACTACGCACGGAGGAATCATCTAATAGTAGCACAGCAGCTAGCTATACAACATTCGGAGGACTTTAGTGTCATAAAAAATTATCATCTTTAATCAAAACATTAGCATCTAGCTGAACATCTGACATACACTATTGCCACCACCATCATGATAACGTTTAAGGATTTATTGAAACTTCAAAACAAAACTGCAAACGAAATACATCGGATCATCACAAATGTCAAAAAGGATTCTGCAGGATTATTCAAAAATCAAATCATACAATTGAATGCTCAAGCCACATCAGAACTCAAAGCTGGTGCCAACAAAACTGGACTCAATCATGGGGCAAGTACAACACCAGATCTTCAACTTGAGACAATCAACACATTGCCAACGGCGGCTTTCACTAATCATTATCAAGGATTGATTTGAAAAATTGCAGTGCATGACGGCTTTATGGCGCTTGCTAAATGCACTATCAGCCTGCAAAATTGCAGTACATGACGGCTTTACGGCGTTTGCTAAATGCACTATCAGCCACACAAGAAGAGGAGACAACTTATTTCTTCAAAATCAATATCATCACCATAAATCAATTATGGAAGGAACTTGAAGGCCTTCAGGATGAAGTATTGGAAAAAGTGGAGGATCCAGCGTCATCAGGCTTTGACCAAACCAAATTCGATGAATTTGGAGATTTGGTTAAGCAACAGCTGGTCAAACTGTCTATTATTATTATTATCATTATTATTATTATTATTATTATTATTATTATTATTATTATTATTATTATTATTATTATTATTATTATTATTATTATTATTATTATTATTATTATTATTATTATTATTATTATTATTATTATTATTATTATTATTATTATTATTATTATTATTATTATTATTATTATTATTATTATTATTATTATTATTATTATTATTATTATTATTATTATTATTATTATTATTATTATTATTATTATTATTATTATTATTATTATTATTATTATTATTATTATTATTATTATTATTATATTATTATTATTATTATTATTATTATTATTATTATTATTATTATTATTATTATTATTATTATTATTATTATTATTATTATTATTATTATTATTATTATTATTATTATTATTATTATTATTATTATTATTATTATTATTATTATTATTATTATTATTATTATTATTATATTATTATTATTATTATTATTATTATTATTATTATTATTATTATTATTATTATTATTATTATTATTATTATTATTATTATTATTATTATTATTATTATTATTATTATTATTATTATTATTATTATTATTATTATTATTATTATTATTATTATTATTATTATTATTATTATTATTATTATTATTATTATTATTATTATTATTATTATTATTATTATTATTATTATTATTATTATTATTATTATTATTATTATTATTATTATTATTATTATTATTATTATTATTATTATTATTATTATTATTATTATTATTATTATTATTATTATTATTATTATTATTATTATTATTATTATATTATTATTTATTATTATTATTATTATTATTATTATTATTATTATTATTATTATTATTATTATTATTATTATTATTATTATTATTATTATTATTATTATTATTATTATTATTATTATTATTATTATTATTATTATTATTATTATTATTATTATTATTATTATTATTATTATTATTATTATTATTATTATTATTATTATTATTATTATTATTATTATTATTATTATTATTATTATTATTATTATTATTATTATTATTATTATTATTATTATTTATTATTATTATTATTATTATTATTATTATTATTATTATTATTATTATTATTATTATTATTATTATTATTATTATTATTATTATTATATTATTATTATTATTATTATTATTATTATTATTATTATTATTATTATTATTATTATTATTATTATTATTATTATTATTATTATTATTATTATTATTATTATTATTATTATTATTATTATTATTATTATTATTATTATTATTATTATTATTATTATTATTATTATTATTATTATTATTATTATTATTATTATTATTATTATTATTATTATTATTATTATTATTATTATTATTATTATTATTATTATTATTATTATTATTATTATTATTATTATTATTATTATTATTATTATTATTATTATTATTATTATTATTATTATTATTATTATTATTATTATTATTATTATTATTATTATTATTATTATTATTATTATTATTATTATTATTATTATTATTATTATTATTATATTATTATTATTATTATTATTATTATTATTATTATTATTATTATTATTATTATTATTATTATTATTATTATTATTATTATTATTATTATTATTATTATTATTATTATAATTATTATTATTATTATTATTATTATTATTATTATTATTATTATTATAATTATTATTATTATTATTATTATTATTATTATTATTATTATTATTATCATTATTATTATTATTATTATTATTTATTATTATTATTAT